>CM029504.1:23782714-24377714 GCA_017140595.1 Eucalyptus curtisii
GCAAAGCCAAAAGTCTGTAGATAACAGCAAGCACATGGTACAAAATAATGCTGCTCTTCATGTCTTACATTGAGACTATATATTATCTATGCATTACATATACACCCCATTTACACAAATCAAATGGAAAGAGGCACAAAAAGAAATGAACAAATCACGATCGGGGATACACATGACCAAATCAAAGAATTTGTAGCTTGCCTACCATATTTCAAACTACTATCCTTCGACCGATACAGGAGACAGCAGCTTCTAGAAAGGAGCATTTGAAAAAATAACACTCTTCCAATGGCGGCACACCGATAACCGGTCTACCGACAGCTACAAACTCATCAAGGGGCAAAATGCCAGACAGCAGTCCAGATTGAAGTGCACCAATGAACTCACAACTTTCTGGCAGAGAACACATTCAATATTGTGAACAAGGAACTCTAAAAATGAACACAGCAGCAGCAGAGGACCAATTTTTACTAAAACAAATCAACTTTCTTCTTTGCATGTCCTGTTTCCATTTTGGCAACTTGTAAATGTGCATCCTTTGTCATCCCTAGGACAGCCTGAAATTCCTCTCTCCGACAGATAAGCCTAGCATGTGAAAAAGCACGACATGAATAACCATCCAAAATATTAATCAGCTAAAAAAAGACCGAGGGCTCACAATGTTTACTGACCTCTCTCCTTTTAAAGTCAATTCCAGTCACTGGATTGTCTGATTTAGCACAGTTGATCCTGAACACTGTTACCATATTTTCACTGGTGTTAACATCCTGGAGTGTCTCTGGGCTTCTGATTGCTCCTCATTATTCTCAGAGACAGTCGGGAGATCCCTCTGTCTCATTGTCTCTGAGGCTTCCACCAGATCATCCACTCGGGAAAGGGGTTTTTCACCTTTTGTGTCCACTGCAGACAGTTAATTTTAACATACTTTTTGCCCACATTTATTCATGCAGAAAATGGATGCAAAAGAGTGCTAAATACTCGGAACAAAGTGAGTTAAAAAAAATTTCCAATAATCAAAGAAAGCTTTCAACCTTTAAAAGGTTTGTCAAAGCACTGCAAGGCTCAAGTGGTAAAATTAAGCAAGGAGGAAAAGACAGTTTGTCTCTGTCATGATCACGCATTGCAGTTAAATCCTTAGCATAGCAAGTACATGCTAAATAAAAGATCTAATGTGGAGAGACTTTCTACTGAGTTTAATAAATTTTACCTGGCGGGCTACTTTCTGGAGCAGCTCCACTGGACCGAGTGGGGGAGTTATCTGGTGACTTCTCAGCAGTTAGAACAGAAGAAAGAGCTGCCACGGCCGCTGCTCTTTGTGATCCCTGACCAATTCCTGATGGCCTTTGGGCAGAGGGTTTTGACGGTGAAGAGGAATTAAAAGCAGAGGATAAGGCAGCTAATGCTTCAGCTCGTTGCCTGGGTCCGCTACTGTCTGAGCCATTGGATTTGTCAACACCCTAAGACAAACATACATATTAGAAAAAGCATCATAAATTAAATTTCGATTTCACAATTTGGTTAATTTAAGCCCAAAACTAATAAAAATAATCATATTAAAACATCAATAAGCTTGAATAATCTGAATCCATGCATAGAAAAGAGATGAAGAAATGATGTTTACTATGGGACAAAATACACTTTCAAATGCCAAATTCAAGGAGAGTGAGAATTTCATCACCTCCGGTGGTGATAAATGATGTGAAGAGGCACCTTTGAATGATCTCCTGGATCTTATGCAATCAAATCTAAAAAGGAAACTACAAATTTTATCGCCTCTAATAGTGATAAATGATGTGCAGTGGCACCTTTAAATGATCTCCAGGATCATTTTTTAGAATGTCAAATGGCAACAAAGTGGGAAGGTGGTCATTTCCTTTCTTATGACAAATGAATTTTCAACCGATTGAAATGTCTATCTTTTGTTTTATTGGAGTGCAAGAGGACTAAAGAACTGCGACTGCAAGGTAGAGCACCTTTAGAATAATTTTGGTTTACTCTAAACAGTTGACTCTTTGTGGCACATTGAAAACAAGACAAAATGGAACTTGATGAGGGGCAGAGAGCAGAGAGCCACTGATCACTCTTTCATTTAAAAACTGCGGCTAGGAAGGTACCAACTTCAATTGGAGGCTAAGTTGGCAGTTTACATCTCCAGCAATGGCACATTCTCTTACTTGACAAGCAGTACAGACAAGTATTCCAACTTTAGAGAAGTTACCAATGAGATGGAGTCAGGTTTATGGATGCTTCTATACAAGAAGTGAAGCTAATAATGTTAATAATACGCTCTATTAGAGACATTGTGGATAGACCATTGGCTGTTTTTTGTTGCAATGTCTGGGGGAGCCACAGTCAAGGAAGAACTTTGGACCTGGGCAGGGATGAGCCTTTGCTCCATCTCTCAGCAATTGTTTGGCTAGATTGGAGTGTTAGGACCCTCAGATTTTTGGAGAAAAGGAATACAATGATTTAAAGGAACACAATAAATTATTATATGGGAGATTACTATGTTTCTGGTTATGGAAATTATTTATACTCGTTCAAAGTTTGATATGGTCTTAGCATAAGGATTCTCTATAGTGAATTCCCCCGTCACCACAGGTAAACATAGAGCGGTTGGGTTTGGCTTCAGTTTGAACTTTGGTCTGAAGTTTTTTCATATTGATCCGATGAAACCAACTAAGAATCAAGAATTTGAACAAGGCTATAAAAGAAAAGGTAAGCTTATATAAGAATCAATGACAATCTGTTTGGCCTGGGTCATCAGTCAAGCTTATCTTGCTATTTTCTGGATACAACATAAGGAAAAGGTAAGCTTATATAAGAATCAATGACAATCTGAGCACTAAAAGCAACTGGCTAAAACAAAATAAAAAACAAGAAACAAAAGCGAGAGGGTTGAGAGTGCAAAGCTTGAGATCGTGAGAACTTGTTACAGGATGGGCGAAGACCTTGAGGTTTTCATTATGGCAGGAGAAGTATGCAGAGCTGCACCCAGCCATTATACCATTATATATATGTTTCTTATTTTCTAAAGTCTAGCAAACTAAAACCTAAAACAAATTTGAAGAAATACTTTTAGCCAAAAATATGTTGGACTTTGAAGAATCGAATAATATGTTCAGTTCAAAGTTTTGGACTCAACAGGTTTTGGAACATCTCCAACTGAAGCCTCGCTATGAAAACTTCCTCCTACTTTCATATATAATTAAAAAAAAAAAAAACAGAAGAACCAAAATCAATTCCACAACTTCTCAACTGTAGCAACTCTGTCTCAATCTTCTCTAGACTAAATATGCTCAGCATTTAATAGGTGGAATGAACTAAACTGATAGCACTAGATATACTTTCTCAACTGAGTCCATGGAGGTCTCCATTCTCAGTATGAAGACTATTTTCCCTCTCTTAGAGTAGTGAGAATCATTTCTCTAATACATGGTCAAATGATTAAAAGACCACTGTATAACTTAAGGTTAGTAGATCAATGAAGCCTGTTGCATCAATATCTTAGTTGTGGCACGTGGAATTCCTATATTCACTAATACCGAGATTATCAACAACCACTACTGCTGTTCTTGATTCTTAAAAATGCAAGCAACTTTTGCAAAACTATTGTGGAAGACAAGCCATGGTAGGTCTGTCTCCCAATTTGAAAATGTATATCTTAAGCAGGGAGTTGACGGCTCTTGAACAGGGAGGCTGAGTTAAATGTCAACAACTAAAGACTTCATTGAATACTGAAAGTGAACCAACGCTCATCTGAGTTACCAGGGGTATATTACTTATGCGAACAGAAGCTTGCACAATTTCAGAGTACAAAAGTGCCTAGAGCTGTCTTCTTTGTACTGCACTAACACCAGTTGCCGTTTTACTTATAAGAAGTGATCACAATGACATTACAAACTTGAAAAATAAGATGAAATAGATAAAAACAGTGTAGGTGAAAAGACACATACTGAATAGGATGACTTCCCAGAGGATGGATTAAATGCAGAAGATAACGCAGCCAAAGCTGAAGCCCTCTGTGTTGGTCCTCCTTGATTGCCATTGGACCTATCCTGGTTCTGCAACAGCATGGATTGCCATACAGCAATACCACAGGGCAAAGATAAATCACAAGCTCAGAAAGGTCTTAATTCAATCAAGTAATAATTGAGTCAATTAACAAAGATAATTGACATGGCACTAACCAATTTTGGCGAACATTATGTAAATCAAAAGAATTAGTCACGAACATAGTTTTCCTTTCTATTTATTCAATACATCATTCAATAGGATACTCCTCAGTCAAGTTATGAGTTCCACAAGAACAGGATGCCTAAGCATATCATCATCACCATTATCACCAACACCAACATCACCACCATGATGATGATGATGATGATGGTGGCAAACCCAAATACCTCAGTATTGCAAATTAGTTTGATCATGAACAGAAAACATATAGAAACACAAGATGCCTCTTAAAACAATTCTATGAATTTGACCAGCAAAATTGCAGCTGCTGTTGAGAAAGAAAATGAAAAGAAAGAGATAGATCAGTTGCAATAAGACCAATTTCCAAAGAATTGGAAAAACAATTATACTCTAGATATTTCCCAATTGGTCTCCACAAGGCAACCCAATCAAGTCATCCATGTGAAGAATATCTATTCGGAATAGAACTTCTACTATAGGACCAGTTCATAGAGACATACAATGATAAGAATGTCCAATTGAAAAGCTTAAACCTTGAGCTAGTAAGTGAAAGGAGAGGACGTCAATATAAGGCTCATGGAAGATGGGAGACGTACTTTAACGCAAACTATGGCAGATTATATGTCATCAATGCAAATTTGTGAATCAAAAGGAACACATGCAATAATTGGAGTTTCCCATATAAGAAGACAGTGACAACTTGTCTATCACATATACCTACAACAACAGGTGAAGCTGCAGCATTGTCAACCAGACAAAGCACTTACCTCCACAGCATGACCTAAGCCAAACAATAATGCCACCTTCTTCTGGAACGAATTTCCCTGGACCTGGTTGAATGAGAGCTATGATAAGCAATGATAAAAGATAGTGACTTATTGCTCTTAGCATAACTTAATTAAGCTTATTCAATAAGAATAAATTTGAGAATGGTATCAATGCATGTAAAATGCCCTAAACAGAGGACCATTTTAAAGCTTCCAAATATTGTGGTAGCTAAATGTTGAGAATGGTATTTTATGTTTTCCATTCATATATGAATAATAGCAAAAAAAAGAGAGGGAAAAATAATAAAAAAATAAGTAAAAAAAATGAAGTAGAAGAACCCAGATTTCAAATGAACAAATTCAAACTTGAAAAGGATCTTTCATTTCGAAAATGAGGGGCTTCCCCAAATATGGAACAAAGGGTTATCGACCGATTGGCAAAATTGGAGCACAATTCCATCACACAGAAGCAGAGTAACAAAATCCATGGACAATCCATAAAAAGGCAGCAGGAAGTTGAAGTGACCTTGCACCCCAAGATAAGCATGAAAAAAGATAGAGAGGAAGGTGGCAGATAACAAAATACACAATCTATGTTCATAAGTTGATGAGAGATCCACTTTGTCACTCCATTATCTTACTGCTGTGCATTTGACTAATCTTAATCACTACGGAAATCCTCCATCACAATTATTTCATGGCTCAAGATAGGATGCAACATTAGTTCTTCACACAAACCTGCTCAACTATTAGTGTCCTAAATAGATTTCTGCACATCTTCCAAGTATATTTCACCTAGGATAACTGGCCATCCAAAACATTTATTCAATTGTCGCAGAAATGGGGATATACACCAAGGCAGAAAAGGCAGTGCCTGTCACCACAGGACGTACATTGGCTTTTGCAGGATCCCATGAGAAATAAGTGGTGAAGAAGCATGGTTCATTTCCTTCGGTGACTCTGTAAAGTGGAACTGTAGGGGCCAGATTTTCTAGAGATGCCGCCATTTCTATGTATTTCTGCCAACAATTTTTACAGTGAATCATATAATCATTCAACAAAGGAACCAACATGGAAAAACAAATTTAGGCCATACCTGACCAATTTCAAAAGCATTTTGCTTGTCTTTGGAGTCTACACACTGACCAACCCAAACGAATACCTCTGCTTGTGTATCAAGTACTAAGATATCCTCAGTCAAAAGATCATCTTGTGAGAAGTTATATACCTCCTCAACCTACAACGAGTACTTATTGTTAGATATAGCATGCTAATGTTAAAACATGTCAAGAAATGCTGATATTTGTGGATGCAACTTACCTCAAACTTTCCTGCATCATCCACATGGTAAAAAGAAAAAAGAAATACTGTCAGAACTGATGGCCACAAGAATAACATGGGAGATTCACAAAGCACCTCCACTCTAGAAGCCATCATATATCGATTGGAGAACAAAATACAAGAAAAAAGTTAGCTTCTGCTGAACTATATATGAAGTTTAACCTTTATTGAATGAAAATGTGAACAAGTGTGGATCTCTGGCAGTCTCCAAAGAAACTTTTTTGCTGGTGTAACTTTGTTTTCCTCCCAGTGCAAACCAGAAACTTGAGCTTTCAGTTCCTTCTTTAGCATGTTTTAAAGCTACTCCAGGCTGCAATGACAAGGCACAACACAATCGGTCCCAGTAGTAACCAACTTCAAGTATAGTCTAAGCAGCTCACAATGTTAAGTAGCAAAGACTACAGGATGCACTTTAAGTAAATTAGGTTCCAAGCTACTACATTTACTGGAAGGATAACGCATATAAACTTCTATGTAAGCTACACTCAGTATATATACGACAAGTAGTACTGTTCTAGCAATGGTGATGATGCTGCGACAACTGAACAAACAGCTGTCGTTGAGAGCAGCCTGCACTGAAGTAATCACAAGTACCATTCTTGGCGAACTTTTGCATGTACCTAAAACATGCACAAAGGACAACTAGAGCACTGAGAATAACATGCCTCGATTAGCTTATTATATACAATGGACCAAGTAAAATCTGAACTGTGCAGTTCATCAGTGACAATGACGGAAATTTTGCATATTTAACTGAACAGAATGTGGGTTTATTGTACCCAGCTTTTTATTGTACCCAGCTTTTTACTTTCAACAATCGTTATTGTGGTCTTAGTGCTGTAATGACAATGATATGCACACATATTGATCCTCCAACTAAATGAGGATGCTCTTCACAGGAAAATGTACCAAAATTGTCAATATACATATTTAAATTCAAATAACCAACATGGTACATCTAATAATAGTTGATAATAAGATGAAAGAATTAATTTTGAATTTTAAAGACCCGATATTAGTTTAGCTATCCGCAGATAATTATGAGAAGCTAGACATCAAAATTATGCTGTCGTCATGGATAAAGTTGATCTTGGCGTAATTTCGAACAGGTCACATCTCACCTTCAAGAACTCAGCAACTTTTGCAGCCAGCTGTTGCTGCTCAAAGGTGCTCTGGTTTCCATGCCAGGTGAAAACAGAAGCTCCAGATTGCAGAAGGAAACACTTGGCAGAATCCAGTGATGTTGCCACCTGAACAAAAAAGAATTAACATGGACTGGCATGATTTAGCAATGACTGACACAGGCAATGTTTAGTAAGAAATTATAATCGAATCACCATTAGTTAAAATCTATCGGCATAAATACAGAAGACCTGAGGATGAATAAGAAGTAAATGGTCAGAAAAGAGGCAAAAACTACAGCAATTGCGGGATTTATTTTACCTTTAAGCTAACTGGCAATTATGTAGGCAGGAATGAAAGAGATTCGGTAACAGTCGCACAACACAAGAACTGTTCCTGCAATATCATTTAACTTCACTCTTTGGTTATCAGCCTCCTATTTTGTTACATTGAGAAACTAGCAGTGGCCTCCTGTTTTTTTTTTTTTTTTTGGTCAGATAGTGACCTCTTGTTGACTGGTATTCTTCTTTTCATGCTAAATGGACTTGAGGCTGTAGGCACCTAAACGAAAGGCCTCTGCCCTTACCATTGGCTCTAGTGAAGTATGCAAAAGCCATTCTCTAAGCTAACAATTCCTTTGCTCCCCAGTATGGAGTAAATCGGGCTACCCATCATCTGTTCATAGTTAGCTTTTGGTGTATCCCATATATTTTCCTAGAGATTTTCACAATTGCAGTCCAGGAGATTAAGACTTACCAACCAATTTACTCAAAAAGAACAGAGGGTTGGTTCCTTTCCAGAGGAGGGAGTCTCCAAATGATATCTTATTTAAATGGGACACTTCTCTCATCTGGCCAAGGGAGGATTATTTAGCATAGGTGCCGCTTTTGCATCATCTCCAATGTGGCTACTGATTATTGAGGATGCACTCAAGAAAAGGTGTCATCAGAGGAAATAACAATGCCACTGTGTTTGCTTTAAACAGAACTCTTTCGTCAACCATGTGCATAATTCTTTTTTTTTTCTTTACATCAAGTTAATTGTTACATTAGATGAACTCTGCATTTTCAACTGAAAGACCAAGATAATTGCATTCCGCACAAGCTTCAGCCTTTTCACAGGTTTAGTAGCTTGAAAAACCTTCCACATATTTTCATAGTTAGCAAAATGTATTTAAACAATTGATATTTGGTAAGTCGATTGGCTCAATCAAACATAATGAATTCAATGACGTGTCAAATCTCTTTCATTCTGACTTGATTTTTCCCATCACTTGGAGCACCTGATTTGGCGTGCTGGATTGCCAGCAATCCATAAAATGGAATGTCCATTCCAAGATACAGGTTGCCCGTGACTTAGCAATTTCCAAATATTTATCAAGAGTAAACTAATCTCCTATTTTTACCAATAATCTTCCCTGAGAATTTCAGTGACCGACTGTATGTGCTGCCCGACATCGATAGCAAACAGTCTCTTCTTAAGTATGCACAATCAATTAATAGTTGACTTAAAAATCAGCCATGTTCAGAATCTACTCCTTTCTGTGCCAAATACGTCCACAGTCCTCATCAGCTATAGAATTTTAGCAGTTAATAAGATGAAAGAATCACCTATACAACGAATCAATAAACAAAAATTGGGGGAAGTAGAATGATAATAAGATTTTCTAAAAAGCAAGAACAAGAGGATGCAGAGCAAATGTTGATACCCCAAACTAGGAGGTGCAATTGGGACATTAATTAAGCCATAGATACAAACAGATCTTATGTTGTTCTCACTTTTAGAAGCAATTACAGTGATTGAACTTTGTCACATGCCCAATTGTAGGAAGACAAAGTCCAAATGAAAAGATATAAGAGACACAGGCTCACTAGCATTTTGTGGGACAATAATCCCTTTCAATTGTTTTGGCTCATTAAATTTTTAACATGGGCCTTGTTGGCATTTTGGCTTTCCACATTTAATAAACTCTAAATAAACTTTTCATCCATATCTGATTTTTTTCTCAACAAGCTATGTCAAAACTTGAAACTCAATCTTGTTTTAGGATCAGACATGTGTAAATGAACTATTCCCACGAGTATTATGCTCTATAAATACAGTTTTCATTAAGAATGTCAGAGTTTTCAACCCTCCACTATCATCAAAAGATATAAATGAAGCACACTTCATTGCTCAAATGGCTAACTATGCACAACAACTTCAATGACGGGGACAACCATCTAACTAACAATCAGCTCAATGGCTAATGACCAACAATGAATTGAACTACTTTATGGTCAAGATTCAACAATGAATGCTTGGCAACATTCTTCACGCAAAAATATGGAGACGATCTCTGTTATTCACAATTAAGAAGCATTACAGATATGAGATCCTCTCATTTGCTAATACACTATTCACTTCTTAAATTATTGACTTGAACAAAAATAAAAAATAAATAAACATATGTTCAAGTTTTGTACTGATCAACCTATCACCAATCACAGCTCAAACAAGTTATGGAACCTATCAAAATGAGGAGAGAAGTATTCAGAAAATCTAAAGGGCGAATTAACAACAGAAGAGGAACAACAATCACTCTTGTCTAACCATGAACAATTGCTCCATATTTTTCCAATTGATTCAGGCATGTAGTTCCACAAAAGTTAAAGGCACATGTTCAAAAACAGACTAAACGTCAGATATCAATCTGGTGGCAGAAATTAATAGCAAGCCATCTATATATTAGTAGTCAGCAAAACAAAATGAAACTCAATAGCACATACCGCATCCACTTGGACTGCCTTATTGTTGTGAATGGAAGTCCCAGATATACATATTAGTGCCACCATTCTTGCGTGTAAGTATCATCTGTTAAACCTTTTTCTGCTATTAGCTTCTTGTAACCTGAGCTTAAACCTCCCTAGGAAAGATTTCAGATAGAAAATGAGCCTCATAATCCAAATTACATATTCCAATCCTGCTGCATTTTGAACCATTGCATCATCTTGAAGAAGCACAGAAGATACCTTGAGGATCACCATAGGCTGAAAAAGCGCAATGAATTGCGCTGGCTCTTTCCCTTGAAAAATACGACCCTATAAGGAGATTTGATTAAAAAAATGTGCTATGTCATTTTCATTGCCCAACTGGAGAAGACCCAGAAAACCATACCTGAACAGGTCTCCCCTTTAACGAGTTGAAAATTGTGTTAGACAACCGAGCAACCATCTTTTGTTCTTCCTGAAATGAAGAATAAGTTGTAAGTCTCCTCTTCTATCATAATCTGGTAATCACAGTGCTTTAATGACCGAACCAGTCAATAAACCAGCTAACTAACTGACAGGTTCGTGGTTAAACTAGTTCAATCAATGGAACCCCCGTTCAGCTTATGTTAAGTATGGTTACTGATATTACCTCGTATAATGAAAATTTTGGCTTGGTGTTTTATCATTTTGTCATAATTGAAAATACCATGTCCAGATCGCAATCTCGCCAGGCTTGTATCTTATTTTTCAATGAATATTGCATCTACACTAATGGCAGTAGTGACTAAACTCTATTTACATGCATGTGAAGTATAGCATGGACTACTTGGCCTGGTGTCTCATTGCTTTGTTTAGAGCCAAAGCTTCTACCACTCTTTAAGATATATAGTGAAGCTACCACTCTTTAAGATATATAGTGTGGACAATAATGACAAATGAAGCATTGCGGTGGAATGGTGTTGCATGCATACTGGTGCCTGAAAGAGCCAGAAAAACACACACTGCACATGTCTCCTCACGCATTTTCCCAACACGATGGGAGCAGTCCAATGTTTTACGTGGTTCGACTGTGATCAACACCAATCCAATCCAGTTTTAGACCAGTCCAGTTTCAGAGGGCTGACCAAACCAGACGACAGACTGACCCTAAGTCCAACCGAATCAGCCAATCCAGTCCACTTTCCCAAACATTGGCTAATCATAAACAGATATTTATCTACTATAGGTCTGGAAGATAAACTACAGGTTTTTGAACTCTTTCGGCCATCCACTTCCTCATTTTCTCCTTTCTCTTCCTCAGAACTCATTTCTATGACAAACTAAGGGCAAGATCCATAGATACATTTTTTGGCCACAAGGGCATGCCTATAATCAAGAAGGCATATGTGGCAAAAGTCAGTGTCTCCAAAGAATTTGTACAATTATTTTAAAGACATGAGCCCTTTTAAATCAGCAATTTAACTGTCTTCCTATGCTATACAGTACCTTGCTTTAACATGAATCCAGATTAGTTAAAATACCAAAAAAGCCATTCCACAATCATTCAACACATCCTGTACTTAAGAGAGAGATATTTACCTCAACGCTATCCTTTCCAATCCAGCAGCTCAGGAAATAATCTTCTTTCCTTTCCCCAGAGTGGTAGGTGTAGAGAATGATGTAGCAATCTCCACTATAAAACTTACCAATATCCTCATTGGACAACGGAGTCTTGGCACTGCCATTAATGCGCCAAACCTACCAATTCAATCAGTACTTTGAGAAATAGAGTCCCAGTTATCCTTAAAAGAAGACATATGAGATGAAATAAAAGCTAGACCTCCAATTTTCCACCTCCTTCCAGTAAAGGTGGGACTTCTTCATTCACAGAAGGTCCTTTTGCCATTCCCTTGACACCCATTCCTTGTTGCTTAAGTAAAGCTGGAAAAAAGTACAAACCAGTGCAATAGTGATTATGCTAAGTGAAAAACTCCACCCATTCAGAGTACAAGAACATGAAGCATCACCTGCTACTTTTCCTCTCCCTTCCTCAGAAGGAGGAGCTGCAGAACCAGATGGCCATGTGTCAAATTTGGATTTAAATGAGTGAGTCTCATAACCCTGAATAACTCTGGTTATGCGTGTTGATTTTGGTCTGTTCTGGCTACTGATAAAGTCCTGCAGACAAGTTAGGTTTTAGATATAACTTATCCAGTTAGGACAGAATAAAGATGAACCTCTACACTCTACCTCAGCTGCTTGGATGGCCGCCTTTCTTTCATCCACTTGCGTAACTCGACCAACCCAAACAAAGACCTCAGCGCCACAATCCAGTAAGTAACATGTGTTGTTTTCTAACATGCCCTTGGATAATTCACCTTCCACAAGCTTCAGCTGACCATCAACAATGCTACAAAGAAAAGCAACTTGAATGAGCACCCAGAACAGGTAAAGGCCCCCTTTCTTGAACAGGGATGGTTACCCCATGAACGGCAGTGATGTTCGCCTATGTTTATCTTATAGCTTAATAAATGAAAGAAATTTACCACTAGAGATATGATTGTATAAGCCCCAGAAGTACTATAATTCACAAGAAATGGCAAGTGTGAAGACAATAAGGACAGACATAAGCTAATAACCACTAGCAGCTGTTCCAGTCATTATAGGGTCATATCTTAGGAGTACCTCTACATATTTAAACATCAAAATCTATAGGGAATAATATGAAAATTAAGAGTCTGGTAGACATGCTTGCCAAAGCAATTCTCTCAGCTAGCAGTCACTACCTGCATTCCAAGAATTCAACATAGTTTCTGTACTATTTATTGCCATGACAACAGCTACACAAACATGATATGGGAAAGCCATATACAAGTCAAGCCCATTTTTAAAAATTTGGCTGATCTTTTGGAATATTCATGTAATTCTCCATGTACACATATTCCTCTTTCATAAATATTAATTCTCATACTATGAGAAAACGACTAAAATACTTCAAGGCCCAATTAAAAATAAGCATGTCTCAAGCTGCTGGCAAACTTTTGGCAGAGTAATATGTATGTTCCCTTCTAAGGAGTCTTCTAGGAGTTAGGATGCAATAATCTTTGCCCTCTTTTCCCATCTTTAAGTGTCACGTGCACTAATTTCTAGTCATTCAAAAACACAAAGCTCTTCTTTCCAGGCCAAAATTGTTATTTGATCAGAAAATAACAAAAGCTGCCAAATTTCATATGTACAAGATGCACACTGCAGACCAGAAGCACTGGCAGTCCTCCATTAGTTTAAAATAGTAGAAACCCAACCTCCTAGAAAGTAATGGTACCTATAGAGCTTGGCAGGAGTTGCTTCTAGAATAGCATCATCCTCACTTGAAACTTTCTTGCCAATGGGAGCAAAACCACCAAGGAGGACCCAGAACTCACCTGAGTCTGATTCAGTATCTAACTTCCCATCATCTGGCATGAATGGCCACATATGCACGAATAAGCAGAGATAGCAGCATAAATGATTTAAAAGGAGTAAATGATACAAATTATATATGCAAAACATTAATGAATGAGGCAAGAGCCTACCAACAATTGCAACATCACACGTTCCCTCATGATACTTCTCTTTCAAGAACTGAATGACTTCCAAAGCCTTGGCCCTTTCCTGGATATTTGAATTTGCACCATTGAACTGATAGATTTTCTGCTGAGTGTCTAGGATAAATACATCATCATGATTCAATGAAGACCGAGCAAACGGGACCTGCATGAGTTGAAAAAAAAAAAAAAAAATTTAGTTACATGCCTAGCAGAAGACTGATATGTCAAGGAACACAGGGATCAAACAATAACCACTCAAAGCAGAAATCTCCAGTACCTGCTTCAACCTGACAACTCTTTTTCCACGACAGACATATAAACGCGTCTCAAACTCCTCTTCCTCGGGTTTTTTGAATCCAGATACTACACCGCCTTCCAGCGGTATTATACAAGGTTTGAAGTAGGATAAGAATTTGTCAGATTCATGGCCTTGAAGTTCCCTGTGCTGTACAGCACGTCCTCCAAGGGCTGCATCAAGTTCAACAGTCTTAATTGCTGCTGTTCCAGCTTCATCCTATGGAAAAAAATATGTAGGGGTGAGACCATGCCATGACTTAAGTCATAGGTAAGGCAACTCCAACATCTCAAAGGTAGAACATATCCATCAAAGAATACCTGACTCGTGTCTTTTCCAATCCAAAAGTGTATGTCATATAAATAAGCACCTCCCTTGCCAGGCGTTGTCTACAGGAGTTTAGTTGAATATTAATCAGTAAAGATAAACATTATAATATAAACTCATAGAGGACAGATAGCCTTGTATTTCATACACTTTATATTGATAAAAAAAAAAAAAAAAAAAAAAAAGTTCTGTTTTTTATCTGTATACATTGCTCTTTGACACGATCACTATATATGTTTTATATAGTTTATTTAGCGTTAAACTCTCATTAAATAATCATAAACTCCATTGATTTTAATTTGACTATAAATTCGACTGTCATAATTTAAGAGTCAGACAGATTTTCACAATAGTATACCACAAATGTAATAACACTGAATGTCCTACTTATTCCTATAAGATGACAACCAATAACAAGTCCATATAACAGCATTTGGTCTTGTGAGGTTGGTAATAGTAGATCCTGCCAGTAGTGTTCCATTCAAGAAAAGGACAATGCAGACATCTAAATTAAGTCCAGCAATAACTCGAAAATTGTGAAATGAACCAAAAGTACAAACAGCATGATCGGTCATGCTCATCATGCTAGAAAATGCAGTTGAAGTAACACCAAAGACGCTTTAAATTAGAACCAAAATTCTAAAGGGATGATTTGTCACTAGCAGATACTTAGTTATTGCAAAACAAAGAAAAATCGATGATAGTCTCCAATATTTTTATTGCATAAATCAACAGAAGTACTCGCCTTGCCGGTTCACTGTCATACGGAGGAGTAAGAACTATTTTCACCTGTAATACAATGTAGGAATCGCCCATGTAGAATTTCCCATGTTCGGACTTGGGCAGTGGAACTGGCTGAAAATCCTCAATCCGCCAAATTTCAGTCCCACTACCACTGTTAAGCTCAAACATGCTTAAGATTCAAAATAGCAGCACGGAGACTACCACTTTATATGGTACATATATATAATCTTTCTTCTAGATATTCATTCACAAACATCCACAAACTAGGAAATTGAATGTTAATTAAGAAATCAAACAATAGGTAATGCAGTAAATCAATAGCAAGTAATTTAAAAAATCCAGGATACATCCTCTGGCCAGCACCCTGAAACGCAGGATCCAAAACCTTTGCAGTGCTAGACATCACCTGATATTTATGTTCTTACTTTCTTCTGGATGGTAGATATCCTTCAAGCGCCGGATTCTGGCGTCTGATAATTCAGCAAGAATCCACTGCAGAAGCAGAAAATGATCTTGTAGAGAATCTGCTAAAAAATGCAATCTAAAAGGAAACAGCAAATATTATAATCTCTGAGTGTCATTTGCTTAGAGGTTGGGTCATGATTCTATCACAAGATTAAACCTCCAAGGCTCTTCTTGGTCATTTATGGATTCTCTTTGTTGAATATGTAATTATGTGTTAGTAAACTACATCACATTCAACAATTGTGATTTAGATTCCATGCAAATGATGGTCAGGGACCAAAACTGCTCAAAAAGACATTAAAGGAATAAAAACCTCAATTTTTTAAGATCAAGGACCAAACTGCAAAATCAGTCAAACTTAATGGATCCTAGGTGTTCTTATCCCATTTGAGAGCTTCACAAAGTCTAGCCAGTCAAGCCTGCGTAAGAATATGAGTTACCCACTCTACCTACCTCAAGTAACTGCATCACCCACTAACCTTATCAAGTAGATAAGCTAAAGTATAATCAGAACTTTTTTCTCGCATTTTTTCACTTCAAAGGTGTATATACAGATACACATGTATATAAGGTTCACTATACCAAACCCATACCTTTGTAGAAATGCATCTGCTAATATCATTAAAAAACTATATCATAACAAACCTCCTATGAATCAATATCTCAATTTGAACTGCCCACCTACCCCACAACACAAGCAAAAAGAGAAGGCTCCTGCAAAGCGTTTCATAAATGTTGAACAACTGTTTTCCCCAAAACTTAAACTCAAGCTGCTAGTTAAAATGCCAACAATGTCTATTAAACATAAATGTTAAATCAACCCCTCGCACATGAGTTGGACCTTACAAGTAAAACATGGGATGGGGACTTAACTGCTTCAAACAACAATCGGAAGGAAAACATGAGTAATAGACAAAATGGTAACAACAGGAGTGTCAAGGATTGGACCCTTGACTTGAAGCTCCGATATCATATTGAAGAACAGTTGCTCCTAAAACGTTGAGCTTAAATTGTCAAGAAAAATGTTGACTCAGTTCCTTGTCTTCATCCCATAGAGAAAGACTAACGCGAAACATTTGGCGGCTCTTTTTGCCAGCCCAACGTATCTCAATCATAGTTCTCAATGATAAATGAACTATGCTACCAATGCTTGCACTTCAATAGGATGCACTAAAGAGTATGTCTTGTCAGCCTTGGACATGAAGGACTCATGTGGTACTTCACCTGCTGCCTTTCTCAAACCTCTCTGGTAATTTTAGCATTTATGTTGCTTTTAACTCCAATGACTGCCTTCTAAAATCAATTTTAATGCGAGCTTTAGTAGTTCCATTTTCCAATGTTGACTACCGCTTCAATCAAAAGCTATGACAAATGAACACCATCGTAGAAGAGTAAAGATGCACTAAAGAAGAAGAGAAATTCATTCTAACCAATATGAGTACACAAGAACGTAGAGCATTTCCATACTCCAAACCAGCACACCCAAATTACAAACCCACATGGCGAGAACAAGCATAAACATGTAAAAATCCTAATAACAACCAATCGCAATAGCCAATCTATCTAGACATATATTTTGGCAGTTACCTTCTAACAGGATTAGTGTCTATGTCTAATCGGATTCTCCAAAGCTACTGCCTATCTTTATCTCCATTAGGAAGATTTTCTTTTTATGGCTTTTGTTCCTCAAACTAACTCTTTCACCAAAGTTCACTTACATGTCACAGGATACCCCGAAAAATAATGACATACGTATGTACGTCTATCTTTATAATCTAATTAACCTTGCTTTTCATCTTGATGGCATCAGTCTTGTCAAAACAGGAACTTTAGCATGACCACTTTTATTCTGATTCCTATTATAACTTTCTCTTAGGAATGTTATGCAGGTACTGGTCCAAACATGGAGAAATTGAGCACATTAAGAGTTCCATAATTCCTTATTCAATGGCCATTAATTCCTGCTTTGAGAATCATGTTCGCTGACTTAAACCTCAATTGATAAACATTTGACCATCCGAAGAGTATCATCTTGTCACTTATTAAGAATTATTCGAATATAGAAGCTCTTCTTGAGAATTTGCGGTTCATTATTTCATCTAAACAACCATCCTTTTTCCAGATTGGCAATCTTTCCATTTTCTAAACTTGTACTGCCAACACACATAATCAACTTAAATATGTAGCATTTCAGACTTTTGGCCCAACCATTCTTTTTCCATCAAGGTCCAAGTCTCTTGCCTCAAAGCTGCAACCAGCTCACCACACACATTCCCTCCCAAGACGTTCTCAAGATGTATTAGAATCAATGATCCGAATATAATAAACTCAATCAGCAGTTACTTGTCCACTATTTTCAAAAGCAAGGCAGGCATAACAAAGCCAAGCTCTTCAGCACATCGCCATCGAAAACTAACCCAATAGAATAGAAACAATTCCAGATGCACTCACTGATACCGGTGAATGGCTACAGCTGCGAGCCGAGCAGATAGAAGTTCTCGTTCAAGCCGAAACTTTCAAGCAGGAAGCTAACGCTAGTACCGCAAGTAATGACCCCCGATCGAATCAGTCCGATCGGGCGACAAAAACAAGACATCACTCCAATCCACGGACACGAACACAAATCGTTCCGTGATCCCAGCCCACGCAATCCGTCCGAGGACACGGCAACATTGCCCCGGCGGCACATGCACACGATCCGCGCGAGGCTTAGATCGCCACCTCGACCAACCAGACAAAAGCCGAAGACACTTACGACGAGAGAGAGAGAGAGAGAGAGAAGGCACGGGGAGAGAGCAATCAGCAACCACGCGACACTAGCGCGAATCGCTGCCACGCGACGGGATCACGAAGGGAAAAAACGACGGATCAACGCGCCGGCGACGATCTAATCCCGTCAACCCGTACACACTCCGAACTGATCAGAACGCAGGAAGGCGAGGGAGGGGATTGATCGCAGAAGCAGCCGGACGTACCTGACGGATCTCCCCGGCGGACGATGGTGACGATGATCACGGCGACGACGATGATGAGAGAGAACGAAGAGAGAGAGAGAGAGAGAGAGAGAGAGAGAGAGAGCTGGCAATGGAGAAGGAGGAGGAGAGAGAGAGAGAGAAGGATGGAGAGAGGAGATGGGGGAGACTAGCTGGAAAATGAAAAGTGAATTATTGCCGTTGCAGGGCAGGGCGTGTCAACATTTCTCCTTTTTTTTTTTTTTTTTTTGCCTCCTTTTTTTTTTTTTTTTTTTTTTTTAATTAGGAATTTTTTTGTAGGAGCGAATTATGAATTTTCACATGGTCGAATTTAAAAAGCGAATTAAATAAAAGAAAAATAGGGGGAAATGGATAGAAAAGAAGGGGAGGAATTTGAGGGGAGAGAGAGAGAGAGACTGTGCGTGTGCCTATGAGAGCGCGTGGGGCCCGAGCCAGACACCGAGTCCCCCGTGTTAGGAGGGCAAAGATCCGGTGACGTGGCACCAGCCAGCTGTCGGGTTTTCGCCTTGCCTTTTTTTTTTTTTTTTTTTTTTTCTTTTGCCTTGCTAAGATGGGCCGTTGTTTGTTTAATGGATTTCATTTTCCAGCGTGGCCCGGGAGAAAAGTCTTCGCACGTTTATTTTCTATTTTTGTGCTTTTTTAATTTTTTTTATTTGTTTATTTATATACATAAATCTTTAATTTTACCAAGTGAGTCCTACACATTTTTTTTTCACATTTTATCTTGCTAAAAGTTGCTGATGTAGATTTTGATCATCTTATATGGCACGATTAGTATTGAAGTTCACAAATTTTAATAATGTCTTTTTTCTTTTATTTCTTTTCTTCTCTTTTTGACCGATTGCTAGCCTTGGGCAAGCCTTGTCCACCCGCTAACAAAGCTCAACCTCGTTGTTGCTAGGCAAGGTTGATCTTGCCAACCCTCACCTCTGGCCGTCATCAAGGCCCAACGACCAACTAAAGAAAGAAGGTAAAAAAAAAAAAAAGAAAAAAGGAAAAATATACAAATTTGAAAAATATAAAAATATTTGTAAAAATTGTTAATGTTAGTGCCATTCGTGCCATGTAGAATTGTTGGCGTCCACGTCAGTGATTTCCAGTTAAAATAGCCTAAATGAACTCAATTGGTAAAATGTGAAAATATTTATAACTCAATTGGCAAAAATAAAAAATTCAAGATTTAATTGGAAAAATTAAAAAATTCAAGGTTTAATTGGCAAAAGTTCATTAGGTTTAAGACTTTTTAGACAATTTTTCCTTACTCATGATCATTAGAACATAGCCCATACTAATTAGAATGATGTATTCATGACCGAATGAAATATATTGAGATTGAGATAGACTTTTATTTTGTCGCGGCAACACCTTTCGAAGATGTTATTGAACTAGTATCGACCGATTCTCTATCAAATTCTCAATATCGTTAGAAAGACTGTCTTTCATGCATTTTCAACCATGAACTTTGTGATTCATTACCACTTTGAGTTTTAGGGAAGATGCGACATATATTTTCGGGTTTGCAATATGTATAATTTGCTTCTTAATTTGTTCGTCAACCTATGTGCAATATATAACTTCAGTAGTTCATTTTAGATCTTTTGTGTATATATATATTCTTCCATGTACTCTTTTAGTAACTAAGATCAATCCTTTGCTCATATTTCATGACTACTTTGTGCAAATTTCACGTTTGTTTGGCCGTCAGTGAATGTAGGGTTTTGGAAAGAAAAACACGGGATGAATTCATTTTATAGAGCCGAGGCAAGCGGTATGAGTGTGCATACAATTTGAGGAATAATTATCAAAAAAGTCAAAAATCTATTCTACAAATGCTAATCAGTCCTAAATATTTTGATTTAGCAAATTTAATTTATAATCTTTGACAATTTATCAATGTAGTCCCTTCGACTAATTTTGGCTAGAAATAACTGATATGGACAACAATCATCTTAAGTGACACAACCAATACTAAGTAGATTTTGCAATTTTAAAAAATCTAAATTTTTGTTATATACATATTTATATATATATATATATATATTTTTTTTTTTTTTTCTCTTTATTTTCTTTTTTTTTTTTTCAATTATGGCCCTAACCTCCCTCACCATCCACAATAAAAATAAAAAAATATATTAAAACTTTTATAAAAAGTTCAGAATTTTTTAAATTTTTTTTATTACAAAAAAATCATTTATGTCGGTGCCGATCGTGCGAGCTAGGACGGAGATATGATACAAACAAAGTGGTTTATGTGGAGGTAACTACCCACCAAAAAAACCACTCAAATGAATGGAATTTTTAATCTATATTTGGTCATTATATAATCATGAAAATCTTAAAGATGTTTTCGTTTCTTTTAGATATGGGGTTGACACAAAGTCTAGATATGACAAACATAATCAATCACATAAGAGTCATATTAGAATAAAAGTCTTCTATGAGATCCATTACCGGTTCCGTTATCTCTTAATGTATGATTGGCTTGATCTAGTATGATGAATGCTGGAAAAACATTCTTTGGTGGAAGTTCCGTCATTAATTTATTGTGGTACTTGAACGACCAATGAATGAATATTGAGCATACACCATGCACGTCCATGTACTAAATATTGCTTGGAATATCAAGTCCATCATATTGTGATATTTGGTGGGATCAGCATGAGCCCTGCTTAAAAGAGAACTGACTCCACATGCTTCATGCATATACATTGGCTTTCCCTTTACGTCGACAATAGAACGAGCCTATACAATATTTTTTAGGCTTTCCGAGGTTGATATCGACCACATACCTAAACTAGAATAACAAGGAGAGGAAAATGCACGAGAAATGGACTCATAAATGCTTTTGTTCTGATATGCGACGAAATGGGTTTGTTCTGATTCTACTGCTAAACTCGCTCGGGTGAGGTGCTCCCAGTTTGCTTCCCCACTTAGCAATTACCTGTTCTTCCCATCCTCAGCAACCAACCAAAACCGGGTAAAACCCTGCTTCTAAGACAATCAAGCCCACCTAAAAAACTTTCGAATCGGTTCGATCCATGATGTGATCGTTCCTCAGACATCCAAGGTAAAGTCTCGGAAGTGAACCCTGCAGTGACGTTCTAACAACCCTCTCCATGATTAGGAGGAGAAGACGGTGTGGGTGATGACCCACCAAAAACCTCCAACTTGAAGCTGTTCCTCCCTCGTATTCACATCAGTCTTTTCTCATCGTGGTCACTTGTCGTAATGTCTTCCCCACACGTCGCATCTGTAAGCTCAATGGCTAGACGAACCATATTTGTAAATAAATGCGGATGTCAAGATGCAAGTTGATACAAAATGACAAAACATAAGATGTAAATTGTGGGTTTCAAAAGTAGATATGATATTTGATACGTGGGTATGGTGTAAATTACAGGTGGTTTTTCCGTATTTATCTTCATCATACCCAAATTGAGCAAAAGGGAAAAAGGTGTGCATATTTCGGACAGAGACCTTATGTTGATCTAACCTCCCTGGATTTCTTAACAGCTACTTTAGTGGCATCCAATGAAGAAAAGCTACATTGTATATAGACTAGTCTATGTTTTCAAGATACTGAAAATGAAGATGAGCATAGTTTCAAAGTATAACTAATTTCTTCATCTAGTTTCAAATTCCAAGGCATATAGATAACGTAATCACTAAAGGTGTGTTTGGTAGAACCATTCTATTCTCAAAAATAATTTCTGATCAAAAATGATTTCTTTTAATTTTTTTTCTCAAGAACAATTTTTAAGTATTTTAAGGTGTTTGGTAACTAATCAAAATTTCTATTTCCGGAATAAAATTGCGTTTGGCATCATTTTGAAAATTTCTAATCCAAATCATTTTCTTTTAATTTTTTAATAATTTTATCTCTCTTTTTTTTTCTTCTTTTCTTTTATTTCTTTTATTTCCCTTCTTCTTCTTCAAGCTTTGCCGATCCGGCCTTGGGATGATCGGTGACCGGCCCGGACAAGGGCCGACGACCTCGGCTGGAGCGTCGCCGACCCTCGGCGAGGCCGCTCCTCGTCGGCCAGGCGAGGCTCACCAATGGCCGAGGGAGGCCTAGGCGAGACCCACCTGGCCACTGATGAGCCTCTGGTGAGCTCACCAGACGTCACCCAACTGGTCACCGGTGATCGGGGGTGGTGGACTGTGACAACTGATGGCGGTGGCAGTTAAAAAAGAAGAGAGAAGGAAGATGAACAAGAAGAAAAGAAGAGAAAAGAGAAAAAAAATGGATTGCCTTGATTCTGAAATTGTTCCGAAAATAAAATAAAAAATCAACTTTTTTTTACTCATTGATTCTATTTCAAATCTATTCCCTAAAACAAAAAATTGACCAAACAAATTCATGTTCCAAATCTACTTCCGGAACAAAAGAACATAAATTCCTATTGCTTGGCAAGTTGCCAAACGCAACCTAAAAAGCTCCAACTCAAAGCTCCTCCCTCGTATTCAGGTCAGTCTTTTCTCATCATGGTCATTGGTCTTCATGTCTTTGCACATGTTGAATCTGTAGGCTCAATGGCCGGACGGACATCACATGTGAACCGCTAGACTGTGCCATATATACATGTGTATGTGTATAGTCACTTATGAAGCGGAAAAATGCAAGAAAAAAAGTTGTGATTATGCTTTAGCTTGTGTACCTGGTGAGGCTAGTGGGTGATGCAGTTATTTGATGCAGATGGCGTGGCGATGACCCACCAGAAAGCTCCAACTCAAAGCTGCTCCTCCTGCTCCTCCCTCGTATTCAGATCAGTCTTTTTTCATCATGGCCGCTGGTCTTTTATGTCTTCGCACACGTCGTATCTGTAAGCTCAGCGGCCAGACGGACATTGCATGTGGACTTCTAGACGGTGCTCTCTATCTACTCCCTACTGTGCACGTTGCTTGCTTCGCCAAGGATGGGCCATAGCTTTTCCTTCCCAGAAAGAGAAAACGACATGGGCCATTCGCCTTTTTCGCCTTTTTCTTTTCGTCTGGAGAACAGAATTGAGGAAAGTGATGGACGACTGAATTATCGACGGGCGAGGAAAATGTAAGGGAAAATAGAAAATATATCGCAGAAAGTTATTGACAACCTGTTTTTTTTTTTTTTTAATTATGAAATATACATCGCCTCATATATAATAACAAAAAAGAATGAGAGTCCCAGTAGTTTGCGAGAAATTAATATACTACCTAAGTTTAGGTCATGATCCCACACTTAAGAAATTGTATGGCTTCGATTATACTTTAGGAATCGAGTATATTTTTATATAGGTTATGCCAACGAGTACTCTAGGGGTACTTAATAAATGAGCTAAATAGAAAATAATTCACTTTCCAAAGCGATGATTGTGCGTAATATTTAGACTGCTCAATGCATTGTAAAACTGCGAGATTTCGTTACTTAATTGCATATCAGGTGTCTCTGTGGCTTTGCGGCACTCATGGATAAATTTCTTTTAAATATTTGTTGAATAGATCTTTTGCACTAACAACTGTAGATTTGTCATTTGTTGTTTTTTTTTTCCAGTTTAAAACCCTTTTTTGTTTGTTGGTGATGGTTAATCTAATCCAACAGTTAGAAAAGAAAATTTTCGAACTGAAGACCCTTGAAAAGAAAAATATGCGATGGAAACGGAGGGATCCGGCAATAACTTTATTTGACCATGTATTGGTGTCTGGTCGACGTCTAAGGTTTCCCGTTTATTTTATTTATTTTTGTTAGGCACGAAATCAAAGTGAAAAGAATCTTGACCTCTCATCAAATAAAAGCAGTAGCCCCACGCCGCTGGCTGCCGCCCTGAAGCTCGCGGCTCTCGGTCATAAGCCGTCGAGCTCAACTCGACAAGGCAAGGCTCACGTGAGCCCAGCGAGCTCCGCAGAGCTTGCGTTAGCATGACCATGGGAGACCATATCACGATCTAGTCCAAATCTAAGGGGGTAGCCTTCGAGGTTGGCACGGTCGGGGACGGCAGGGGGCTAGGTTGGGAATTGGCAACTGATCAGTAATGAGGCAGGAGAGAGATGGTGGATGAGAGAAAAGTTTAGGTTTGGGTTGGTGGGTTATTTTGAGGGCAAAGTAGTTTGGGAAGCAAAACGAACCATATTTGTAAATAAGAGGAAAATTATCAAAAAGTCTTAAACCTATGGTGTTGGTGCTAATTTAGTTATAAATCTTGTAATTGAACCAATTCAGTCCTAAACATTTTTCATATTGTTATTAATTCAATCATAAACATTTAATTGAATCAATTAAGTGCTAATCTTTTTACATTAATACCATTTCAAAATTTGGCCGATTGATATCGCGTGGACGTCGGCTGGCCACCGACAAACGCCGATGTAGCAATTTTTTATTTTTTATTTTATTTTTGCAAATTTTTTATTAATTTTTTATATTCTTTTTATTTTTCCTTTTCCCCTCTTCTTCGAAAGTGGCCGCCAACAGCTCGCTCACCACTGGGCAAGGGTCATGGGTGAGGCTAGCCTCGCCTTGGCCTCGTTGCGACTGGCAGAGGCAGCCTCGCCTGCAGCGGGGGAGGCCATGATGGCCTTTGCTCCGGTCAACAAGCCTCCAGTGGCGAGGGGCTTCGCAACCTTCGCCTAAGCCTTGCTCAAGGCCGCAGGCGAGTGAGGGCTTCACGACCCTCTCCTAAGCCTTGCTCAGGACCGCGGGCGAGCTAGCTTTGCCTAGATTTGGACAAGGTTGGCCTCGCCTTGACCTCATCGCAATTGGCGAAGGTGGCCTTGCCCAAATTTGGGCGAATCCACCTTGCCCATGGCCCTGGGCAAGGTTGGGCTAGGGCCACAAAGCCCTCGCCAAAGGCTTGCCAACCATTACAAGGAATCCAAGGAGAAAGAAGAGAAAAAAGAAAAGAAAAAGAAAAAAAATTTAAAAATAAAGAAATTATTAAAAATTGCCATGTTAGTGTTGGTCAAATGGCTAGCGTCCACATCAGCACCGACTAGCCAAAATTGGTCAGATTGATTAAATTGATAGTAATATGAAAAAATTTAAGACTAAATTAGTTTAATTGAAAGGTTTAAGACTAAATTGATATCAATGTGAAAAAGTTTAAGACTAAATTGCTCTAATTGAAAGGTTTAGAATTGAATTGGTATCAATATCATAGATTTAGAACCCACCCGCGGTGGACGCGTTGGTTCGTACCCTGCACCCTCATCCGGGAGGAGGGGTTCAAACTCCGCGCCCCCCATTGCGCGACTAAAGTGGACGTGGGAGATGGGTCCCCACGTTAGTCTTCCCATGTTTATCTTGCCATTTACTATATCGGGTGGTTAAATTAAAAAAAAAAAATATGATAGATTTAGGACTTTTTTTATACTTTTCCTATAAATAAGTGCGGATGTCAAGATGCAAATCTATACAAAATGACAAAACATAAGATGTAAATTGGAGATTTCAAAAGTGGGGATGATATTTGATACGTGGGTACAATGCAGACTTTTTTTTTTTTTTTTTGAACATGTACAGTGCAGACTTCGGGTGTGGCTTTTTGCCGCTATATCTAAGGTGAGCAAGAGGGAAAAAGGTCTGCACCATTCAGACAGGAACTTTATCTTCACATATCCTCACTGATTTTCCAAATGGTTGCTTTAGAGATATTTATTGAAGGGATGTCACAGAGTATTATATAGTATGGTCTACTTTTTCAAGACATTGAAAGTGGGTCGAGTGGAGTATTTTGATGCACCACAAGAACTCGACAGAAGGAAAAAAAAGAACATTTTTTATAACTTGAAACAAACTAAACACAGCATTACCAGTGTCCTAAAGTCATCTTTTCCCCTAATCTTAGGATTTTGTATTAATCTAGTGGAGAAACACACCATCTCCCTCAATCAAGAACTCCCCTATTAGTACTTTCTTTTGATCAATTAAGATCAAGTACCAAGCCATTTACTCCAAAAGCTTATGCTGTTAAATTACGGTGCAAAATATATCTTGGCTCTTAAACATTTCCGTTGCATGTAGGTCGATTTGATGACAAAGGTCTTACGGGTGGATTCTAAAACGCGAGGCCAGCGGGCAAGGCATTATTAAAGCCCAAGGCACATAAAGAAGCGAGCTTATAGGCGGGTTAAAGAGGGAGCTCCGGATACGAAGTTGAGCCCCGATCTGTTTGGTCCAGATAAGTTTAAGCTGGTATAGCACGGCGCGGAAATGTACCGTTCGAGTCGACGCGATCAGGGCCGAAGAAGGATGATGGTCAGGGGCCAAATTCCAAAACTTTCCAAATGGATCTGAAATTGTTGAGCTCTTTTCATCGTTGATATGTTGATTTGCACGCTTGCTATTACATTGGCCCAATATGAAATTCAAAGTAGGAATGCAAAAAGCCCATATTTTCAAAGGCATTTTCCATCTCTTGGGTCTGGTCCATGGGCCTAATCATTGGAGAAATCATTAAGGCAAACGTGACCATTTGTGGGAAAAAAATATTTATTTCAATTTGTATGGACCCCAAAGAAAAAAAAGAGTTGAAAAAACTGCAAAATCGCAAATGTGGAACCTCCCATGTTTTCCATTTAATTGAAAACGGAGAGCAATTTTTTTGTTTAAAAAGATGAGATAGTATTTTCTATGTTCCTAATTAGAATGAAGAAGCTGGATTTATTTATGAGTGACTTTCAAATTAAATATGGGAAAGGAGAGATTATGAAATTCACTAACTTTAAACTGTACTGCGGACATGAACCCCCCAAAAAAAAATGTAACTAGGACATGGGACTGGAAAGCTAAAAAATGTGATCGCATTGAGAGAAGTGAAATAACAGAAATTACACGAATTGACAATTAGCTGATAATGTATTGAAATAACAAACCAAACGAAGCCAAATCATCAAAACTTTTGGTAGAAGGGAAGAGAAAGTTTTCTTCGAAACTATATCGAGTGTCGATTTCTCTATACATTATTAGTGACAAGCCACATGTCACGACCAATTGCTATCCCCAGAGATAAGAGCATATTGATGCAGTGTCGAGTCGGTTTAGGTTTCGAGGGCCCCTAAATGAATCTTAATCCCGACCTAAATCTGTAGGAATTTTCCAAAGTGGGGACACCCCCAAATTACCCAAAACATCCAAGATGTGTGTGTGGGGGAGAGAGAGAGAGAGAAAGGGGGGGACCCTTTGATGCCATGGACAGGAGAGACAGGCCATGATGCAAGGGGGGTCATGATGCATGTCTACTAAAGGGTGAGCCCAATCCCAATCAATCAAGATTCTCATCTCCCCCAGCAGGTCCAATCGCCATACTACCTTTTGCTTTGTTGTTTTTCCCCCCTCTCTCTCTCTCTTCTGGTTTTGCGTGGTTCCATATGGAGGACAACCATCCAAAAGTGGGTTCCCCGCACCATCACTCGAGCACATGCCATTGGCACAAGGGGTGGACAGTGGAGTCATGTCTGTTAGAAAGTGAAGTGAAAAGATTTTGGTTGGGGAGGTGGGGGGCTTTGTCCCTTTTTAGCTGTTCCTGGTACAGAGAAGGAGCTCCTTTTCGTTGTTTCTCTTTTTTTTTTTCTTTTTTTTTTTCAATTTGTTAATAAATTTTTAACCCTAGGGTGACTGGGGAGATTCGTAACTTTAATCGATTGTGTGGATTTACTACCATTTCGGTCAATCAAAGCTCTTGAAGGTGCACTAAGTTTGGCATGAAGCATCATGCATGGGCTGGAGGATTTACTAGACAAAAGCAAACACACATTCAATGAAAATTATCAGCCCATGTTTGATTGGACATTTTAGAGGGAAAGGGAGACGGAGAGGGAGACAGAGTCCATGGAGCCAAATACACCTCTTGCAAACTAACAGAGAAAACAGTGTCCTTTAAGGCTATGATGATTATGAACTTTTAGAACTGTTTGAATACAATGCATATGATGATTTGTAGTTTAATGCTCCCCAGGCATGAGTTAAGGGTTCGATGATTATAATTTTTCAGAACTGTTTGAATACGATGTGTATGATATTTTATAGTTTCGATGATTATAAGTTTTCGAACTGTTTGAATACGATGCGTATGATATTTTGTAGTTTAACTCTCCTATGGCGCGAAGACTAATGGCAATGAAATCTTAGATTGTTGATATCCGATATGCATTATCCGTGGGCAAAGTATTGTAGAAATCTAAGGCAACAAAAGAAGGAAGTTCATAAATGGGCTAAAGGAGGTGTTACGAAGAACAACCGTATTCTAGTCATTTGATATTTATGTAAGATATGCATGCCATTCTATTTCAAAGATGAAAGTATAACGACTTAGAGGATCCACATGGGTCATGCCCTCGCGGAGTTGACGTCGCGCTCATTGTTTGACAAACTTTCTCAACAATATTCATCGTGGTTTAGTTCATTACCATCCTCCGCTATCCCAATAATTTGTAAGTAGTTGCACTTTATTTAAGTCCTCTTATTCAACGATCATTTTCTATCCTTGTAACAACTAAGAATCTAAGATGTCCTAAAACTAAATGTCTACCGAGAGGATCTTGCTTATAATACCATCTATCATCAACCGACCTGATTTAGGTAAGCCAAGCCCTCAAGGAGGAGTACTAAAGTGGTTATCATTTGGCAGGGGGTTTATAAATAGCATGGTAAGCCCTTTTCTATTTGATGTGAGATTGTAATACATGTTCTGTTTTATGGCTCAACTCTAATCTCGATTGCTTTTCCTTTTATAGTAATTTTGCGGTAATGAGAGAATGAGACATATATCTTCGTTCCTTGAAGAGGAGGCAGGTATATGAAAAAGAAGGACTGCCGTTGCCATTAATTTTAACTATATTAAAAGGCAGATTCATCTTAAAATCTCCAGAGGTCTTTCTTTCTCACATATATTGACGTGACATGGCATCTAAAATCCCTCATCCTATGGTAAAGACTTTCTTGAGTAATTTATAAGTAAAATCTGCCTCAAATAATTATTTAGTAGCGCATGATGGTCATGCTTGAATACTTAATTTTTTGAGTTTGGCTTATAGGAATGGATTGGGTTATAATGAATGGCATCAAGGTATGAAATCTTTTAGTAGATGTGTGATTCGTGGATAAATTAAGTCCATGCTCACCCAATAAGGGAAGAGAGTGGTCATTAGGCGAGAGAACTGGACAAAATGCAACTCCTATTTGGTTTCTAGGATGGCAAGGGTGGACAAAATTGACTAAACCATGCATCAAATGAGAAAGAGCATTGCCGGAGATAGCTGCCAACACTATGGCAATGTCAATGCAAAGTTTGCTATATTTCAATTTCTTGTTCCGATTAAAAAGGGCTTCTTGAGTGATTACAATTGAGCACTCATATTAAAGACTTGCATATAGATCATGCCAAACCGTTTTATATTGGGCTAGAGATGATAAGATTGATGTACAAAATGAATTACATACTCTTAGTGAATGCTTACGTATGACCTCCTATAAAATCAACATCCTTCTTTCGTGCATAATTTATTGCACCCTAATGTGATAGATGCATTGCTTGCGAAGTTTAATCCAACAACATAGATAAGTAGATAATTTTCAAAGAGTAAATTTTATGATGATTTATAATTTTTTATTAGATTAATTAGATGAGAGACGATATTTTTCAAGATCAATGATATCTAACAATCTGTTTCTACCAATACCATAGTAAAACCCTCGTTCCTAAAGCAACAAAAAACCCTAATCCATACTTAAATATCCAATCATTGCTATTCTGCCACGACAACTGCTTTGACCGTAGTTGCCATTTTTTGTTGGCACGGATTCCCTTCTCTTGCCATCTCTCCAATTCTTGCTTGCTTAGCCACAATCGACGAAGATGGAACGGCATAAGTTGTAGCATCAGTGACCAACCTCCGGTTTCGTCACTGGTGCCACACCTCCGTGCCGCCGCCGCAATAACATCGCGCATACAAAGAGGAGATAGAAAGGTTAAGACTCGGGTTTCGATGGATGTGTAACTTCATGCAAAGTGTGGAGTCTAATGCGGGGACATTATATTTGTAATCTAGCTAAAATGTTGACTCTCAATTATTTATTTAGTTCGTTGTCCGCTTGCCGACCAAATAAGAAGAAAAACAAATTAGTTACTCCATTGCGGATTCTTAGGTAATCTAGCTAAAATCAAACGAGGAGTCTCATACATCCATGACAATCCAATTAAAAGATTTCTAAATTTCGCCTCCTTCCAAAGCTCAGAGCCTCTTTCTACGCAATGGATCGCTCCCCAATTCAAAATACATCACGTCACATCGAATTAATTAACGCTCCAATAAATGCATTTATTATAAAAATTAAAAAGGGTTTCATAAGGGGGGGCCCCGCCAATAGTAGTGCAAGCAATAGAAATTGCTGTCTGGGCACGCGAGCCGAAGTTCCATGATAGCTTGCGAAATTCCCGCCCCTAGCCACGACCATTGCCATTGCAACTTTTCGAGTAAAGTCTCGATTGCTCATTCAAACATTAATCATTAAACACAACACCAAAAATAATAAAAAAATTTAAAAAACTGCCTTTATAATTTAATGAAATATAAAGTTAGGAAAACGTCGATTGAAAAGTTTGGACTTTAGGCCAGCGGTCCACGTGGAAAATTGCCGCATATATTGACGCTGCATATCCGCTTATCATGAGCAAAAAGTTGCTAGGGCATCTATTGGCACAATGATGTTGTCCATGCCCCTTTATTTTTTGTACTTAAGTTTTCGCGTATAGTCAAAAAATTTATTTATCTTTATATTAAATGGTATCTGAAAAGAAATTGGGCAAAAGGGCCCACAGTCCACATGAAATGATTCACGGCAATTATGTGCACAAATTATCTTTTTCATAGGTGGGGGGATTTTGTCTTTCGGCGATGAATATATTAAATGGTACAGAAAAATATAATATTCTCCATCAAAATGCTCGTACAGGAGAAATTTATAAAAAATAAAATAAAAGAGAGACTTTAGTTCACGGAGAATATTCAGAGTTAAAAAGACAAAATAAGAAAAAAACCAATTTGGTGATTTTTTTTATGACGCATGGCCTCTTACTTGGTTCTGTTTCCACCAGTCATGTGCGCCGAATGTAATTTTTTTTTTTTTTTCTTAGGAGAATTTTTTTTTATGAACTACATCGTTTATTATTTCTCAGCTGGCCATAATAAATTTGCATTGCTGAGAGGGGACTACATCTCGTAATTGTCTGGAATTTCGAGTTCGATTTCTGTACGTGGCAACTTTGGAGTAGCGAATAGTGGTTAATATGTCGCATTAATTAATTTGCATAATACTAAAGTGACGTGATAAGTTCTTGTTGGATACTTATTGGACATTAATGAAGAAAAAAAATCTAATTCAGTAATTATTTATGAGAGAAAATCCACAAAAAAAATCTTAAACTATCCTCATTGTAACACATTTGTCATAAACTTTTTTTTTATAATATAAAAAACCAAAACTATGTCTATTTTGACACAATTATCATAGACTTTTTCTTCTAATTTCAAAAACCACAAACTTGTACTTATGCGACACACTTACCTTTTGTTAAAATTTCTTCAAATAACTTTCAAATCAAGATAATGTTGTTTTTATCTCATTTTAGTTATGTGAGTGCTATATCAACATCGTTTATCTTTCATGTTTATGTGAGTAGATTTTAATTGTGTATATTGACAAAATTTTGATAAAAGGGTAAATATTTCACACAAATATAAGTTTAGGCTTCTTTTTTTTTTTCGTATCAAATATAGTTTGAGGTATTTACGATGGTGAAAATTGAGAGAGATATTTTGTGTTGTTCAAAGACCGCAAAGGCAAGCGTCCACTGGGGGAATAATGAACATGGCAGACCCACCTGAGAGAATCCTAGGTTTGCGTTATTGTTTTTGCATGGACATGTTTGTTTGTTTCTTTTTTTATTGTCTTGCCCATTTAAATATATATATATTTTTTAAAGGAGCCCAAGGGGAAGAAGAAAGGCTACCCTTTTCATGACAAATTTTAGAGTATCCTCGTGATTAAAAAGATTGAGATGAACTTTGGCCATGATTACCAAAGTGAAACCCACTTTTGGGAGAGCTAGGGATTGGAACGCTAATACAACATCATCTACGTTGATTCTCGTGAATTAATATATCCATCATTTTCATTAGATTGAGATAAATAATAATGATATTCTCAATTATCGAGTTGATAATTTAGATAGCACCTTAGTTTGCTTTTTTATTCTCACTTTTTTAGTAACGTGCCGCAACGGAATGGGATAGGGCTCATATTTCCTAGCCTCACTACACAGCCATTGACACTGTGTGCGAGTCCTATCCTCCTCCGTCCGTGGCTAGCTTGACGATCCAGGCCAGAACATCCCATGCCTGTGCGGCATAATGATACAGAGCTTTGCATTTTTTCCCCATTTGCCTTGTCAAGATGTTGCTTCATTAAGAAGATCTTAAATCTAATGTAACACTTCTAATAACAAGGCTTTATTGGAATGAAAACGCTACATATGGTAGTAAGTTATAGAAGATCTCATTTTGATTTTTTTTTTTAATGCAATAAGGGAAACTTAGTAGAATAATGTAAAAAAAGGGTACTCACTTTCAAGTAAAACATGCAAAAAAAAAAAAGAAAAAAGAAAAGGTGTGAGGTTTTAAGTTTCATGTTTAGTTTTTCGTTTTCATTATTACTCATGACAATATGTCCCGTCATAAGAGAACAGCTCTTTGTGAATTCCCAAATGCTTGAGTGGAGAGCGTTACCTCAGACTAAAAAGAAAAATATAGTTTGGTATGTAAAAGTTGACTCAAAATATCTTCAGCAGGCATGCAAAAATCGCACATGTTGTAAAAATATGCCCGATAAATGCAATGAAGACTATGGTGCAAGAGCCCTGCATAATGATAAGCCGGAAAAGAAGAAAAATAGATTGTCAAAGACTACAATGCTAATGGAGAGCTTGTTAAGGCATGTCTGTTTCTCAAAAGCATTAGGGAGGCTTTTAAGTCAGATATTGGCTCGTTCGTGTCTTTTGAGAACAAGACATAGAAGTCAGGATTAGAAGATCTACAACTTACTTTTAATCGAATCGAAGCACAAACTCAATCAAAAAGTAAAAGATAGGTTCAAAATATGACGAACATAGCATAAAACAAGCCACAGTGAGAAGCAAGGCTTTTGAGCATCATCTCAATGGTCATAATCTCAGCTGATGCATACTCCTTTGATGTTGACAGGCATCGGTATATTACCATATCTCCCGCAGCACTTGAGAGAAGAGTTTTCAATGTTATCTCGGGAGAAAAAACCTGATAAAAAACCACAGCGAGCTCAATGTGGAGAACAGAATGATTCAATAAACAAAAGCAAAAGCAAAAACAAAACATTAATTAACACATGAATCCCTCGTCTTGAAACAGCAAAAGCAAAGCCAGCCCCCCGACGTTGTACCTTCCTCTTTCCCAAGTTAAATTTGCTGGGTTTTCTCGTGCCTTGTTTTGTTAAAGCCAAAACAGGAGAGAGGAGTCACGCAGGCTCCGCATTTCTCGTGACAGGACGCGAGCATAACACCAAACTCTCTCTCTCTCGGGGAGAGACAGAGAAACACCTGGCCCGTGAAACGATTGTCCTCTGTAGTCCAGTGTGGTCTGTGCCTTTTCACTTCCCCCTCGCCTCTTCCTCCACGTTTGCGCTCCTGGTGAGCGGGTCTCAATCTCGAAGTCGTTTTCTCGCTCGATTCCGTGCGCTGATTTGAGAGGAAGCAGGGATGGGCGCTCCCCTGCCCACAGCCCACGTTCTGTGAGCTCTGCCCTGCTACTTTTTTGGTCTCTCTAACCTTAGTTCTTCGTTCGCTCGTCCTTGTTCTCTAGCGCTCGGTATTATTGCTGTTCTGCATCTAAATGGGTCCGTCTGTTTCACATCAAGTTCGAATCTTGTCGTCGGCAACTTTTCCCTCTTGAAAAGTCCGGTCTCGACAGAATTGAAGTCGAGAACTAATCGGGACGGGCACTGGGGGGACATGGTCGCTCCTGGTGAAGAAATCTTGAAATGGGTTTCGTCGTTTCCGGTGGATTTATGAAAATGTGAGTGTTTTTGTCGAGAAGGGAAGAGTAAGCAGAAGTGGGTTCCGTTTCTGATGATATAAGGGTTACTTTTGGAGGAAATGCAAGTGAAGAGGGGGCGATAGGCTAAAATGGCAACGTTGTGCCTTCTCACTCTTTTAATAGCAGGGGTGTTGTCAAATTTGGAGCTTGTGGGGTGTGCTCGGCTCAGTGATGAAGCTACACTCTTGGCCATCAATGAGGAGTTTGGGATACCTGGATGGGGCATCAACGGCTCTGATTTCTGCTCTTGGCCCGGCATTGGCTGTGGCCTGAGCAATTCCACCGTGGAAAAGCTTGACCTCTCTCGTCGATTCCTCAGAGGTAACGTCACTCTCATCTCTGATCTGAGAGCACTCAAAAGGCTTGACCTTTCCAGCAATAACTTCCATGGTTTCATCCCTCCCGGTTTCGGTAATTTGTCTGAGCTTGAATTTCTTGATTTGTCCACGAATAAGTTTGGTGGGTCGATTCCGAAGGAGATGGGTGGTCTCAGGAATCTTAGAGCGCTAAACCTCTCCAATAACTTGCTCACTGGGGAAATACCTGATGAGCTAGAGAGCTTAGTGAAGCTTCAGGATCTTCAGGTGTCAAGTAATCAGTTGAATGGTTCCATACCGTATTGGGTTGGTAACTTGAGCAGTTTGAGGGTTTTCTCGGCTTATGAGAACAGATTAGGAGGAAAGATTCTGGATAATCTTGGTGCGGTTTGTGAACTTCAATTGCTGAACCTTCACTCGAACCAGCTTGAAGGATCAATTCCCAAAAGCATATTTGCGATGGGGAAGTTGGAAGTTTTAATTCTCACCCAAAACCAACTGAGTGGGGATATTCCTGAAGAGATTGGTAACTGCAAAAGCTTGTCGAATGTTCGGATTGGGAATAACAATCTCACAGGAGACATTCCATGGGCGATTGGAAATGCAAGCAGCCTTACTTATTTTGAAGCAGACAACAACAATCTATCTGGCAAGATTGTTTCCGACTTTGCTCAATGCAAAAATCTTACCCTCCTAAATTTAGCTTCTAATGGTTTTACAGGATCAGTCCCCGCGGAGCTTGGGATTCTTGGGAATTTGCAGGAATTGATTCTTTCCAGTAACAATCTCTTCGGTGATATTCCCTTGTCGATTCTTGCATGCAAGAACCTCAACAAACTCGATCTTAGTAACAATAGATTTAATGGCACCATTCCTATGGAAATTTGCAACGTGTCAAGGTTGCAGTACTTACTTCTAGGTCAGAATTCTCTAAAGGGGGAGATACCTCATGAGATTGGAAATTGCGTGAAGCTACTTCAGTTGCATATCGGTAGCAATTATTTGACCGGCAGCATTCCTCCGGAGATCGGTCACCTCAAGAACTTACAGATATCTCTGAATTTAAGCTTTAATCGTCTTCATGGACCACTTCCCCCTGAGTTAGGGAAACTGGATAAGCTTGTCTCTCTAGATGTCTCCAACAATCAGCTCTCTGGTGCTATCCCACCTGATTTTAGGGGAATGTTGAGCTTGATAGAGGTAAATTTCTCTAATAATCTTCTCACTGGCCCAGTACCTAATTTCGGGCCTTTCCAGAAGAGTGCCAATTCGAGCTTTCTTGGAAACAAAGGGCTTTGTGGAGAGCCATTGACCTTCTCATGTGGAAGCTCTAGTGGGCCTGACCATGAAGGTTACCGTCACAGGGTTTCTTACAGAGTAATACTAGCCGTTGTTGGCTCTGGTTTGGCAGTTTTCGTGTCCGTTACTATAGTTGTTCTTTTATTTATGATGAGGGAGAGGCAAGAAAAGGTGGCTAAAGCTGCAGGGGTTCCAGAGAATGAAACCAGTGATCTCCCAACAATAGTGGCAGGGAATGTCTTTGTCGATAACCTCAAACAGGCCATAGATCTTGATGCCGTCGTCAAAGCCACAATGAAAGATGCCAATAAGCTCAGTTGCGGTACTTTCAGCACAGTTTATAAGGCAATTATGCCTTCGGGGCTGATTCTGTTGGTGAAGAGACTGAAATCTGTTGATCGATCCATAATTCATCATCAAAACAAGATGATTAGAGAGCTAGAAAGGCTTAGCAGACTCTGTCATGATAACCTAATGCAGCCTATTGGGTTTGTGATTTACGAAGATGTTGCCCTTTTGCTGCATCACTACTTACCAAATGGGACTTTAGGGCAGTTACTGCATGAATATACCAAGAAACCCGAGTATGCACCCGACTGGCCTCAAAGACTATCAATTGCTATAGGGGTAGCTGAGGGTTTGGCTTTCCTTCATCATGTTGCTGTGATTCACCTCGATATATCTTCCGGAAATGTATTCTTAGATGCAAATTTCAATGCCGTGGTTGGGGAGGTTGAGATATCTAAGCTCTTAGATCCATCTCGAGGCACTGCAAGTATTAGTGCAGTGGCGGGATCCTTTGGGTATATTCCTCCAGGTATGTTTCTCTGAAAACACTAATGATGTTTGCTTTTTCCTTCTGAATATATATTTCTTGCCCGTGAGGCATGTGTTGTTTAGCCCCCTTTTTTGAACTATCTCCATGTTTTATCTGCTGACTGTTCACTACAATGCTCAGAGTATGCATATACAATGCAAGTCACTGCACCTGGAAATGTGTATAGTTTTGGTGTAATTTTGCTCGAGATCCTTACGACAAGGATGCCAGTGGATGAGGTCTTCGATGAAGGGGTGGATTTGGTGAAGTGGGTTCACAGTGCTCCGGCAAGAGGGGAGACCCCGGAGCAAATTCTCGATGCGAGGCTCAGCACGGTCAGTTTTACGTGGAGAAAGGAGATGCTGGCCGCTTTGAAGATTGCATTGCTCTGCACCGATGGCATCCCAGCGAAACGCCCAAAAATGAAGAAGGTCGTGGAAATGCTTCAAGAGGTAAAGCAGAACTGATCATCTCATACTTTTAATGCCATTGGATCTACGGTCCAGAATTGGTAATCTTCACGGCCTAGAAGATTGTAACCGGTGGACGCACAATGCATCTGCTGGAAAATGTCATTCTTTGAGGGACATGGCAAGTTCACTGCAATGCTCATCATCCATCGACGAGATTTGATCAGGTTTGGAGCTCATGTTGATAACATTCACCAGTAGTGGGAAAAAAATTGCCTAGAAGGCATCAGTTTTACTGAGCTTCTTATTTTATAGTGGGCCTCCAAATGTAATTTTGATGTTCTCTAGTTGGAACTGTGTTGACTTCTTTGCTATTATACAAATCATATCTACACTTCAATGGGAGTTTTCTGACCTTGAAGAGGGTTATTAGCTTATTCTGAGTTGAACTCCGAGCGCTTTTCATGGGAGGCATTGGATTTAAGATGCAAAAATGTTGTTTTCATTCCGAGTTTTCGATTCAAAAGAAGTATTTCACCATTTAGTTCAATTACTAGTATTGAGCGGTCTTGGGCCAATCTTTGCCAGCTTCAGGCTGACATTGCCGACTCAATTCTCCATATCCTACCATACCTGACTCTCGTTTGTGGTGAATGTAATGCTATCACAAGCTGCAATTGCCGATGTCACGCCAGCTTCAGGCTGACATTGCCGACTCAATTCTCCATATCCTACCATACCTGACTCTCGTTTGTGGTGAATGTAATGCTATCACAAGCTGCAATTGCCGAGGTCCGTGACATCGCTAGGTCACCCGACGGCAATGAAGTTAGCCTATTATAACAAGAAGCCACTAAATGTGTAGGGCGAGATAAGCAGTTGCTGCAGCACTACCGTCGATCAAAGTTTCCAAATTTCCCATTGTCTCCGATGTCCAACTCTTAAAGAGAACACGAGAACGGGACGCCACTCTCTCCTAGTCTCTTCTGTTTCATCGTTTAAGGACAGCTACCTGTGATAATCATCCCATAGATCTCTCCGGGCGATTTCCTGAGTTCCGTGCATCCTGAGACATCAAAGAACTGCGAACTCCGAAGCTTACAAACAGAACGTGGTAGTTTCTTCATTTGGCAATTTTCTCGCGAGTCAAGATATCGCAGCTGCATTATGTCGCCTATGGAACTAGGCAACTCCTCAAAGCTTGAATGGTGCAGGTCGAGAACCATTTGATGCTTACACTTTGAGAGACACGTACTAGCAAATTTTCCCTTAAATTCTAGATTGGCAAACCTTGCATGCATCGTGCACGACCTGCTTCAGTTTAGGTTTTTCGTGGATCTCGAGATCTCATCGTCATTCAAATGCTTTTTGTATCAACGTCTCTGAGAATGAAATATATCTGCTGCGTTATGGAATTCTGTTAGCGTTCAAAATTCCAGTCAGATGAAGCTAGATACTGCACATGCATTTTCGAATAGCAAAACCTCGCCGAACTCCTCAGCTTCTTGGAAGAAGGATCTCGACGATTAATCTTTGACATAATTTCTGCCAACTTATGCGAGGGCTTGGTCTTCATTCGCCGGACGTATGAGTCCACATGCGCTCCAAAGATTACTCGAAAGAGAGCTGGGGTGCCAATGTTTGGGAAACCAACGAGTCTAGGGTCCTCTCAAGGGAAAATCTAGAAAATTTTCTTTAGTTGATTGATTTCTGAAGTTATTGGAAAATTTCTGATACCGTTGGTAAAAGTAGCATGAAAAGTAATTTGATTTTCAAGTAACCTGTTGATAATTTACCAGTTTCAAGTTATATATTATTTTTAACATACACATTGCACATGGATTGATTGAGTCACGATTTCAATGGTCGACTTTTCATAAAAATGAAAAAAGAATATCGATATTAATTTGTGCGCACACCATTTTGTTCCTATCCATTCAATTTGTAATAATAATTATTTGGAAATAAGAAATACATAAATCAACAATGGGCAGAAATTTTTCCTTTGATATAGCAATAAAAAAAATAATGGGGACATAGAAAAAGTTGAATCTTCAAATCTCATAATGTAAAGACTTGCAACAAAAAATTTGTCAATACAAAAGATCGCTAAAGATCAGGATTTATTTCGTTTGGTTTTTTTTAAAGTTACCGTTAGCCAGCAATTGGAGGAGACAAAAGTACTTGATAGGGGTTCATCATCCTTATAATCTCATTGCAAACTATTCTTGGAATGAATGCACCAATTTTGGAGTAATAGAGAGAAAGCTACATGATAGGTCATTGCCAAACTTTTCATAACCACGAATTCGAACAAATGTACTTGGGACACTAAAGTTGAGAAGGCTTTGAGCAGATAACAAAAAATTATATTGTTCATGCAATTAGCCCTTGTGCATTCATATTTATAAGATCTAGTCTTAGGAGCAATAGGGGGAATGACATAATCTTCCTATGTAAGAATGAAGTAAAACATATTACAAACGGAAAAAATTAAGTGGTTCTTTACGTACATTATTTCAATTAAATCCTTGAAATATTGTAGCAAAATAATTATATAATGATCGAGTGACTAACACTAATTTACCAAAGTAAGATTCGATGGTGCATTATGATTTCATACTTTGTCCGTAAATGAAAGACGAACCTCATTCAAAAAGACTTCAAACTCATATAATGCGCAAGTATGACATTCTCCATAGAGAAATTTGCAGTACTAACACAAGTAAATACTAAAGAACAACACCCATTCAAGATAAAAAGGAAAAAAATTACAATATCAATGGCCATCATTTTCATCATTGAAAAAGAAAGAGATTGACGAAGGGATTAGCAGAGTTCACGATTAAATCTTTGCGGAGATCCATAGAGAATGGCAAATAGATCATGGAAATTCATCGGTGCAAAAGGAAAAAGAGAGAGAGAAGGAAATGAGCTTAAGAGCATCTACGCCATGGTATTATGGTTTTTATTGTTGTGTCCTACGAATTTGTCATTTTTTGATATTCTATTTACCAAGATATTTTTCATTAGTTAGCTAAATTAAATTTTTTATGGATGTAAGATTTCTTTCAATAAAAACTAATGTACAACTATTACTATTTTTTTTTTTTTTTTGTATAACAAAAGATGTAAAGATTTTGGTCCTCATAAGTTTTTCCAATTTTTTTAAAAGAATAATAATAAGTGGGAGCCGTACATTTTATATGTTGTGCACATATTGGGTAAGCAATTACAGCAGATAACAATATTATACCTTAATCTCCTTTTCTTTTGAAAAACTTCATAGCGAAGAAGTTGTCATTCTAGAGTGCATTGTGCTTTCTAGCTTGAAATTTTTTTTTATGGTCCTCGCTTCATCCACACGCTTTTTTTGAGCCATTATGCTAGTACATTTTAAAAGAATATTCTTGATAACTTTTCACTTTCATGTGTTGTATCGTGAGAGTTATGCATTTTATTTGATTGTGGAGAGTAAAAAATTATGTATTAAGAAATAGCGATTATGTTGAAAAACATATTAGAATTAGTCACAAGAAGTTGAAGTCACCTTCAACAATCATAAACTAGTTCGATTTAACAAATTAATTGAAGACGTTCTGACATGCTTATAATAAGATTGAGAAAACAATTTTTCTCCGGTGGAAAAGTTAGGTTTTTTTTTTTAATGGTCGGTGGAAAGTTAGGTTGAAGTGAATAGATTTTGCTATGGATGATTTGATATATTATTGTTGTAGAATATTTTCCTAACCAGTTACAAATCACTTGTTTCTAGATATTTGGTGATCATTACAAACGCAGATTTTGAGATTCATCCATGCCAAAAAACTATTGGCAATTGCAGGTTGTAATCAAGAATTTTGTTTCTCGAGTTGTTATATCACAATTCAAAGCCCACACAAGTCCAATCACTGCGTTATGTTTTGATCCTAGCGGAACTTGTCCAGTCAATGCCTCAGTCGACGGCAACAATTTATGGTCCTGTTTGGTTCAAAGATTTGGAATGCTCATTCGGGCTCTAAAGTCCTTGGCCAAATGCAAAGGTGTTTGGTTCGTTTTTTTGCGCGACTTTGGCGAGATGCAATTGCATCTCCAAGTGGCTCTAAGGGCCTTTAGCCCAATGCAGCTCGGAATGCAACTTTCGGTATTGTTCATCTCTCCGGTGGAGAAGCCGATCGGCCGCCGAATAAAAATAAATATAAAAATAGATATGTTTATAGAAAAATAAATATGTTTATATTTTTATATAAAAATATATATTTTATATTTTATATAAAAAAACATATATTTTATGTTTATTTTTTATATAAAAATATAAACATATATATTTTTTTATATTTTATGTTTAATAAATATATATTTATAAAATATATATAATATATATTTATATATTTTATATAGATATAAACATATCTATTTTTTTATATAAATATATTTTATGTTTAATATATATATATTTATAAATATAAACATATATATATTTTTTTATATAAACATATCTTTTTTTTTTCTCCGATTGTTTTTATATAAATATATATTTATATAAACATATCTATTTTATATATATTTTTTGTTTAATAAATATATATTATAAAAAAATATATAATAAATATTTATATAAAATATATATTTATATATTTATATTTTTTATATTTTTTATATAGATATAAACATATCTATTTTACCACCGGCCGTTGCGGCGTGGATAGATCCTTTGCCCTCCACCGAGGAGGCCAAGGTTCGGCCCCCGCGGGGCGGGAGGCCGAAGCGTGTGGTGATTTACGTGTGGCGTCGGGGTGGTGGTTTCGCTAGCGCCACCTCGGGGGTTTACGTGGCGGGCGTCGGCCAAAGCGGTTCCTCCCAAAGACTAAAAAAAAAAAAAAAAAAAAAGAAAAAAAAAAACATATCTATTTTTTTTATATAAACATATCTATTTTTTTCTCCGATTGTTTTTATATAAATATATATTTATATAAACATATCTATTTTTTATATATATTTTATGTTTAATAAATATATTTTATGTTTACATTTTTTTATTAAATATAAACATATTTTTTATTCAAGCGGTTCGGCCGCGGATTCGGCGGTCCGGTGGTCGGACTTCAAAAAAATATATACATATATTTTTACTTTTTTAATTTAATAAAAGTTAATTACAAATGCAAATTTTACCAAACGGTATTTTGGCCAAAGTTGTTTCTCAATGCAAATTTTACCAAACGACATTTGCATTTCGAAAAACCCCCCTTCACCCAAAGGTATTTGCATTTCTACAAATGCATTCCCCAAAAGCCGAACCAAACGGGCCCTATGTATTTGGTATCATGCCATCTTGCGCATGAGGAGGACCTAAAATTAATTGTGGCCCACATGATATTATTAAATTATAGTTTAATAATTATCTAAATGCTAATAAAACATATTTATTATGAGAAGGTGCAACTTTTATAAAAAAAAATGTACTTTGATGAAATGCATCTATTGAATACATCTATTAATAGCTTATATAAAGCGTCTAGTCCTCTTTCTACTGTAGACAAAAAAGTCGCATTCCATTATCCATCAGAAAAAAATACATTAAGATTAAAGTGGGTTAAGGGACAGAAGTCATATCTTTTCGTTTCTCCCATTTTTGTAGCAATCACCCTTCTGAAAGTCAACAATATGGAAAAATGTATGTCTATTGCAAAAAAATTATGAAGATCTAAGATTCCTTAATTTAGAAATTTCCGCATAAAGAATTATAAAGATTCTAATACTCATGATTTTCCAATCATTAAAAATATATATGGTTTTATTAATGATCTCCCATTAATGCCATTAAAGATATATATCGAATTAATTAATACAAATACTTGCTTAATGAGACTGATTTTATCATCGGATAAGAAATTATCGTATTATTTATTTTGTCAAAATTTGTTACACAATCCAAGAAAAGCAAACAGAGGACGTTGGGGGTTCTGATGGTCGGGACGACGGATTCTCCGGCGAGGAGGTCGTGGACTTCCTGGTGGCTCTACTCGTCGCTGGCTGCAAGGCCGCCTCAACAATCACGGCAACGCTCGGCATCAAGTTCCTCACCGAAACGCTTCTCGCCTTGGCCCAACTCAAAAGGTGTGCGTATATTTGAATTTGTCCCCAGGTGTTTAAATGATAAGTCCGCCCAATTGAATTAGATTAATTATGACCCAAAAAATTGCTTTATGGGTCTTCCCATCGTTGGCTTCCTTTCAATAATGCTAAAAATTATAAAAATCGGACCTATAGAAGTCCCCCCCTGAAGATGAAAAATCCATTTTCTTTTACACTCAGCTTATGCATTTGCTGCGGGAATGTTTGCATAATAGCATAGCAGTGAATCACATCCTCGCTTCGACAGGTTTGAATGTTGCTGCCACTTGTGTATAGTTTGCTCCGTTGCAGCAAAGGACATTCTGGCATGATTCGACGGTCCCCAATATCCCAAGCAGTCCCTTCAGCAAAGACACTAGGGGGTGGATTCGCGACACATCCTAAGCAAGGTCCGGCTTTATAGACCTAAGTGACATCTCGTATGGGGACTTTTGAGTCATTTAGCCAAGCAGAAATAACTTTGCTTTTGGAAAATCCGGTTAGAATTCCGAAACTAACGTCTCTTTGTCTGTCTAAAGCATTTTTTTGCATCCGTTAGGAAAATTGATATGGCGGGGGCGGAGGAGTCCTGAGAGATCATCGTGGAAATTGGATACCCGGTATGTCCAAAAACATAGGGAGAGCTAGTGCTTTTGCAACTGGAATAGGGGCTCTTAAGAGATGGAATTAGACTTGCCATAGATCACAGCATCTCACGCCTACATACTGAACTTGATGCCGACAAGATCGATTTGGTCATTCTTCTTTTCTTGCCATTGAAAAAACAGTAGGGCTTATCAAGAGAACATCATGAACCGAGACAACGAATACCAACGTAGTCCTACCTTTGGCAGGCGATCATAACGGCTATACTAAAAATAGTTCCAACTAAAAGGATCAATCTATTTGATAAGCAATTGACAGAACATTAAGGTTTTAATATGGTGCGAGTCGACCTGCAGTTCTTCTGTTATCTTTTTGTTCCCACTCTCAGTCCGAAAGATGATTTCATCTTCGAATGATCCCGATTTGGGCTAAAATTACAGACTGAACCCCTCAACCTCATTCTCTTCTTCATGATGTCCAATTCAAGCAATTATGTGCGCTCTAGTGTATTTATCAGATCGATTGAGGAGGCGTTGAACTTACGAGGAACTATAGCATATATAACATTGATTTCAAACGCATGTACTTGGGAGACTAAAATTGCCAAAGGCTCGGAGCAGATAACTTAAACTTATTATTGTTCATGCAATTTGTGCATTAATTTTTCATAAGATCCAGTCTCAACAGAAAAAAAAAAAAATAATCCTCCTATTTAGAAGTGAAGTAAAACAAATAAAAACGGGAAGATCAATGTGGTTTTTCAATTGCATTGTTTCGAGCAACTCTTTAATAGTCTAGAGGAAATTTATAAAAAAAAATTAACTGACTCTAATTTACCAAAGATAAGAATCGGTGATGCCTCATGATGTCATACATGATGCATGAATGAAAGATAAATAATGGTTCTAAGGAAATTCAAATTTTGATAATGCTCCAATTGCTCTTATACAATACAAACATGGTATTATCTCCATAACGAAATTTATAATATAAACACAAGCAAATCATAAGTAACAACACAAAATTCAAGGAAAGAAAAGAGTACAATAGCAATGGCCATGGTTTCAACCCTGAAAATGAAAGAGATTGATGAATGATTAGTCGAATGCACTTCCAATTCTTTGTAGAGATCCACGTGACATGGCAGATAAATCATGGGAGCTTCCCTACGCTCACAAGAAGAAAAAAAAAAAAAAAAAAAAAAAAAGAGCTTGGAGTATATACGACATAGTATCATGGCAATTATTGTGGTGCCGTGTGAATTTGTCATTCTTAAATATTCTATTTATCAAGATACCTTTCATTTGTTCAGCAAAATCAAATTTTTACATGGGTGTGCAATTGCTTTCACTGAAAACTGATCTAGAAGTCATTGTTTTGCTCTGAAATTCTTCTCTTTTTTTTTCACATATAATATCAATAACATGTGGAAACCATAATTTTTATAAATGTTGTGTATACACTGTAAATAAGTGCTTACCTGTTTGATGGTTCACATTCTATTCGACAAGTGTGATAATGGTACTCGAATGACAAATCTTAATTTACTATTATTAGGCTACATCAAAACGGAGAGTCCACATACAGCCCTAATCTAAAAACCTACCACACAGACAGTAAGACTTTTTGTTAATATAAAACACCTGAAAATTTCATAAATTACAAAATATCAGCAAATAAATTCGCATATAATATTCTCATAATTTTCTAAAAATGAATAATATTTTAAAAGTGAAAAAGTAAAAACTTACTTTTTACTTGGTTACTAAAAACTTACTTTTTACTTTTGCTTAACGGGAAACCAACAAGTCCTAAAGGTTGGGCCTGCAATGCTTGAACGAAGATTGGTAAAGCTTTCAATTTACTATATATTATTAATATTGGGTCCATACGACATGGTTTATTTATCAGGAAAAAGATATTGAAAAGCGCCCCTCGCACTTACAGAGCTTCGATGAATGCGTTTCAATAACTTAAGGCCTTATCCGGTGCCTCAAAGTTTCCAAAGTTTCTTTGTTTGCGTTTCCATTTAAGAATGAAAAATTATAAAACGCATTTGATTTTTTTAAACGTATAGACTCAAAATAACCTTTTAGGTATTCTCCATGCTTTCATTCCAAATGAAAGATGGAGTTTTTGAAGACCACCCATTTTACAATTTTGGTGGAACATAAGTATGTGCTCGAGTGCATCTTCTTCAATAAATTTCCAAGTATTTCATGATTTCTTTTTGATATGGTCAGTGAACCAAACTAGTCAAGGCGATTAATTCCCCAAAAGGCACATATATTGGTCTCCCACAATCTAAAATTTCCAACTTTTGAAGGCAAATTATTTGACAAGTACCTTTAAAAAAAACTTCGAGATTTTTGCACCCTTCGAGTCCTAAAAGGCGTAAATTTTCAAGGTATTGTATAGCACTTTCTTGCATACTCTTTTGCTTTGTTGTTATGTATAGATATCTAAGACCGATGAGCCGTTTCATATTTTTGGGCAAGTGGCCCAACTCTGAGCAACTAATGAGAGATAAGTATAGCAAACTTTGCAACTCACAAATGGTATTTGGAAGCTTCTTCAATCGCTTATTGTACTGGAGAGATAACATTCTCAATTGCTTCAAGTTGCATATGGAACTTGGCAACTCCTCAAAACTACCAAATGGCAAATCCAGATACCTTAAGGAATTACACTTTGAGATGCATATTTTCGAGAACTCTTTAGTAATAACTCCATCAAACTTTGAATTAAAGTTTGATTGCACGCAACCTCTTCGAAGTTCAATTTTTCAGAAAAGGTGGAACCCTGTTAAAATTTGAGATTCCCTTTAACGAACTGCTTGAGAGCGAAACGTACCAAATTCATTTTGAAATCTCCGTGGTATCTAAGCCAATAATAGAACAATCATTTTGTGCCACACTCATTGCAAGAGAATGGACAATATCATGAACTTTAAATGCTAAGATTGATTCATGCTCCTCAACTTCTTGGATCAATGATCTCTTCCACAACTCTTTCACAAACTCAACACCGACATCTTCCAATGCTAGTTCGTTCCTTGTTGAACTAATGAGTCCAAAAGCCATCCATAAATCAACCAAATTTGTGCTCTTGATTTTATGTCCTTTGAGGTAAAGTGATAAAATAGAAAAGCATCGTTTTAAGTGGGATGGTAAATGATCATAGCTAAGCTTAAGTGCCAGCAAAATGTCCTTTTTCGATTCCACTAGCTCCCATGTTTCACTATCCCTTATATGTTTCCAATATCGTTCTTCATCCTTTGTGTAGAGTAGACTCCCCAAAGTTTTCACAAGGAGAGGCACTGCTTGAGATTTTTCAACAATATCGTTTCCAATTTCATGGAGTTTAGGGCAAAGCTCCTTTTCCTTTTCATCGAATGCTCATTTTTCAAACAAGGCCATAGAGTTTTCATGAGAAAGACCTTTTAGATTATGCGCTGGATGGGTACTCATTACAGAAGCAACTTTAAAACTGCGCGTTGTCACAATGATCTTGTTTTCACTAGCTCCTACACTAAGCAAAGCTCTCAACTCATTCCATTTACGATAGTCGTTGCTCCATACATCATCCAAGACAAGTAGATATTTCTTGTCTTTGATAATGTTTTGCAAATGAGTTTGTAACTGCTGAATATTATGCCCAAAATTTGACCAGTTGCATCTTCAATGATTCCTTCAATAGTTTTCTTTAATCGAAGTCCTCAGGCACGCATACCCATATGCGCAACTCAAATTGCTCTTTCCGCATCATAAAATACATCTTGAAGCCGATCTAACCACACTTGCAGAAGGTGGTTCTTCGCCTGCTGCTCCTCCGCATCTAACAACACTGCCTTAATGGCAGTCAACGTCTCTCTGAGCTCGCTGATCTGGTTCTCGATGCCATAAATCGCTACGGCTTCTTGGAGGGTGCGGGAGGCTATCTTCCAAAGCACCCCATCTGCGATGCTAAAAAGGAGTGATTCTGCCATGTTTTTCCGGGGAGGGAATGGGCTAAAACGGTGAAGGAAATTGATTCCTGGCTGTTTGGCTCGTAAAATTTGATGGTCTAAACAAGAATGTCTCAATGTCTACGTTTCATATTAGCATTTGTCCCTCATATAATGAAGGATTCCTGGAATGGGACAGTCATTTCGAAAACGAGAAAACGAAGACGTCGAGACCTCTCTATATGACAAAGAAGGCAAACGACAATGAAGGCAACGACCTGAATATAATACCGGGTAGGTTGCTAATTATTCATGGTCAACGGATATTATAGATGTTCAACGGTCAAGAAATTGTATTATATATTGATAGTAGTTTATTGCTGATCCATGTTCTTTAGGGAATTACCCGCTCCACTACTCACCCATCAACCGCCCCCACCAAAATAAAATAAAATCAAGAGAGCCAATGCCCGAAATAAGCGTAAAAAAATAAAATAATAAAAGGAGAAAAGACCACCATATTACCATTCCAGCAATTAACTGACCCAAAAATAAATTAAATCTAGCGATCACCTAGCAATAGATAAATTACCCAGACTACAAAATCAAGAAATCCTGGACATTGGCGGAAAAAAAAACACTAATAAAGTTGAGATTTTGATGTAAAGCAGCAGGAAGAATTATAATGTTTGCTTGGCAAAAAATTCAAAATTAACAGAGCAACATAAATGCTTCGTTTGTTTCGCGGAAAGTGAATAATTTACAAAATCTTTTGCTAAAGATAATTACTTATATCGCTTACAAAAATGAATAAAGAAATATTTTCATCGTTTATGAAAATGTTTAGACATCAAACTATGCAGATGGAGATGCGAAGGCGAGGCCTCATGGTGGCGATGGTCAGATGGCGACGTGGTGGCGGGTGAGCGGCAGATCTATGCGGCCTTGGTCAGGAAGGGAAGAGACGGAAACAGAAAAAAAAACCAAAAGAAAAAAGGAAAATTATACCCCAACTCAACCATTGATTGTGTGATGTGTTTTCATAAAAAGACCTAAACTTTACAAATTTTCATCCAAACAGTAGAAAAAGAGTGCAATCTCCTGAAATGCGATTGCTTGGAATGTTAAATCCTTTGTTGGATTCTTTGTCAATCGAACTAAAATGAGGCTTTAACGTTCGAATTTACCGTCAAATACTCACTTTCTTTTTTGTGAAACTGATTAAGCAAGATTCTGCACTAGATCATGCATTTTGAATAGCAAAGACTCGGCTTCTTTTTTGACAGGATCTTTGCCAGCTTCTTCCTGCGCCTGCTTTTCGCTCGACAGGCGTATATTAATCAACATCTGCTCCAAAATTGCTCAAAACTCAAACGAAAGCAGGGGTGCCAATAATTTTTGCGAAACAAGGTTTCCATGTTACCGATTAATTCGAGTGCAGGAAGGATGTCGTTTTGTCTTTGTTACCGATTCCCGCATGCTGCTATTCTCTCTTATCGATGCCCATTATCGTTGACCGGTCGCTTTTGGCATATGAAGTAAGCCCCCGAGAGATTTCACAGGAAGAGGAACTAGTTTGCATTTGTAGGCGATTTTGATTGCAGTCTCCAAATCTGGATTTTCTTACTTGCGGTCGAATGCCCATCTGAGGAAAAGCAAGAGAGTGTCCCGAGAAGAAGAAGGACTTTTAACTTGAATGCTAATACAAATGCATTAGGAAACGGCTTCGCGTCTGCAGGGTGTTGCAGCTAGAAAACTTCCCTTAGCGCCTTCCGTGAACGAGTCTCTCATCTCGTTCCACTTTCTAAAAGTACAACTGTTGTCCCATCCATCATCCAGTACAAGGAAAAGCTTCTCAACGTTTACTAATTATTTAGATGAGCCTTCAGTCGCTCCGTGTCCAAGGTATCTGATAGCAGCTAAGAGCTATGATCAAGCCTTGACTGATAGCTTCTCTCCAGACTTTTTCAAGAGCTCTTTTAGATCCAAATCATCGGATTTGCATATCCATATATCGAAATGCATACTCAAGACCCTTTTGTGGTTATACACGAATTCAACGAGTCCGGTTCCGGTTTTCCCTTAAGATCCCATTCCAATTATGGGAGGGCATGAGATCCGAGCTAGCAGCGAATTAATTTTTCATAAGATCCAGTCTTTACAGCAAAAGCGGAAAAAAAAGAATCCTCCTATTTAGAAAAATCAATGTGGTTTTTTAAAGACATTGTTTTGAGGAAACTCTTTAGGAGTCTAGAGAAAAAGATCAAATAAAAGACTCTAATTTACCAAAAATAAGATCTGGAGATGCATCGTGATTTAATACACTATCCATGAATGATAAACAAAAATTGTTCTAAGGAAGTTCAAGTATAGATAATGCTTTAGTTAGTTTTATACAATACGAATAAGGTACTTTCTCCATGGAGGAATTTGTAATACAAACACGCAAATCATAAAGAACAACACTGAATTAAGGAAAGAGAAAAGTACAATATCAACGGCCATGGCTTTAATCCCTGAAAATGAAAGAGATTGAGGAAGGATTAATTGAGTGCGCGTCCAAATCTTTGCGGAGAGCCACATGGCATGGCAAATAGATCATGGGAGTTCACCTACGCTCATAAGAAAAGAAGAAAAAAAGAAATAAGCTTGGAGTATCTATAACGTAGTATTATGGCATTTATTGTGGTGCCATGCAAATTTGTCACTCTTATGTAATCTATTTACCAAGATGCTTTTTCATTTGTTTAGCCAAATTAAATTCTAAATGGGTCTCCGATTAGTTTCTATAAAAGTCCATGTAGTAGTTTTAGTCTAGTATGAAAATGTGTGGAAATTTTGGTGTTCTTATCAGTGTTTTTGAAATTCTTTTTTAAAAGAAAATAATATCATAACTCCAAGGGACAAGTATCCGAAATGACATGTAGAAACCATACTTTTTATGTGCTGTGTGCACACTATGGGTAAGCGCTTACCCGTTTGATGATTCACATTAATTTTGAACAGTGTGCTAATGATACTCAAATAATGAATCTTAATTTACTATTGTTAGGTTACGTCAAAATGCGGAGTCTACATACAGCCCCGATCTAAAAACCAATGGCACAGAAACTTGGGCCTTTTGTTTATAAAATATACCTGAAATTTTGAAAAATTATAAAAATAAATATACACAAATAGATTTGCATATAGTATTTTAATAAATTTATGAAATTCAAATAACATTTTAAATTTTGGTGAAAAAGAAAAAGGTACTTTTCAACCTTTGCTTCCGTAGAAACAAACAAGTCTTAAAAGTTTGAATGAGAACCCGCAATGCCTGGATGAGTCCCTGTAATGCTTTTAAGTTACTATATACTAATGGTATTGGGTATGACACGGTTTATTTATCAGGAAAAAAGAAATTAAGAAGTGCCCCTAAGTACTCATAGAATAGAACTTCGCTGAATACGCTTTGAAAATTTAAGGCCTTATTTGGTTCCTCAAAGTTTACAAAATTTTTTGTTTGCGTTTCCATTTAAGAATGAAAAAACATCGTGAAAATGCATTTAATTTTTTAAAAATAATTTCCAAATTAGAGTGAGGGAAAATGTTTTCGAATTAAACGTATAGACTCAACATAAACTTTTCAGTATTTTCCATATTTTAATTCGAAGTCGCACTCAGAAAGAAAACCTTTATTTTTGCTTAAACTTTTTAAACCTGTTTCTGCTTTCCCTTTTACTAAAAAATAAAAATGGAAAATGAAAAATTTTCTGAAGTAAAAGGAGTTGTTAAGTTTCTTATATATGTGGCTTTTCTAGTAAGTGCATTTTCTTCAATATTTGTCCGACTATTTCACAACTGCCTTTTGATATGGTTAGAGAACTTAACTAGTCCTTTTGGACCCTTGCATACGATTCATTTGATAATTTATATCGACCAACTTATGCTAGATGAGCTATCTGATGTATCGGAAAAATGAAATTCCCCAAGAACAATTTGATAAACAAATCAGGATAGGTGATCATCAAGTGAGTTTAAGTATAACTTGACATGAATACTTTTGTTTGAAATAGTTTTTAAATTATTATTATGCTTGAAGATAACAACTGATTGAGTATGAATGTATGATGTTCTTCAACTCCATATAAGCAGAATAAAAGTGCCAATTGATTAATTGCTATAGCCTTCTGCAATAATAATCATCAAAAGAAGTACGCATTGAAAACATTACGTCACATTGCAGTTTTCAAATTAAAGTAGAAAACGAGATTGCATCATAGGAAAATCAAATTGTACTTTCAATGTGATGAATGTGCATGATGCATTCGTAAACAAGTCGGATCAAGTGAGGATGTCAGGAAAAAATATATAAGAAGTGAATCTCACTATATACGGCTATATCACATCTAAGAACGAAGAAGAAAGGAAAGGAGAGGCAAACTGATGCGTACCTAATCTTCAGTCCATTGTACCTCCCTATCATCAAGTTTAATTCGAGGAATGTGAGCAATTTTGGGCCAATCCTCGCCTGTTGTATGTTTACATCTCTTGCTCAGTTCGCCACAATCCACGACATGCAATTCTTTGAGGGCGGTGAGTGATCGGACTGCTTGCGGCAAAAACGACAAGTTGGAACAATCGCAGAACTCAATAAATTTGAGATGTGTATGATTTGGTAGCCATTCAGGTACAGCTGTGAAGTCTGGGCAATCTTTAATGCATAAGTATTCCAAAGTGCAAGATCCAACGAGACATTGGAGCAACTCCATCACTTGTTCGAACTCTGTTATAACCAGAATTTCAAGATTTAACGGAAAGTTGGACTTATTCTCTTCGGTGAATGTGAGCTCGCAATCTTCAATCAGCAAGGTATGAAGGGCGATTAATTTCTCAAAATGCACAGAAATTGGCCTCCAACAAGTGTCAATGCTTAAGTGTTCAAGGCGAGTCAACCGGCAAGTGCCTTCAAATAACATTTGGAGATTTTCGCAGCCGAAGATACTCAAAAGTTGCAGATTTTCTAGGTATTGTATGCCGCTTTCTTGCAAACTCTTTTGCTTTGTTGTTACGTATAAATATCTAAGACTAACAAGCCTATTCATATTTCTGGGTAAATTACCTAACTCTGAGCAACCATGAACGGATAAGACTAGTAAACTTTGCAGCTCACAAATGGAATCTGGAAGCTTCTTCAATTGCTTGTTATCATCCAGAAGTAATAATCTCAATTGCTTCAAGTTGCCAATAGAACTTGGCAGCTCCTCAAAACTACCATTTGGCAATTGTAGAAACCGTAACTGCTTACACTTGGAGACGTGCGTTCTAACAAACTCTCTAGTAATAATTTCATCAACTTCGCCACGAAATATAATCGCACGCAATCTCTTTGAAGTTGGCTTTCTCAGAAAAGGGGGTACTACATCAGAATTCGAGATTCCCTCTACCGGAATGCTAGAGATTGAAACATGTCGTACTCCTTTTGAAATCTCTATAGTATCTAAGCCAACCATAGAATAATCATTTTTTGCCACAATCGATGCAAGATAATGGACCACATCGTGCATTTTAATACTTAAATACGATCCAAACTGCTCAACTTCTTGGATCAAAGATCTCTTCCACAACTCTTTGATATACTCAACAATCTCGTCTTCTGATGCTTGTTTTTCCCTTGTTGAACTAACGAGTCCTAAAGCCATCCACCAACCAGCGAACTCAATGCTAGAAAGCTCATCATCCTTTCTAAAAAGTGACAATGTGACAAAACAACGTTTTAAGTTGGATGGTAAATGATCATAGCTAAGCTTAAGTACTGGCACAATGTCCTTTTCTGCTTCTGCTAAATTCCATGTTTCACTATCTCTTATATGTGCCCAAAACCGTTCTTCGCGCTTTGTGTAAAGTAGGCACCCCAGAGTTTCCACAAGGAGAGGCACTCCATGTGATTTTTCAACAATATGATTTCCAATCTCAAGGAGTTTAGGACAAGGATCCCTTTCCTTCTCATCAAATGCACATTTTTTGAACAAAACCATTGAGTCTTCACGAGAAAGACCTTTCAGATTATGCGTTGGATGGGTTCCCATCATACGAGCGATTTCTGAATTGCGCGTTGTCACAATTATCTTACTTCCACTAGCTCCTTGGCTTAGCAAATTTCTCAATTTATTCCATCTATTGCGGTCATTGCTCCATATGTCATCCAAGACAAGTAGATATTTCTTGTCTTCGATGGTTTCTTGCAAAAGCGTTTGCAATTGCTGAATATCAAAGTTACCCAATTGCTGAATATCAAAGTTACCCAAGCTTTGACGGGTCGCATCTTTGATGATTCCTTCGATAATTTTCCTTAAATCAAAGTCCTGAGGTACACATACCCATATTCTTAACTTGAATTGCTCTTTCACACCATCGTCGTTGTAAACCAATTTCGCTAGTGTTGTCTTGCCCAAACCTCCCATTCCAACAATGGGAATCACTGAGATATTTTTATTATCTACTGGTTGCATCAACATCTCGATCATCTTTTCTTTATCAATATCTCTTCCAACAACTTCCAACTTGTTTACATACGAGTAAGTCATCTCTCGTGATCGAGTATGTGATTGAGTATGTGCCGCATCATTGTTAACACTCCGTGCATTAAGACCGAATTGATCTTTCTCAACGGAAATTATGGATAATCTCTCCCGTATCTCCTTGATCTTATCACTGAGTTTTGCACGGAATATTAGTGGATTAGAGACGGAAAAGAAGCGGCGTACCTTCTCTTTGATGCCCCCGTAACGACTTATCACCTGCTTCCTTAAGGCTTCGCACTCGAATTCATCAAGCACGTCCTCCACATCATACAACACATCTTGAAGCCGATCTAACCACACTTGCAGACGGTGGTTTTTCGCCTGCTGCTCCTCCGCATCTAACAAGACTGCCTTGATGGCAGTCACCGTATCTTTAAGCTCGCTAAGCTGGTTCTCAAGACCATAAATCGCGACGACTTCTTGGACGGTCAGGGAGGCAATCTTCCCAAGCACCCCTTCCGCAATGCCGGAAAGGAGCGATTCTGCCATATCATTCCGAGAGAGGGAATGGGCTAAAACGGTGGAGGAAATTGATTCTTGGCTGTTTGACTAACGAGTATAGACCGCTGGTTTTATGGAGTATAAAAGCCACCTTCCTCAAGCTCCCGAACCCGAAATAGTAGCCGAAGCTCTCTGGCTCATCTGGAAACAGAGGAACGCAGCAGTTTTTCGAGCAAGGATGCCAGATCCGCAGGGCGTGGTTGCTGATCTGCTCGCATCAAAACAAAAATTCAAAGATCCAGCTTCATCACAGCAGCAAAACATCAGCAAAGCTACCAAAGTACCTGTAAGATGGAGACCGCCGGAGCCGGGATGGGTGAAAATTAACGTCGACGGAGCCTTCGCACCAGGAACTAATGATGGATCAGTAGCAGGGGTGTGCAGGGAAGAGAATTGGGTGCTGCTCGGCGGTTTTGCTCGCATGGTGAAGGCACAATCTCCCTTGTATCTGGAAACCCTAGCGATATGCGAAGGCTTGGAACGCTGCGAAATGGGGAAAGGAAAAAGGATAACGCGGGGCTGCTGATGAGTCTGACTGCCCCACAGCAGTTCAGACGATTTTAGGGTTAGGCACATCCCCTTGGGAAGTCAACAAAATGGTCCGAACGGGCCGGGCTGCTCTAGCTTCATTATCTAGATTAAAATTGACCCATGAACCGAGAGATCTGAATAAAAACGCCGATTGGGTTGCGAAAACCTAGTTCCGTTGATCTCTACCTCGGAATTGGGTCTCTAGTCCCTTTCAATTGTTTTTTATTCTGAAGTCCATATGATTCTTCATCTAATTTTACTACTTGAAATGAAATGAGGACTTTTTCGATAAAAAAAAAAAAAAAAAAAAACGAATGTCCCGATGCCTCCATTTCACATATAATAGCATGTATCCTATATGTAATGGACCACTCCACGTCAATGATGGGGGCCCACCACGAGGAGTGCGCACAATAGATATTGCTCGATGTTTTTTTTTTTTTTTGGGTAAGGTAGATATTGCTCGATGTTGGTCTAGGCATGCGAGCAAAATATTTATTACAGCTACGTGATTCTCGCCACATCTATTACCATTTTTATTGGACTTTTCAAGTAAAGTCTTGATTGATTTTTCAAGCATTAGTCATTAACATGATACCAAAATAAACAAAATAAGAAGAATCGTTATCATTAATGAAATGTAAAATCAGGAAACACTGGTTGAAAACTTCGGACGTTAGGGCACCGGTTCAATAATTATTTGTGGAATGCGTATGGGGCCCCAAATGAAAATTGTTAACACTGCATATGCGCTCATCGTGAGCAAAAGTTGGTAGGGCCATCTATTAACACAATGATGTTGTCCTTTGCTCTTCTTTCCACGATACATACATACATACATATATATAAATATATGTATATAGACTTCTGCCTTCCACCTTTATTGGTTGCGCTTTACAATTATCGAGAGAGAGGGAAGGAGTCCGACGTTTTTTCCCCGTCGCCCCACGATCGGATGTTGGGTCGGCCACTTCATGGTCATCTCATCCTGTTCATTTGATTAGAAAAATGCAATTAAAAAAACACGATTTGATCCTGTTTAAGAAGAAAACTGCCACTTGCTAATCCCGTTTCTTATTGAGGCTATGGTTTACATTTCAGGGAACTTTGGATTAACTAAAGACGTACAATTTCTTATACTTTGATTTTCCTCTTAGATCATTCGACACTTTGCAATTATTTGAACTTAATTAGTAATTAAAGAATCAAAATTCTACTTTCTTAGTTGAATTGTTCTAATTCAAACTAAAATTCGAGGCATAATAATTTTTTTAAGCTCTTTCTTTGTGGTGTGATTCTTTGGGGTCTAGTGCATGTCCTTTGATACTATGCATTGATTGTTTATTTATCTTCAAAAGTAACAATATGAAACTACTTATGGAAATTATGGGTTACAATCTTGGCAAATACGTCTAGTAGAGAGCTATTAGAGTATGAGTCGTCAAATATTATTGCATAAAACATGAGTTAATTTACGTTGGGTCTATTTCCGACCTGCCCAAAGATCGAATTGATTAAACACGTTCGACAGGTCTAAATGACTAAGCTCAAGTACTCACATACATATAGTAGCAGCTCCTCGGTTTTTACATTAAAAATCTATCAGGGAGCTCCGCAATAATGGGATTGAATTGCAATATCGAAGTTAGACAGAGACGTCTTTTTTGTCGTTCTTTATACCGGATCAAGTGTTAGACTTTCATGGTCGACTAATTTTTGAAGAAGCTCAACCTCATTGGACTTGAGAAACATGAGCAAGCACCTGAACACAAAATTATGTACAGCCTATAGTAAGAAAAAGATAGACACCAACAAAATCGTTGACAGCATAAAAAAAAACTTGAGGATCAAGCATCACTGCACATTATACAATGGAGCGATTACTTAAGTAAAACATCATTGGAAAGTCTCTTAAGGCAGTAGACAAGAAATATCGGGGACTATCCTAAAGTAAACATCATTTCCATAGTGCAGAAAAGAACCAGTTCCACAGCAATATCGCAAAATGTTGGCATAATTATTCATTTATTAGACATGTAACGTATTGCCGCGACAACAGTGCAAAAAATCAAAGCCTCGACTCGATCGCGCTTGAAGTTACTATACATCATGTGATTCACTCCCTGACCTTCGAAAGTAGTCATCTGGAAAACAATAATGAACCATAACTAAGAGAGTTCTAAGGAGGGGACTGATGTGAACATCGAGCCATATCGAGGAGGAGGTGCTAGGGACCCATTGTCTATTCCTATTGGTTCGATTACTCGAGCGGGCCAAGCAATTTAGGCAAGCTATTGGCGTCATGGTTCGTGATCTTTGGCGTGGATGACGATCAAATTGGATCAAATCTTGAAGATTATTTGGAAATCTTTGACCAAGTCAAATATATGATTATCCAAGTAAGAGTCAAACCAAAAGAAGGCCTTTTCCATTCCAAGTCATAAATATATGAACTAGAGCTAATACTACAATTCCTAGGTCTATTAATTGGAACCAAGTTACTTTACCGTAACAATGGGAATTAGAAAACCAAATTCCCCAACAAGTCGTTCGAATACGATCCTACTAATGTCATTCAACATCCAAGGAAGAGTGACCATTAGATTTCCTAGAAGATCATTCGATTCAAGATCTAGTCCTTCCTTTCATAATTCCTACACGAGGTCCATAGATCTTAATCCTAATCTTCCTCCTATAATCACCATTCCTCCTAGTACGCATAGAAACACTCCTCCTCCTAGTATACAAAGAGACACTCCCACACGTGCCACAACACCTTTACCTCATTCCACTAATAGAAGTAATCATGAGACGCCTCTTGAACCAGAAATTAGTGGTTTAGATAATAGATCGGGATTTCCGTCCAGCTTTATCAACAAAACCAGCCCGAACCAGCTCTAGAAAATACATATTCTCCTCATCATTCTCCTACTTATTCGCAAATGATAGATGCCGAGCTTAATGTTTTAGAAAAACATTTTGAGCCAAACAAAGCTTTTCTTAATAAAGAATTTAATTCTGAAAACAACAAACAAATCGTAGAATGGTTCTTCAAAACCTTTTTGATAAAGCAAAAGACATCAAACAAAAATATTACGACTACATATATGAATATGAAGTCCATATATTTTTCTTTGATTGGTTAGAAGAACAATTCCTCGAACCAAAAGAAATAATTGTTTTAGATCATCATTACAAGTGGAAACTTGATAATGGCGAAACCATAGAATCCAATCATCCACCCCTTAGGAGAATAAAAATTCAGCATGGAGATAGCGAGGTTATAGCCACTCCATTTAGGCTTCCAGACAAAGGAGACTATCTATACACCCACAAAGTTATTGAACAAAACAATTTTACTAATCAACATTTAGTAACCTTAGGAAAACAATTGAATAGGATAGAATCCACCATCCAAATCCTACTCAGCCTTATTACACCACAAATTGACACTCTCAAAAAACCCATTTTTAAAGCCTTTGAATTTCCAAAAATCTTAGCCCAATGTTTGCCAAAGCTATAGAACAAAAGAAAAACTCTATAGGAAAATCAAAGTTAGAACCCGATCCTATACTAGACACTCATCTAAATTCCCGAGTCTTATCAAACCAATATTATGAACCTTCTTAACAACATGACACTCTACAAAACCAGACCAACCTAGTAGCATTTACTATAATAGCACCCCGACCAAACACTCTAGATAATTTATCTATTCCATTTCACAACACTTCGTAGACATATTAGAGATAGAAACCAAGATCTTCTTTCCAATATGTATGAAGATTTAGATTATATCTCTAGGGGAGACAACCTCAAATTCCTTATGAAGCTTTATTATAATCAAATTACAAAGACAACTCAAGGAAGAACAATACCCTAGAGATTTTTGTGCCCAATATGACCCCTCTTATAATGAAAAAACATTGCCCAAGAAGAATCATCACAAAAAAAAATACATAATAAATACTCTCCTCGACGATGACCATCTATGAATGGAATATTGATGGAAATAGATTCCTCTTCAGAAACCAATATTATGAACCTTCTTAACAACATGGTTATGCATTTTGAATAGAAAACTAATGCCTAAAACAAAAAAACCAGCAAGATGTTTTCTGATATAAAGTCCATAAAAGGAAAACTTGATGACCAAAATGAAATCACTAATCTTCTAGAAATATTAAGATAAAATCAATAATGAGTATATTATTGAAACAACAAGACTTTTTGATACGTGAGCCGACCTCAATTGTATCAAGGAAGGCCTTGTTCCAACAAGATACTTTGACAAAACTTCAATCCTTAAAATCAGCCTCAAGAGACAAACTGAATATACAATACAAGTTACCCGAAGCCCTAATAATAAAAGACCAAATGTCTTACAAAACATCTTTTCTTTTAGTTAAAAACATGAGGCAACAAAGTTATCCTTGGAACACCTTTTATACAATTAATCCAACCCTTTTCTTACTAATGAAGGTATAGAAACTCATGCTTTAAACAAAAAAATCACCTTCAATTTCATAACAAAATCACAGAAAAGAAGTCTTAATATTTTACAAGAACATTTCATTTCAGAAATAAATTGCCTTATAAAAGACAAAGAAAAACCAGCTTGAATTTTTAAAAGAAGATTTAGAATTCAAAAGGATAGAAGAAAATCTTTTGAAACCTAAAATTGTAGAAAAGATTGCTTCCTTACAAAAATACATAGAGAAAACCATATGCCATGATTTTTCTGAAAACAAAATTCCTACCAAAGCCCGCCCAACACAAATGAACCAAGAAGTTTTAAAATTTTGTCAAGAAGAAATACAAGATCTTTTAAATAAAAAACTCATAAGAAAAAGTCAATCACCTTGGAGTTGTTCTCGCTTTCTATGTCAATAAAAATGCTGAACTAGAAAGAGGAGTTCCTAGGTTAGTTATTAATTATAAACCTCTTAATACAAATTTTAGATGGATAAGATACCCTATACCTAATAAAAGAGATTTATTAAATAAAAAATTTCTCTTGAGAATTGATTACAAATCATATAAAGACATTTTATAAAAAGACGTTTGTGTGGCAAATGTTGGCTTTACCAAATTTCATTGAATTTATAAATGGTTCTTCAAATTCATTGCCTGATTTTCTCACAAGAGAATTTTTACAGGGATACCAATATGCCAAGGACAAAGACAAAGGCAAAGGCAAAGCCACTACCGATAATACACCACCAAAGCCGAAAGGCTTAATATCTCTGCCAAGACATGGCTTTTGAAAATAGAACACATATCACTCCGATCCCATGTTAGCCTTTAATCGCCTAGCAGAAATGATACCAAAAGAAACCATTTTATTACTTGCACAAAGGTGATACAAAACAAGACAAAGAAAGAGCCATCCAATGCCATCGAGGTAAGATTTACACAAAAACCAGCAGGACAAAAGAATCGAATGAGGTCTCAATCTCAAAAATCAAAATTTTTCCCCAAAACATCGCTTCAAAAATATTAATCGTAGAAGATGGATTCTTCGATGAAGATCCAATCAAATTTGCAAAAAACATCTTTCCAAAACTGGTTATTCAAACCACACAATACAAACAAAACCCTTGCTTATTATGAGCAAATTCTATCAGACCAGCAAGATTTACCCATTTTGCTGACAAAAACAATACATAAAACATTCTATACTCCACTATTTCCATCGCAAAGTTCACCCCCTCATCGAGCTTCACCTCATACACCCAGAAAATTCCAAACCAGATTTACCTGCAAAGCCTCATCATATTCTTCCTCATACACCTACTCGGGACTAACAAGCTTGGTGGAACGTTTTCGTACAAAATACTATTATCGAGCGAGATAGCGAATTCTTTCACTCGTGGCGTCTATAACATTGGTTGGTTGACACGCGTTCGTCAACAGTCACGTTCATACGAGGTTTCACGGGTTTGATTGGAGGTCGAGGTTTGCAATTCGCACCATCTAGGCCTTCGTAAAACGATCCTTCCGCAACGATTCACATCAGTTGGTATCAGAGCTTGCTTCTACAAGGTCTATTTATCTTTAATTTTCTGTTGATATTCAGCAATTTGAGATTTATTGAGCTAGGGTTTCGATTCTAGCTAATTTAGGGATCCGATTGCTTTTGTGCTTCCATACGTAGTTGTTTGCTATTAATTTTAAATTTTCTTTTCTAGCATCTTAAATTGTATCTGAGTTCGTAAAAAAAAAAAAGAGAAAAAAAAAGGAAGAGAAAGAAAACGCACACAAAAAAAAAAGTGCGCAAGAAAAAAAAAAAACAGATTAGGCAAAAAAAAAAAAATTAGCCAAACAAAAAAAAATCAAGAAGGCGACTCGTTTGTTAGTAGACCAAATTGAAACAAAATCAGTAGTGATTTGCGTTTTAATTGGAATTTCGAAAGTTGTACTTGTTGGTTTGAAATTGTTACTTGCTGAAACAAAATCAATAGTGATCTAATCTTGTTTGATTAGTTTGATTGATTGTCGTGAGGGGGTTGAGAGACAGGTTTTTGAGTCCAATACGAGAGGAAAAAGGCAAGAGTGTGTAAGCTTAATTGAGGGTGGAAAAAGCCTAGACTTGAGTTAAATACGAGGGGAGTGACAAACACCTTGAGAGAAACACGTGAGGGAGCGATTGGTGAGGATTTTTGTGACTAACGTTTATTTGCAGGTCTAAAATATGTCGCGCAAAGAAAGTGTGAATCAAAGGGAGGTTGACTCCATATGAAGGGATGAAGCGCTCGTGGAAAGCATCCATCAATTGAGGGCTGTAGTGGAGGAGCTTAGTGGCCGAAAGATGGGGAATGACATGAGGGTTGATGGTGATCGAGAGCTACCCGGGAAGGCCGCAACATCAGCGAGACACCTTAGAACACGACATAAAAGGCATCGGCATTATGATGATGATGAGGTTGACATGGAGGATGATCGAGATGCTCGATTTGGAAGGTGGAATGGAGCTCGAGGGTTTAGACCCCAAGAATATAATGAACTTGGCAATATCAAGATGAAGATTCCTTCTTTCCAAGGGAAGAATGATCCCGATGCATATCTAGAATGGGAGAAATGCATGGAGATGGTATATGATTGCCAACGATACTTCGAGCTCAAAAAGGTAAAAATTGCAGCTGTTGAATTTACCGATTATGCTATAATTTTGTGGGATCAACTTGTGACTAGTAGGAGACGCAATGGTGAAAGACCAATAGAGACATGGGATGAGATGAAAGCGGTGATGAGGAGGCGTTTTGTACCAAGTCATTACCATCAAGATTTGTTTTAAAAGTTACAAAATCTCACACAAGGCAATAAGAGCGTGGAAGAGTATCACAAGGAGATGGAGATTGTCATGATCCGTGCTAATGTGGTGGAGGATCGTGAGGCCACAATGTCAAGATTTTTGAGTGGTTTGAGCCGAGACATAGCAAGGGTGGTGGAGCTGCAACATTATGTTGAATTGGAGAAATTGGTGGACAAAGCTATCAAAGTTGAGTGGCAATTAAAGTTGGACCGAAATCACAAGAGTGGAGGAGGTTCAAATCAGAATTGGAGATCCAATTGGAAAAGAGATGAGAAGCCAAATTGGAGAGGAAACAACACAAAAACCGAAACCTCAAAGGAGAAGGAGAGGGACGGTAAAGTTGGAACAAATCCGGCTTCAGGTAAAATCGAAAACCCTAACACTAGAACTCATGAGATTAAATGTTTTAAGTGTTTGGGTAGGGGTCATATGGCAAATCAATGCCCTAATAGAAGGGTGTTGATCATGACTGGACATGGTGTTATTGAGTCCGAAAGTGAAAGGGAAGAAGAGGATGATGAGATGCCACCATTGGAGGATTGTAGTGATGGAGAAGTGGCTATAAAAGGAGACTTATTGGTGGTTTGGCGTTCTTTGAGTGTGCAAGTAAAGGAGGAGGAACATCACCAACAAAGAGATAACTTGTTTCATACAAGATGTGTGGTGAATGGTAAGATCTGTAGTATGATAATTGATGGAGGTAGTTGTGCGAATGTGGCAAGTTGTATTATGGTGGATAAGTTGGGTTTGAAAACGACAAAGCACCCTAGGCCTTATAGACTTCAATGGTTAAATGATAGTGGTGAGGTGAAAGTATCGAAGCAAGTTCGAATTCCATTTGAGATAAGGAGATACAAGGACGAGGTAGAGTGTGATGTTGTACCTATGCAAGCGGGTCATATCTTACTTGGAAGACCATGGCAATATGATCGAAAGGTACATCATGATGGGTATACTAATCGTTATTCATTGGTGATGAATCAAAAGACTTATACCTTGGTACCAATGACACCTAGTGAGGTGTATCAAGATCAGTTAAAGTTACAACGAGAAGCCGAGAGAGAGAGAGAGAGAGAGAAAATGTGAGAAATCCGAGGGCTTGCGTGGTGTGTCTGAGACGCAAGGAAAAGGAGAGGCCGAGAGAAAGATTGTGGTAAAAACCGAGGGAAAAGAAGAGAGGAAAGAAAAAAGGCAAAATAATTTTTATGCAAAATCAAGTGAAGTGAGGAGAGCCTTAGTTCTAGATCAACCAATGCTTGTACTTGTGTACAAGGAGGTTTTGTTTTCTACTAACGATCTTGACCTAAGTTTGCCTAGTCCTATTGTGTCTTTATTGCAGGAATTTGAAGACGTCTTTCCTGATGAACTTCCTGGAGGGATACCACCGATTTGAGGCATAGAACATCAAATTGACTTGATTCCTGGTGCGCCATTACCTAATCGACCCGCCTATCGAAGTAATCCTAAGGAGACAAAGGAACTCCAGCGGCAAGTTAACGAACTATTGGAACGGGGTATGTGAGAGAGAGTCTTAGCCCATGCGCCGTCCCTGTTTTGTTGGTGCCAAAGAAGGATGGAACTTGGCGAATGTGTGTCGATTGCCGAGCAATCAATAATATTACGGTAAAGTATCGACATCCTATTCCTAGGTTAGATGACATGTTGGATGAGTTGCATCGTTCTTGCATTTTCACTAAGATCGATTTGAAAAGTGGCTATCATCAAATTAGGATGAAAGAAGGTGATGAATGGAAAACTGCATTTAAGACCAAGTATGGATTATATGAGTGGTTAGTCATGCCATTTGGATTAACTAATGCACCGAGCACGTTTATGCAACTTATGAATCATGTTTTGCGTGCTTTCATTGGTCGACTTGTGGTTGTCTATTTCGATGACATCTTGATATATAGCCGAAGCCCTGATGACCATATTGAGCATGTGCGAGCTGTCTTGCAGGTTCTAAGGGCCGAACAATTATACGCTAATCTAAAGAGGTGCTTTTTTGTTACTAACAAATTAGTATTTCTAGGATTTGTTGTTAGTGTTGATGGTATACAGGTTGATGAAGAAAATGTCAAAGCAATCCATGAATGGCCAACGCCTAAGACCGTAGGAGAGGTGTGTAGCTTTCATGGATTGGCGAGTTTTTATCGGCGATTTGTGAGAAATTTCAGCACCATTGCCGCACCTTTAACTGAGGTTATCAAGAAGCATGTGGGTTTCACGTGGGGAGAAGAGCAAGAGAAAGCATTTAATCTGCTAAAAGATAAGTTAACTAATGCTCCTTTGTTATCTTTGCCGAATTTCAGTGCTACTTTTGAGATAGAGTGCGATGCTTCTAGTACTGGAATTGGAGCCGTGTTGATGCAAGGAGGGTGTCCCATAGCTTATTTTAGCGAAAAATTGAGTCAAGCAACATTGAATTATCCTACCTATGATAAGGAGATGTATGCTTTAGTGCGAGCTTTGGAGACTTGGCAACATTATTTATGGCCAAAGGAGTTTGTGATCCACACCGATCACGAGACCTTGAAGTACTTGAAAGGGCAGCAAAAGTTGAATAAAAGACATGCCAAATGGATGGAGTTCATCAAGACTTTTCCATATGTGATCAAGTACAAGAAAGGTAAGGAGAATGTGGTAGCCGATGCACTTTCTCGAAGGTACGTGATTCTAACTATTTTAGAAGCAAAGTGTCTAGGTTTTGAGCATATCAAGGGCTTATATACTGATGATGATGACTTTGGGAGAGTGTATGAAGCATGTGAACACGCTGCATTTGATAAATTCTATAGGCATGAAGGTTATCTTTTCTGTGAAAACAAACTATGTTTGCCTAAGTGTTCTTTGCGTGAATTGTTGGTGCGAGAAGCACATAGTTGTGGTTTAATGGGACATTTTGGCATTAGTAAAACTTATGAAGTGCTACATGAACATTTTTATTGGCCACATATGAAGAGAGATGTCACACGTGTCTGTGAGAGATGCATTGCTTGTAAGCAATCGAAATCTACAACTAAACCACATGGCTTGTATACACCATTACCTATTCCAACACATCCTTGGACCGATATTTCTATGGATTTTGTGTTAGGATTGCCTAGGTCTAAGAATGGTAGAGATTCTATTTATGTGGTTGTTGATCGGTTTTCAAAGATGGCTCATTTTATACCTTGTCATAAACCGATGATGCATCTCATGTTGCCGATTTGTTCTTTAGGGAAGTTGTACATTTGCATGGCATGCCTAGATCGATTGTTTTAGATCGAGATTCTAAATTTCTTAGCTACTTTTGGAAAACATTGTGGAAAAAATTAGGAACTCGGTTGTTATTTTCTACTACTTGTCATCCACAGACCGATGGTCAAACCAAGGTAGTTAATAGAACCTTAGGGTATTGTTGCGTGCTATTATTAAAAAGAACATAAAATCTTGGGAAGATTGTCTGCCGCATGTTGAATTTGCATATAATAGGAGCATGCATTCTGCTACTAAATTTACACCATTTGACGTTGTTTATGGTTTTAATCCTCCGTTAGATTTAACCTCTTTACTGATGAGCATGTGGATTTAGATGGAGCAAAGAAAGCTGAATTTGTCAAGGCGTTACATGAGAAGACGCATGCAAATATTGAGCGCAAGACTGAGCAATATGCAAGGCAAGCCAACAAAGGGCGCAAGGAAGTGGTGTTTGAACCCGGCGATTGGGTTTGGGTTCATATGCGCAAAGAGAGATTTCCTGAGCAGCGACATTCTAAGTTATTACCGCGAGGGGATGGACCATTCATGGTTTTGGAAAGAGTTAACAATAATGCCTACAAGCTTGATCTTCCAAGTAAATATGACGTTAGTGCCACATTTAATGTTTCTGAATGCCAGTGATGATTTAAGGGCAAATCTTTTACACGGGGGAGGGAATGATGTGGACATCGAGCCATATCGAGGAGGAGGTGCTAGGGACTCATTGTCTATTCCTACTGGTTCGATTACTCGAGCGCGGGCCAAGCAATTTAGGCGAGCTGTTGGCGTCATGGTTCATGATCTTTGGCGTGGAGATGACCTTGGATCAAATCTTGAAGAATCTTGGAAATCTTGGCGCAATTTGATTATCTGGTCACCAAATCACCAAATATTTGACCAAGTCATATATATCTTATTGTTTAGGAATATTCTAGAATATGATGCATTATATCTCTAGGGTTGGTTTTAGGGTTTGTGTGGAGGCTAGAAAGCTTATATAAAGGATTTGCCAAATTTCTTTGGGGATAGATATATTTTATTTTTGAGGAAAAAGTTGAGAGATTTTCTTCTATGTTCTTTTGAGGACTTGACCTAATCAAGGTTCCCTTGTGACGGTCGATTCGACTTATCAAGCGAGATAGCGAATTCTTTCGCTCGTGGCGTCTTATAACGTTGGTTGGTTGATACGCTTTCGTCAACATGTCACGTTCATACCGAGGTTGCCAATCACAGGTTTGATTGGAGGTCGAGGTTTGCAATTCGCACCATCTGGGCTTTCGTAGAACAATCCTTCCGCAACGATTCACATTAGGGAGGAGACATAATTTTCCATCAATATTCGTTCCTAATTCTAACTACCGCAAGAGTTCAACTAGGAACTTCCAGATAATTGTAGTTTTTAGAAAATCTAGGAAACACTTGAAAGAAAAAATTGATCAATAGTTTAACACCTCCGAACTTTTTTTTTTCCTATGTTTTTGATGGGGTTTTCGGGGGCGGTTGATTGATGAAACTACATTATCAGCCATAAAAGGCAAAGGCATAAATTAAAGTAACTTTAATTTGCCGATTCGGTGGTCATGTCTGCCTTTCCCACGGCTTTCCGTTCACTTTAGGCCCACCACGTAACACGCGCTGGTACGAGACGCATCCCACTCACTACATGATGCTTCTCAGAAAATATACTCCGGTGGTGGAACTGCTTTCGCGAATTTCCACTGAATTAGACAGAGACCCAATAATTGTTGGCCATGATCCAAGGTATCTAATTGACTGGCTGGTTATCTGATTGGACCTTGATTGATTCCGTATCTCAAGACTTTTTCAAAAGTTTTCTTTTGATCAAAGTCATCGGCAATGCATTCCCATTTTATTTTATTTTTTGGTTTAAGCATTCCCATTTTTTTTATGTAAAACTATAAAGACAGCTTCACGCCGAGAACTTCTTCTTTAAAAAATACAGTTTGCAATGTGTGCTTACGTTCAGCACCTTTAATACTATCACTACATGAAGAAAACAATATATTGAACCACAACAGATTAAAAGCCTTTAAGAAACATCCAAATTTAGACTTAGATTGGGAGAGATGAGCTCTCAAATTTAGATCTAAACCTAAATTGGGATACCAAATCTCAGGGAAGTCATCCAACCACATACTGAGCATCCTGTTGGCTGGGCTGATTATGATGTTCTTACTAGTTTTCAACTGCAAGTAGATTTATCCACCATAATGAGCAAAAAAAAAAGTAATAAAGATGATTGAAAAAATACGCTTGACAAGATCTAAAGAGATTTCCATGTTAGATCGGGAGAGAAAAAGCAAAATATCAAAGTCTTGAAAAGAAAAACAAAGCAAAGCAAGCTCATAGTTTCTTGAAACTGAGAGCTTATGAGAGGATTGCCGACATTGAAGGGTTTCGAAATGGTGGTAGGTTTAGGTTGTCCAATTTGGGCTGTCGTAGTGTAGTCATCAAATCAATTGAGGAGATGCTCAACTTATGATTGAGGAACTATAGCAGACATACTCAAGAGTTCAAACAACTGTACTTGGGAATCCGGAAACTGACAAAGGCTTTTAGCATATAACAAATGAACTGAAGATAGCCAATTTGCACAGGCCCGCAACTGACGAATGGCGCCATCTTTGATTTAGATCAATTTCGGCAAATGCCAGGTCAAGTGCGGTCTGCGTCGTCTCTGACGCCTGGCTCTGCTGACCTCCTCCTTGGGCAATCCTCGTGGCTTGTGAACAGTACATGATCTTTTGCCCTCTCATTTGGAAACAATCTATCCACGCGGCAAAACAGTGAACGAAGCACCTTTGAGCTGATGGCTTCTGCAGTTAACTCGTTTTAGAGTTTTCTTAGTGACAGATAGAAATGAAATGCTGCATAGTGTTTAACTTTGTGCCAGTCTCTAGACGTGGTTTGATTTGTTTTCCGTGGACGAATGCATGTGCCACGCTCAGGAAGAGCTAGACTTTCAGAACCGCAGGATCAAAGTAGCCTGATTTGAGTTTACCCTTTTTTAAGAGGAAGGAGATGACTGTGGTTCTGCACCAATAGCTATTCCCAGGCTTATTTCTTAGTTCAATTCAGTTTCATCCATACTACCAAAAAATGAAATGACCAAATTTCTATTTTCGAGAAAACCTATAAAATTGTTACTTCACCGTTACCATTCAAATCCATAAATTTCGATTTCAAAGATAAATTTGCTAGAGATTTAACATCTTATCCATTTACCACATCTATATGCTCCATCATTGAGAAATACGATGACATGTTGGAATGAGAACAAGATGACTAGATTTGAAGACCCTGTTAGGTGCAGGGATCTAAATCACACGTCACCGACAGTAATGTTGTGTGCCGAGAAATGAGTGAAAGTCGCAAAAGTAAATTTGAGGACGTTTAAAAATAGAGTAGTCGCCATCTGCACGTCCTTGAAGACCGGAAAAGTCCGGTGAGGGCAGTGAGGGTCTCGTGTGCGACGGTGCTAAGGAGGCTAAAGGAGAGTTCAGTTGCACTTCAGCAGCCTCTTCTCTGGCAACTACCTGGAGAGATCCAGCGGCGATGGTGAATGAGCCCGTGCGTATGGTGTCGGAGGACATGGGTTGTCTTCAATGTAAGGAAGAAGAGGGGCAGAAAAGAAGAAAAACAAGTAATTTGATTTTTTTTTTTACTTTAGGAATCATATTTTTTATTCAGATTTTTTTTTTTTTTAAGTGCCAACTTTCTGATTGTCAAAAAAATTACTTGCTAGTCAGCCGATGAGGTCAAGCCCTTATTTAAAAATGATTTGTTGACTACAAATTTTATTTAAAATAAAATTCAATCTAACCACTTTTTCGAAAAATTTCTCCTTTAAATTCTTATTTGAAATTTTCCCTCCTATTTATTATTTTCAAGTACAACTTTCTTCCAAATTATTTTGTTTACGTTTAACCTAAAACATGTGTCCCTGTTGATTTAACTCTCTTGAAAGTTACAACGGGTGGAAACTTACGTACGCTCTAGCTAGATTGTACACTACGCAGACCTTAGAGAACATCAAAGAAGATTCTTCTTTCGGTGCGCATTTCTAGTTTCCATTAATACCGACAATGTAAACATTGTTGATAATGATTATCCACGACAAACGCATGGTTGATTATTGGTCTATTTTCCATGATTGAACAAGGCGTGATACGAAATTACTTCACTTTGGCTGATATAGCGATCCGGTTATTGTTGACCATCCTATGTAACGTATCGCCACGTAGTAATTTGGATAATTTTCCTGAGAGAGGGAATGGACTATGAAGGTGGAGGAAATTGATTCTTGCCTATTTGGCTTGAGAATTTGATGGTATTTACAAGAATTTGCGTAATGAACGACCCCACATCAATGATGGTGCCCCATCATTAGAAGTGCAAGCAATAGAACCAAAGGAAGCAAAATAAATAATGAAAAAAAGCTAAACACGATGCCAAGCAAAAAGAAGGATCATAGTCATTAAAAAAAATTAAATTAGGATGCGGTCGAAAAAATTTGGACTTTAGGCACAGGTTATCCTGTGCTCTTTTTTGCGCTAAAGTTTTGCCTATAGTCAAAAAAGTAATGTATATATTATTCCTTTCCACCTTTATCGCTTTGTGGTGTCCAATTCGAGAGAGAGAGAGAGAGCCCGACGTTTTTTCCAAATCCCCCCACTATCAAATGTTGTGTCGGCCATTTCATCCTGTTCGTTCGTTCGATTATAAAAGGCAATGTAAAAACAAATATTTTTGCCTGTTCAAGAAGAAAATTGCCACTTGCTCATCCATTTTCATACTAAGGTTGTAGCATGAAATTTAGGTTTCAAGGCCTCTAGATTATTTAATCATGTGTACTTTTGTGACATTCCATATTTTCAATCTTATTTTCCATTAAATAAATCGGATATTTCATTGACACGCCTATAGAGCTATTCTCAGAGCTTATCACTCTTGAGATAACTATATTATCCAGGGAAGCCATTAAGGATTTTTAAAGCGATAGACTTGAGAATTCAACCAGGAATTGGCTACTCGATCGTGCTCATCTGCCGAGATCATTACGGCACAGTTAAAAATCAATTAGAGATCAGAGATTGGTTGATTCAACTGAAATGCGTGGTTAGACGTGGGTGATCCCACTAAATTGCAAAATTCGCATCAATTGGCACTAATTTGATTTTTCTGTCGTTTTGATACCTTGTGTCCGTATTTGAATCCTCGAGATTTTCACGACAACCAAGAGCTGCCAATGTGTTGAGTTGGTTCATTGTGGCTCGAAGAAAATCGACCACAGGTCATTTGCATTAAAAATTTCTGAAAACTACCCGGTAGCCTAGGTCACGCTAAAATCGCGCCGAATTGAAATTAATTGCGAATTTGAGTCCGATTTCATAAATTGAAAGTTCTGTCATGTCACAATTAATTCTAGGAGTGTCGAATCAGTCTCAGAAAATTTTTCTGCGACCCGAAACTTTTTGGGAAAAAGTTGTCCTAGGGCCACCTTTGCTCAGAAAAAGGCAGGGATCGCTTTTGATCACAAAATTGGGAAACAAGTAGGTTGTATTAGTGAAGAAAAATGTCAATTTGATCGAAGACTCGACAACGGGATTTATTGTGGCCGAATTGGATTGAATCAAGTGAGAATAAGATTCCAATTGAGGGAGAAACTTAGCAAATTCGTAGCTCCCCCCCTAGCCTAGCCAAAATAGACCATTTCAAAGGTTGTAGGTAGGGGTGAGCATCCGTCCGGGTCGATCCTGGACCGGCCCAACCCTGCCGGTCCTAGTCCGGTTTTCAGGAAGACTGGATTAGTCATTGGTCCTAGAATTCTTGGACCAGCACTGTGCAGGTCGGTCCTCGATCCTGAGAGTTTCGGGTCGGTCTAACCCGGATCAACCCTGACTCTATATATATATATATATTTTTTAAAAAAATTATATAGAAAAAACCTTAAAATAAACGACGTCAACAACATCAAACAACTATTTAGTGAGGGGTTCAAGTAATTTTACATTATGTTTTTTAATAACTTAGGTTTTTAATGTTTTTTTTTTTGGTAAAAGTAATATATAAATAGAGGAAATGCCTATTGTACAAAAGATCACAGCACCAAAAACTTGCACTCATGATGAGAGATCATGATGAGTGAAAGGATGGCATGATGTAAAAACCCGCAACCGTGACGTCCAAATACAAAGACGAAACACAACCACAACAGCAAGCATGGCAAGGAAAACCAACCGGCTAGACACAACCACCTCGACAAGGAGGAGAAACACCCCATCAGCTTCCACCAAAAGGCCTATCACGGACCCCCCATGAAGATAATGGGATCAATGCCCCAACTCCTCTACAACCTTTTGTTCCTGAAGTAGTCATCCACATTCCTGAAGGTACTAGCCCTATCTCTCACCACCTTAAACAGATGGTTCTTCATTGCTGGGACGGTGAGGGGTTGATCCCTAAATAGGATGCTATTCTTATTCTTCCAAATAATATGGCAGAGAGTTTCAAAGGAGAAGCGAGCAATGCATTTAAAGAAGTCCTTGCCCATCAAGAAGGAAGTGGCCCATCGGAGGTTTTCTCCCCAAGATCTATTACGCCAAGGCAAATTGTATCTAGCTGCCCAAAAGAAAGCAATACCAGCCGTAACATGACAATAAAAAAAATAGATGATCTATGGAATCAAGCATAGCTTTGCAAAAAGTGCAGGACCCCCTATCAATTCTACCATGGGCCAAGAGTAGGGCTTGGGTAGGAAGTCTGCGTATGGAAATAAGCCAAAGATTAAGCTTATACATTGACGTAATTGCATTGTTCTAGATAAAAGATAAAAGCATGCCAGTAGACTATGGTTTGCCTCCATCTGATGGCTTCCCAAGCGGTCATAACCGTGAAATGGCCCGACGGGTCTTCCCTCCAACAGAAGTGGTCTGCATCCTGGGAGAGGATCGGAAGGGGAAGGTCCCATGTCTCCAAGACTGCCTTAAGATCCTGCCCAGCATCAGAAAAAAGATCCGACACCGAAGCCTGCCTAGAAAGCCTAGAACTATAAATAAGTGAATATGAGAAAATTAAGTTCAGCGGTCCCCTAGGGTGCTAGTTATCAAACCAAAGCGAGACCGTGCGGCCATCACCAATTCTCCAAAAGAAAGCATTCTGAAACTCACTCTTGAAACTTAAGAGTTTCTTCCAAGCCCAGGAGCAAAATGTAGGTTTCTTGGTGACCCAAAAATTCCTATCCTTTAAGAATGTAGAATGAATCCATCTGCACCACAGCGCCTCTTTATCCGAGAATAGGAGCCATATATGTTTCGGCATGGCTGCCCTATCGCAATCTCGAAGTCTCCCAATACCAAGTCCTCCTTTCTTAGGGTTCCTTCCAGGCCACCTTGGCACCTCCCCTACCCAAATCCAAGCCTTTCCAAAGGAACTGCCTAGGATTTTCTCAAACTGGTCCAAAACAAATTACAAAGGAGGAAAATGTTTTTGTAAGGAATCCTCACGGCATCCAAAAAGGCACCTTATGGCATCATCCTCTAGTATTCGTTCTCTTCTGTCTTATTTGTCCTTTTAATCTTTAATTTGCCAAAATCGAAAGAAACAACTTCTCCAGTCGTCACTCGACACTCGCCTCTCTTGCTTTGGGTCGATCGTGCCGCTCATCGCTTCGTGCCGCTCATCGCCGTGCCACTCACTCGATGCTCGCATGGCTTGTTGCTCCCCGCTCGACATTTGATAATCATTTTGTTCGACGCTCACCCCACTTGACCCTCACCGTTTGCCTTTCTTAGCTGATCTCGCTCATCATCGAACCCATTAGGTCGGTACGATCCTCGGTTGCCCTTTCAAGGAGTACAAAATATGAAGTAAAAAATTATTGGTTGGTCTTGGGTTGACCTTGAAACCGGACCGAACCAATTAGGTCACTCCGATCCTCAATTATTTTTTAAAGGAGTACAAAAAATGAAATAAAAAATTATTGGTTGGTCCCGGGTTGACCCTAGAACCGGACCGAACCCATTGGGTCGGACCTCGGTCCATAAAATTAAGGACCAACACTAGGCGGGTTGGTCCTAGGGTTAGGGGTGGATCGGCCCAACCCAGACCATGCTCACTCCTAGTTGTAAGGGGGTGTATTGTTGGCTGAAGAAGAGCTAAGGAGATGCTGGTGGTGGTGGATGGTCAAGGAGACAAAGCATTGGAAAATTTGGCCAAGGAGACCCCACCAAAGCCAAAACTTGTCCCTCTCTCCTTCCTCTCTCCTCTCACCTTGATCGGCCAGCCTCTTTGGTGTGCCTTGAAAGCTTCGAACCCCAGCAGCAAGTCGAGGAGCCGCCGTCCTCACCCTCACGCGCCCCACCACCGCACGCGTGCTCCTCCACCTCCCTCACGCCGTTGTTCCAACCTGTCAGCCGGTCCAGCAGGCTGTTTCATCGCCTAGCAGGTTGCCGTGAGCCCCTCCAACCCCCATGAGCCCGTGTTATTGGCCGCTCGGCCTTGCCGTTGCCTCCACCGGTCTTGCTTCGCCATAACCAACTTGTTTCCCCTATTTTGTAGCTCAAAACAGAAGCTAAATTTGTGGGTTTCAGAGATGTTGTTTGGCCCATTTTGAGGTGATTTCGGGCCTCGAAACCTAGGCCCACTTTGAGAAGAATTGTCCCCCATCGCGTCCCCGTTGAATTAAACCGACCGCTCGCCAAACAAGTGAGTTTAACTCACTAAACCTCGCTTAGTAGGTTAATGATGCTTATGGGTTGATTAGATTTAATTAAGTGTGATTAGGTGGATATATTAGATTATAGTAATTAATTTAGTGCTTTACCGATGCATGTTAGGTGGATAGTTAGTGCAATTAGCGAACAAATAGACTTTAGTATTTATTGAAGGAGATTCAGAAATTTTCCGGGTTCGTTTCGGCGTCCAATTAGGCATTACGGGCCTAAATTGGATTTATTGGCATTTATTTAATATTTTTGTAATTATTTAATTATTTATTTATTTTCCGAAAATTAAACCGGGATAGCCGGTGGACTGGAATTTTATCTTGGTTATTGTGGTGTAATTTGTTTATTTATTTGAGCTCTAATTTGTGCTGAATTGATTTAATGGTGATTTTAGGATTTTATTCCTAAATTAATTAATTTTGGTAATTAATGGGAAAATTACCGGGCGTCGGTTTACAGCGCCAAAAATATGTTATGGGCTGTTGAAACTGGTGGGATGTTCAAAAAGTGAAATTATGATATTTTGGCTAAGGCCGACCGTGTAGCCACACACGGCTATTTTTACCGGGTATGATAAAACTGATGAATTGATTGAATGGTCGGGATGGTATGCTATATCAGCCTACAGGTAATATGTCAGCTTGGATTGCGAGCAGTATACCGGTATACTATATCAACCTACGGGTTTTGATATGTCAACTTAGCGAGAGTAATATACATGATCAGCTTAGAGAGAAGATTATTAGTGTGCTATATCAACTCAATGGTTTGATATGTCAACTTAGCGAGAGCAATACACTATTTATCAGCTTAGAGTGAGCTGTCCTATCATTGGTGGACTTATAGATAGTATGGATTAGGCCGACCATGAGATGGTTGTAGTGACATGTAATCGACTAGGTTGATTGATCAAAGATTTGATCTAATGTTATGAATTGATTGATTGGTGTGATTTAAGGTATTTGTAAATGATATTGATTTGCAGGGTGGAATTGAGGCCAAGGTAAGTCCTCTGACCCATGTTGTGCTTAGGCAGCCCTAGGGCATATTTTCTTCCTAATTGAGTCTTAGGGGGTAAAACCCGATGAGACGTAGTCTCATCCCGATTGTGGGACAACATTTCAAGTCCGTAGATGGCAACACCTCCAGCTCCTCCCGAGCATTTTGGTATACCTGAGGAAATCACAAAAGTAGGTTATCACATTCCGATACACCCCCACCCTAAAGGATTGGAGTATGTTATGGTGAAATCCACTATCTAGGTTGACGCGGTGGATTCGAGAAGGTGCCCCATAAGTACCGATCATGGTATCGTCATTATCATGACGGGCGAAGGGAGGGTCTTGTACCGGGGTCTAATGTACCTAAGTACGTTTTGGAGGTTGCGCTCGGGAAGGGTATAGCATATCCGAAGGGTGGATTAGTAGTGGATGCCAAGGATCCCAAACTCGAAGACGATTCTGACTCTTCGATGTACTCAGCCGAAGGCGCCAATTGGAGTGAGGAGAAGGAGAGGTCGATGAGGAGGTGGAGTAAGAAGAGTTTAGCGATGATGAGTAGTGGTGGTAGTTAGACCCCCGCCCCCTGTTTGAGAACCTATTGTGGTGTATATGTTTTTATGCCTAGACCAACTTGTATAATATACGACATTGTTTGCTATGTATATATGTATATAAGTGTGGTTGGTGTGGTTTGAAATTTTATGGCCCTGCTTCCTATCTCATTGTTTTATTGTTTGGGGATTTATATCTATTTCTGCATGCGTATATTAAATCGAACGGATCGGCTATGCGTCCTGGGACATCGCTATTATATCAACCAAGCAGGGATCGGGGTGTGACATCCCCACTTAAGTGGTATCAGAGCCTAGTTTAGGGATTGGAGTGATAAGGTGCGATGGTCTATAGGATAAGTGGTAGGAATGGCCTTTAAATTCATGATTGGTGCATGTCTATGGTAGTTGATTGGTAGAGTTGGTTGTTGTGTGTGGATCGCTCAGCTTCTGATCCAGTTTGGATTTGGAAGATAGGTTTCAATAGAAAGACTAAGCCATGAGCGAGCAAGAGCAGAGAACTTCGAGTAAGAGAATTATTATACCGACGACTCGGGGTAGTTAGTCGACTAGAGTCGGTACCTGAGGAGGTAGAGGTAAGGCGCCAACACAGACTAACGCCAGTGGAGTAGCACCACCCTCAGTTGGTGCTGGGGTAACAAACCCTAGTAATCCTCGAGTAGACAAGATCTTGCAGTCATTAGAAGCAATAAGGGACTTGATTGGGTAGCAAGCCCAAAATCAAGCCGCTCTTTGCTCGCAACTACTCTTTTGCCGCTACCGCTGAGGCTGCCCCCGCTGCCGTGCCTATCGTAGCACCTGTTTTTGCTCCTACTGAAGTTCCACTTGGGAATGTGGCTGCCGGGAGGCCAATCCATAAGCTTGTGGAACAATTCTTGAAGCTGAACCGCCGAAAGTTCACAGGTACAAGAGATCCTGAAGTTGCGTCACTTTGGATGCAAGACCTGGATAAGGCGTTTGCACTGCTGATGTGCAACGAAGAGGAGAATGTGGTATTGGCTGTGTACCAACTTCAAAGCAATGCGAACATCTGGTGGAGAGCCGCCAAGAATACAGTATTTTCGGAAGGTGTGGTCCCGATGTGGGATGCCTTCCTCAAAGCTTTTAACGACCAGTACTTCTTGGGTAGTGCCCGGGAACAAAAGATGGAAGAGTTTCAGCGTCTCCGCCAAGGGAGTATGACCATTGACCAATATGGGGTCAAATTTGTGGAGTTTTCTCAGTATGCTCCGAGGTTGATAGAGGACCCTGAAGAGAAAGCCTGAAAATTCAGAAATGGTCTGCGTTTTGAACTAAAGCAACCTCTGCTGCCATTGGATTAGAAAGAGTATCGAGAAGTCTATCATCGAGCTCAGATGATAGAGAGAGGTTTGAATGAGCAAGCTGCCTTGTCTAAATCGAGATTTGTTTCGAATAAAGATGCAATCCGTCAGGGAAAGAGGCCCATGCCTAGAGGAAGATTTCAGATCCCACCCATAGGAAGGGTGGTGTTGGCAAGTTTGGGTCAAATCGGACTGAAGTGTGTCGCGCTTGTGGAAGGCGACATGGATCGAACTAGTGCCCCCGAAGGATGAGCGCCTGTTTTGAATGTGGCCAGCAGGGTCACATGGCCAGAGATTATCTAAGAAGGACAAGAGGACAGTCACAGTTGCCGCCGCCGCCACCGATTGGACAGATCAGAGGGTATGCGCCTCAGAATGCACTACAAGGAGGATAGCTTAAACCTCCAGTTCAAGGCACGGTGTATGCCATCACACAAGGTCAGGTAGAGGCTGCGCCTGACGTGATCACAAGTATGGTTTCGCTGAACGACCATCCTGCTTATGCTTTATTCGACTCGGGAGCAACCCATTCCTTTATTGCCGAGCAGTATGTTAAGATGCTAGGATTAAGTCCTATACTATTGGAGTCGGCAGTTTGCATATCTACACCGTTGAAGGATAAAGTTATTGCTACTTTGGGTTGTTCTGGTTGCAAGTTAGCGATTGGTGAGCTAGAGTGGAATATAGACTTGTTAGTCCTAACCATGTATGATTTTGATTTGATAATTGGCATGGACTAGCTCACCAAGCAACGAGCTAAGATGGACTACTATCGCAAAACGATTCAATTTGACCCTATAAGGGCAAAAACTTCAAGTTTGTCGGGAATCGAGGAGGACCCTCGATTACCTTGATCTCGTCGCCTAAGGCAACTCGTCTATTAGATGAGGGTTGCCAAGGTTACTTGGCAACTGTCGTGGATACGACTGTTGAAGAGCTGAAAATGGAGGACATTGCGATGGTACAAGAATTTCCAGATGTCTTTCCAAAGGAATTACCAGGATTGCCACTAGAGAGAGAAATTGAGAAATTGAATTTGTGATCGAACTAGCACCCGGGATAGAGTCGATCTCTAAAGCCCCTTACCGGATGGCGTTATCTGAGTTGAAGGAACTGAAGGTGCAAATGCAGGAGTTATTGGATAAGGGATTTCTTTGTCCTAGTGCATCACCATGAGCAGCACCAGTTCCGTTTGTAAAGAAGAAAGATGATTCGTTGCGCCTATGCATCGACTATCGGCAACTCAATCAGGTAATGATCAAGAACAAATATCCACTCTCGAGGATCGATGATTTGTTTGATCACTTGCAAGGAGCGTCGATATTCTCGAAGATTGACCTAAGGACAGGATATCATCAACTAAGGATTAGGAAGGAGCACATTCCTAAGTCAGCTTTCCGTACTCGGTATGGTCATTACGAGTTCACAGTGATGCCATTCGGATTGACGAATGCTCTTACTTCCTTCATGGATTTGATGAACTGAGTATTCAAGGAATATCTAGATCAATTTGTGATCGTGTTCATCGATGATATTCTAGTGTATTCAAGAAGTGATGAAGAGCATGAGTCACCTAAGATTAGTGTTGCAGACACTGAGAGTCCATCAGTTGTACGCTAAGTTCAGCAAGTGCGAGTTTTGGTTGACTCGTGTTGCTTTCTTAGGTCACGTGATTTCAGGCGAAGGAATCTCTATGGACCCGAGCAAAATTGAAGCAGTAATCAACTGGCCAAGACCGACTACAGTGATAGAGATCAGAAGTTTTTTGGGTTTGGCAAGTTATTACAGACGGTTCGTGGAAGGGTTCTCATCATTAACGTCGCCATTGACAAAACTCCGGAAGAAAGAAGAAAAGTTCGTTTGGACAGACAAGTGCGAGAATAGTTTTTATGAGCTTAAAGAAAAGCTGACTACCGCACCTATGCTGACCATTCCATCTAGTCCTAGAGGATTCGAGATCTATAGTGATACGTCATTCAAAGGATTGGGTTGCGTGTTGATGCAACATGGCCGAGTGATTGCATACGCCTCCCATCAGTTGAGACCTCATGAGCAGAACTATCCGACGAATGACTTAGAACTCATGGCGATTATCTTTGCCTTGAAGATTTGGAGACACTATTTGTGCAGAGAAAAGTTCTAGATCTTCACGGACCATCAAAGTCTCAAGTACATGTTCTCTCAGAAGGAGTTAAACATGAGACAGCGCCGATGGATGGAATTGCTGAAGGACTACGACTGTGATATCCTATATCACCCGGGAAAGGCGAATAAGATCGCTGACGCGTTCAGTTGCTCATATTCTAATTAAGGAGAAGAACCTGATCGAGAGAGCTCGAGATTCGGTATTCAAGTTTGAGGTATGCCATCTTTTGAGTCTTATGGCCACCCTCAGAATTGAACCGGATGTCCAGGTCAGAATCAAGTTACTCCAATCGACAAACCCAGATGTGCAAAAGATCCATCAAGAGGACACTGAGAAAAGGAATGCTGACTTTCAGATTTCTGATGAAGGAACACTAAGGTTCTGAGGACGTTTGGTTGTACCTGACGATGTAGAGCTTAGAGAGGATATTCTATCAGAAGCCCATCGTAGTAGTTATAGCATTCATCTTGGTAGTACCAAGATATATCAGAATCTGCATCAACACTATTGGTGGTCAAGTATGAAGGCGGACATCGCCAAGCATGTTGCCAAGTGTTTAACATGTCGGTAGGTTAAAGCTCAGCATTGCAAGGCGGGAGGACTTCCGCAACCTCTCGAGATCCCAGAATGGAAATGGGAGCATATCACGATGGATTTCATGACCATACTACCGAGGAGTCAAAGAGGAAATGATTCGATTTGGGTAGTGGTCGATAGATTGACCAAGTCGGCTCACTTCATTGTGGTTCAAAAGGACCTCAATTTGGATAGACACGTAAATATGTACGTGTGTCAGATAGTTCGACTACATAGAGTACCGGTTACGATAACTTCAATAGAGACCCGAGGTTTACCGCCGCTTTTTGGAAGAGTTTGCAAAGTGCTTGAGGTACCAAGTTGCAGTACAATACGGCATATCATCTTCAGACGAATGGTCAGTCTGAGAGGACAATTCAAACCCTCGAGGACATGCTGCGAGCTTACGTACTAGACTTCAAATGAAGTTGGGAAGAACAACTACACCTGGTGGAGTTTGCCTACAACAATAGTTATCAGTAGAGCATTCAGATGGCTCCTTTTGAAGCGTTGTATGGCAGAGTGCGCAAAACTCTAGTGTGTTGGGATGAAGTTGGGGAAAGAAAGATTACAGGCCTAGAGTTGGTTCAGCAATCAGTGAATGCTGTGGCAATGATTAGAAATAGAATAAAGATCGCTCAGAGCAGATAGAAAAGTTACGTAGATAAGCGCCGGAGATCGTTGAAATTCCAAGTTGGGGATCACGTTTTTCTGAAGGTGCCACTAATGAGGGGAACTTCGCGCTTTGAAAGAAAGGAAAACTGAGTCCATGGTACATAGGTCCGTTTGAGATTCTTGAGAGAATCGGGACCTTAGCGTATCGTCTTGCGTTGCCGCTGAGATTGGCGCAAGTGCACGACATCTTTCACGTGTCGATGTTAAGAAAGTATGAGCCTGACCCGACCCACGTGCTTAATTTTGAAGAATTAGACATGGATGATCGTGTGTCATACGTTGAAAACCCGATTCATAATGTGGACCAAAAAGAGCAAGTGTTGTGTACAAAGACCATTCCATTGGTCAAAGTGGCTGGTAACACCATGGTACTGAAGGAGCAACATGGGAGACTGAAGAGTTGATGAGACAGTTGCACCCCCACCTTTTTGCTTAAGTGTTGTAAGGTTTAAATTTCGAGGACGAAATTTTTATAAGAGTGGAAAAATTGTGACATCCCAGATTTCAATCATGTTTTCCATTGAATAAACAGACATTTCATCGACGCGCCTATAGGGCTGTTCTCAGAGTTGATCACTCTTGAGATAACTAAACTATCCAAAGAAGCCATTAAGGAATTTTAATGCAATAGATTTGAAAATTCGACCAAGAATCGGCTACTCGACCGTGCTCATCTACCGAGATCATTATGGCACAGTTAAAAATCGATTAGAGATCAGAGTTAGGTCAATTCGACTGAGATGCGTGGTTAGACGTGGGTGATCCCACTAAATTGCAAAATTCTCATCGATCGGCACTAGTTTGATTTTTCTGTCGTTTTGGTATCTTGTGTCCGTATTTGAATCCTCAAGATTTTCACGGCAATCGAGAGTCGCCAATGTGTCAAGTGGGTTCATTGTGGCTAGAAGAAAATCGACCACGGGTCATTTGCAGTAAAAATTTCTGAAAACTACCCGGTAGCTTAAGTCACACTAAAATCTCGCTGAATTGAAATTAACCACAAATTTGAGTACGATTTCAGAAATTAAAAGTTCTGTCATGTCATAATTAATTCTAGGAGCGTCGACTTAGTCTCAGAAGATTTTTTTGCGACCCAAGACTTTTTGGGAAAAAGTCATCCTAGGGCCGATTTTGCTCAGAAAAAGACATGGATCGCTTTTGATCACAAAATTGGGAAATAAGTGGGTTGTACTAGTGAGGAAAAATGTCGATTTGAGGCCGAATTGGATTGAATCAAGTAAGAATAAGAGTCCAATTGAGGGAGAAACTTAGCAAATTCGTAGCTCCCCCCCTGCCTAATCAAAATGGACCATTTCAAAGGTTGTAGGGGGTGCATTGTTGGTTGAAGGAGAGCCAAGGAGATGCTGGTGGTGGTGGATAGTCAAGGAGACAAAGCATTGGAAAATTTGGCCAAGGAGACCCCACCAAAGCCAAAGCTTATCCCTCTCTCCTTCCTCTCTCCTCTCACCTCGATCGGCCACCCTCCTTGGTGTGCCTTGAAAGCTTCGAACCCCAGTAGCAAGTCGAGGAGCCGCCCATCGCCGATTGCACCGCCGCCTATCGCCGTCCTCACCCTCACGCGCCCCACCACCGCACGCGTGCTCCTCCACCTCTCTCACGCCATCATTCCAACATGTTCGCCGGTCCAGCAGGCTATTTTGCAGCCCAGCAGGTCACCGTGAGCCCCTCCGACTCCATTGAGCCCGTGTTATTGGCCGCTCGACCTTGCCGTTGCCTCCACCGGTCTTGCTTCGCCATAACCAACTTGTTTCCCCTGTTTTGTAGCTCAAAACAGAAGCTGAATTTGTGGGTTTCGAGTTCTTTGTTTGGCCCGTTTTGAGGTGATTCCGGCCTCGAAACCTAGGCCAAGTTTGAGAAGAATCGTCCCCCGTCGCGTCCCCGTCGAATTGAACCGACCGGCTCACCAAACAAGTGAGTTTAACTCACTAAACCTCACTTAATATGTTAATGATGCTTAGGGGTTGATTAGATTTAATTAAGTGTGATTAGGTGAATAAATTAGATTAGAGTAAATAATTTAGTGCTTTACCGATACATGTTAGATGGATAGTTAGTGCAATTAGCGAGTAAATAGACTTTAGTATTTATTGAATGAGATTCAGAAATTTTTCGGGTTCGTTTCGGCGTCAATTAGGCATTACGGACCTAAATTGGATTTATTGGCATTTATTTAATATTTTCGTAATTATTTAATTATTTAATTATTTTCTGGAAATTAAACGGGATAGTAGGTGACCGGAATTTTATGCTTGGTTATTGTGGTGCAATTTGTTTATTTATTTGAGCTATAATTTGTGCTGAATTGATTTAAAGGTAATTTTAAGATTTTATTCATAAATTAATTAATTTTGGTAATTAATGGGAAAATTACCGGGCGTCGGTTTACAGCGCCAAAAATATGTTATGGGTTGTTGAAACTGGTGGAATGTTCAAAAAGTGAAATTATGATATTTTGGCTAAAGCCGACCGTGTACCCACACACGGCTATTTTTACCGGGTATGATAAAAATGATGAATTGATTGAATGGTTGAGATGGTATACTATATCAGCCTATGGGTGATATGTCAGCTTGAATTGCGAGCAGTATATCGGTATACTATATCAACCTACGGGCTATGATATGTTAGCTTAGCTAGAGCAGTATACCTGATCAGCTTAGAGAGAGCATTATTAGTGTGCAATATCAACTCAAGGGTTTGATATGTCAGCTTAGCGAGAGTAGTATACTATTTATCAGCTTAGCGAGAGTTATACTATCTATTTATCAGCTTAGAGTGAGCAGTCTTATTATTGGTGGACTTATAGATAGTATGGATTGGGCTGACCATGAGATGGTCGTGGTGACATGTAATCGACTAGGTTGATTGATCAAAGATTTGATCTGATGTTATGAATTGATTGATTGGTGTGATTTGAGGTATTTGTAAATGATATTGATTTGCAGGGTGGAACTGAGGCTAAGATAAGTCCTCTGACCCGTGTTGTGCTTAGGTAGCCCTAGGGCATATTTTCTTCATAATCGAGTTTTAGGGAGTAGAACTCGCTGAGACGTAATCTCATCCCGATTGTGGGACAACATTTTAGGTCCGTAGATGGCAGCACCTCCAGCTCCTCCCGAGCATTTTGGTATACTTGAGGAAATCACAAAAGTAGATTATCACATTTCAATACACCTCCACCCTGAAGGATTAGAGTATGTTATGGTGAAATCCACTATCTAGGTTGACGTGGGTGGATCCGAGAAGGTACCCTATAAGTACCGGTCATGGTATCGTCATTATCATGATGGGCGAAGGGAGGGTCCTATACCGGAGTCTAATGTGCCTAAGTACGTTTTGGAGGTTATGCTCGGGAAGGGTGCAGCAGATCCAAAGGGTGCATCAGTGGTGGGTGCCAAGGATCCCAAACTCGAAGACGATTCCCGACTCTCCAGTGTACTCAACCGAAGGCGCTAATTGGAGCGAGGAAGAAGGAGAGGTCGATGAGGAGGTGGAGCAAGAAGAGTTTAGCAATGATGAGTAGTGGTGGTAGTTAGACCCCCGCCCCCTATTTGAGAACCTGTTGCGGTGTATATGTTTTTATGCTTGGACCAACTTGTATAATATACGACATGGTTTGCTATGTATATATGTATATAAGTGTAGTTGGTATGGTTTGAAATTTTATGGCCTTACTTCCTATCCCATTATTTTATTGTCTGGGGATTTATATCTGCTTCCGCATGCGTATTTAAATCGAACGGATCCGCGATGTGTCTTGGAACATCGCTATTATATCAACCAAGCAAGGATGGGCACGTACAAGGAGGATCGGGGCGTGACAACTTTCTTATACTTTGATTCGTCTTTTAGATCAGTTGATACTTTGTACTCATTCGAACTTGATTACTAACTAATATTCGTGCGGGGATTCAAACTCCCACTTTCTTGTTCAAAATTTTCTAGTTGAAATAAAATTCGAGGCATAATTATTTTTTGAAGCTCTTTCTCAGTGGCGTGATTCTTTTGTATTCTGGTCCACCTTCCTTGATATTATAATAATTTGATTATTTTATCTGTTTTCAAAAGTACTACTGTCGCGACCAAATTTTCGGGTGTGAACCACCTAAAATTAGGCTAATGGATTACTAAGCCTAGACTTAGCTCGGGCTCTCCCAAGCCCATACCAATTCGCGACTTAACGTTCAAGTTCTTAACATGCAAATGATTTTTCAATTAGGAGTCGCCACTAATCTATTTTTGGTGGGTCGATTAGAAACCCAAGTAAAGTTACGGGAGTTTTACTTTACTCCTACGAACCAGAGATTTTGGGCACGGGGACTTGGTTACGCTAGATTTCTCTAACGCCCTTTCGATACCTTTCTTTTTATTTTGAAAAATGTTTGGCAGGCAGCTTGAATTAATTTTAATTTATCTCCCTAACATGTGAGGTGATCATGCGGGTGCGCAAACCACCAATATAACACCCACATAAACAACTAAATAAATTGCAGGACTTACCTCATAGCAATGAAAACATCTGCGTTGTTAGATGAGAATTCACATCAACAGTTCTAGATAGGATTTTTAATTAACGCAATTTCTTCTCTTTTTCTTCTTTTTTTTTTGTTTTTGTTTTCACTTACTTAAATGAAACCTAGAAATTACGTGCAATGCAATGCAGTGACGTACAAAATTATTTTAACTAAAATGACATGCAACATGCAACCTAACATGCGAACTATATGTCACGCGACATTTATTAAATGACCTAATCAAATGATAGGAAAAGATTAATGCAACTATTCTAACATGTCATGCATTATCCTAAATATGAACTTTACTAATGACATGTAATGAATAAATTACTCTTACGTGGCACGCGCATGATTTTTAAAATTAAAATTAGAAATTAAATGGGCCTAATAATCACGCATGCAATTTAAATTAAGAAAATCTAACATCCTAGATTAATTAATTTTTTTGGGATTTTTATTTAAGAATTTTGAAATAAATAAATCTCCTAACATGCAAACTACCCTAAAACCTAATCTGACTCAAACATTTTTTTTTTTGGGGTTTTCTTTTTACAGAAAATAAAATCGATTCAAATAACCCGACAGCAAATCAAGTAAGCTAAGATTGAAATCCAAAAATTGACGAACCATATCTCGCGCATGAGATCGGGTTAGCCAATTTTAATAAAATCACGAATCGTATCTCAAGCTTGAGATCGGATTGGTGATTTTTCCGTATGATTGCGGGTCGTATTTCCATCGTGAAATCAGACCGTCAATCATATGTACGTTGCGAAATTAGGAAGATTTCCTAATTTAAAAGGCTAATCGGTATTTTGTGGATATGATGGCAACATTCAAATATTCATACGAGATAGCGATTTCACAAATTAGGCAATAAAAATATATGAAGATCAATATGATGAAAATTATTACCTAAATCGCAATATCGCTCGGATACCGTTTCCAAATTTGAATGATGGAAGGTTCGCAAGGGGTGACCGGGATCGGAACTAGCTCCACGATGCGGCATGACCAGCAGTGAGTGAAACGGCTCATATCAGGGACGTCACCGCAGAGATCGGGTGTGAGGTGGGTTTTGCTTCGTTATCATCGAAGAGAGAGAACCGCCAACGTGGGATCTGGACTTGCGAATGAAACTGGTAATAGATTTTGACGACGGACGTGCTCTTGATTTGCAGACGTCACGTTGCTTAATGCAAGCGAGATCTCCAATTTTCACCTTCCTTGATGCTGTCTTTTTCTTTGGAATTCACTGCTCTGGATCACGTGGCCATGAATTTCAGTTGAAGCTCCTTATTTTGGCCGACATGTTGTGATAATGGAACAAAATTCGCCTTCTGGACTCACGATGACAGCTCAAAGGTTTCTCGGCCAATAAGGATTCCTGACCAATGGACTAAGGTTGTGGTGATCGACCAAGGAAAGACTGCGGTGGTGGCGCTGGTAGTGTGCCCCGAGTGAGGCAATGGAACTATGTCGGCAAGGGTGGCATCCGATTTGCGGGACTCGTGGGGGTCTTGGTCGCGCTGTTACGGTGGTCACGTGAAGACGCTGCAACGAAGATGGAGTCAAGGTTTTGCGGGCAGCGTCGTGGAGAGAGAATATTTCGTTCTCTCTTTAGTGCGTGTCGATGATTCTCGCGGATTCTCCTTCAAGGCTTCTTCAATGTGTAGACGTCCAACTCGCAGAAGAGGGATTCTCCACTTTTCGTCTCTCACGTGTTTCCCACTCACGTCCCCTCTCTGCACTCCTAAAGAATTTCAAGCCCTCCCCTTTTGACTTTTTTTTTGCTGCTCCTTCGAAGACCCCCGACGAAGGAACCAAACAAAAGGAAAAAGTCTCTTCTCCTCTTATGTTTAAATTTCTGACCTAAAAAACCAGAGAAGAACCCCCTTTTCTTCGAGAACTATGGCCGTGTCTTTCTGTATTGTGTGGCCTCCGACAGCTACGCACGATGATGCTTGGGTGGATGATGGACGAGATAGATGCAGCAAGGAGCAGCAACGCTTGGATCGTCGGTGCCGACGGGATGCTTCGAGATATCCACCAAAAACATAAATAGCTACACAATTGTTGATGACGGTCGAGGACCCGCGGCGTCGATGCAGCAAGAGGGAGAGGCGCGCGGGATCGCGTAATCGCGCGTGAGGGTGCGTTGGCGTGGCGTAGTGGCAGCGCGCATTAATAGCTTTTCACCAATGGCACGATGGTAGTCTCGGCCAAGGCTTGGTCGAGAGACTCCTCTCTTTTCCTTCTCTCCCCTTACTTTTTCACCTTTTTGCTCTTTCTTTGTGCTTTTTTCACCCAACCGAAAGAACCCCCTCAATTTACCGTACGTGACCCCTTTTATAAGCCAAAAAATCGTATCTTGGGATATATTTCATTTCTAATTTTGCTTGAGCACGATACCCCTAAATATATCGCTGAAATATTTTCCGCATATTCCATTAAGAAAATTCCCCTTTTGTGCAAAAGTGCATCTCCCAATGTATATTACCTAAATATGTGAAAAAAAAATCTTAACGAAATATAACAAAATAAAATAAAATTTTCCTAAACTATATGCCATGTGATTATGATTTTTTTATTATTTTTTATTTAGTGAAAAAATAACCCCAAAAATTTAGGTGTCAACAACTACTACGAAACTATTTATGGAAATAATGGGTTGAACCATGGCAAGTGCCCTTGCACCTTTTCCTTACTACGTGAAGGTAGACACGTGAGACGAGGTTGCGGACTTTCCTGTGTAATCGTGTGATGTTTGGTATGTGAGTTCTAATTGACATGTTACAGGAAAATATGATTGGGAAGATAAATTTGAAATTCAAAGCAGAATGAGTATTATTTTTTATTTAATTCGTGTCTATTATTTTTTAAAAATATCTTTTTTAGTTCTATTATGGTGGCTAATATTTTAAGGCTGTTGCTCACTAATCCCCATTTTAGAAAGCAACCCATGATGTCCCATCTCTTTCTTCCAAGTGTTTAACACAATATGAACAAATTGTAAAAAGCGGCAAAAGAGCGTTTCGGCTTGAGAAAGATGAGCCCTCATGCACTCTTGCACCAAAACTAAAGCAATGATCATGCTCGGACAAGTTTTACAGATCAGGGTATTTCCTGGATTCTTTTCGTTTTTTTTTTTTTAAAAATCTTTTCGTTTTTTTTCTTCTTCCTCTTTTAAACAAATAGACAAGCGATGGAAAATTCGTCCACCTAATCAAAATCTTTGATGTTCATTTTCCTTAGTACTCACTACCATATATTGAATCTTTTGATGAAGTAAACAACTTTTGATGGGATAATGGAGCAATGAGGAAGTGATTTTAAGAGAAGGAGACATGTGGGATCGAAAATTGGAAATGAGTGGAGAGATTTTTGAGCATTTTATCTAAGGAAGTAGTACAAAATCGTGTTCTACCTTACTCGACCCAGTTTAGTTGGCAAGCCCAAGATGTCCCATCTCTTTTTGAGCATCCAACGGAGAAGGCCGTGGAAATGCTTCAAGAGATAAAGTGGAAATGAAGACTCGTCATACATCGACCAGATTGGATCAGATTTCGAGCTAGTAATCTCCAAAATGCAATTGCTTCTTATCAGAGACTCGTCTGCGCACAGCATGGGGTCATAGCTGCATGGAGATTTCTTTATCTGAATCAAGCATCTCATGATGAGCGGTAGGAGATACATGACATATCACGATGCAGTTGAGATTGAATAAAATTGATATCGCACGTAATAATCATTCAGCCGAACAGCTCCGGCCATCAACTTCAATCACCGGGAGGTGAGACATGATAGGCCACTCCTCGCCAGCTTCAGGCTGATGCCCCCGGCTCAATTCTCCACATCCTACACCAAATTTTCTGATTAAAGTGAGGTGACATACTCCCTGCGGTATGAATGAGAATTTCCAATAATAAAACAAAAAGATCTGCACCGTGCTCGTTGCGTTGCTGCCGTCGCAGCTGCCACCACCACTGCTGCAGCCACTGCCACCACCGCCCCACTGCCATTGTCACTGCTTTTCCTCTTTGTACGACCGAGCACTGTGACAAATGTCTCTGTCAACCATCTAGTGTTCAATTGTTGTAGTCTCATGGAATGAGATTACTTGGAATGAAAATCCTTCGATGGATTCCTTGTCCGTTGAACTAAACGAGGCGTTAATGTTTAAATTTACTGTCAAATACTCACTTCGTGCCACTGATAAAGCGCAAGAGTGTATACTAGATCGTGCATTTTGAATAGCAAAGACTCAACGAACTCCTCAGCTTCTTTTTGTCATGATCTTTGCCAACTTCTTCTGGTGCTTGGTTTTCGCTCAACGGACTTATTAGTCCACACGTGTTCAGAAGAATGCCACGTAAAGCCACGTAAGATACTATGTCAACATTTAAAGGAGACTTTATGATGTTTTCTTAAGGTATAAAGATACCATAGGTTCTGGCGCTTTTTCCAAGTTGTTCAATCAAGTTCTTGAACTACCGACCAAAAAAAAAAAAAAAAAAAAAAAAAAATTCATGTTCTTGAACTCATATAATTTGGTCACTAAACTCTACGATCTTTCTTGAACATACTGAAAAAGTGTTATTTATCACAGCATTTTTTATATTCTTTTCATTATTTCCGTTATTATTTTCTACACATTTAAAAACATGTTGGAAAAGTTAAGCAGTATTTGTCCCAAATGATTAATAATCTGTGCTCCTTTAGTTTAACTCCAAAAGATTAGATGTTAGTATTGTCAATGTAATCAAACCCTTTAATGTTCATTTTCCTCATAACCATATTTTCAAATCTTTATACACTCGAGAGATGGAGAGGACAGTAATGGGATAATAAAAGAAAAATGTTTAAATTTTTAGATAAGTCAAATTTCCTATATGGTCAAGGTTAAATCTGGAATAAAAGGAAAATAAGAGGCAAATTCGTATGTTTCCCGAAATAATAAAATGTCGTGTGCCTATTTTTAAGGTCAAGTTGCTCCGGCCCGGCCCACGATCGCCGTCTTCTCCGTCAGATTATGATGAAATAAACAACTTTGATGGGATGATGAAGCAAGAACAAGAACAAGATCATTGATGCTTGACAATACCAAATTTCTAATTGTTGCTATGTTCTTTTTATGATATATGATTTCATTTGGTTATATCTAATGATCTCGACAGACCTTTTCTTTCACAAGAAAAGAGATGGTTTTACATGAAATGAAAAATTCATAAAGCTTCTGGGTATTTATAGGCCATTACTGGCGAGCCTCCCGTGTAAGGCAATTTTCCCTCTGGGTCCTGCCACACTCCGCTGAGGGGAGCCATTAATCCTTGGAAGGCCATTGCAACCAACAACATAGCCACCACCATTACTGCATTCTACATAGAACTTTGCCCCTTTTCCTTCTCAATTTCCAGTCCTTCACGTGGCCTCTTATTTGGGGTCGCGAAGGCCACGTTAGGCTTCTCCTTTTTTTTTTTTTTTTTAGTGATAAGTTGAGAGGCTTTGGGTGCATTTGACTAGAAAAACGCGTTTAATAAACTTCTTCCGGAAATAAAAAAAAAAACAACAGAAACACGTTTAGTAAATTTGTGTTCTTTTTTTGTTTCTTTTAATTTTTTAATATTTTTATTTTATTTTTCCTTTTTTTCTTTCTTTTTTTTTTTTTTTTTTCTTCTTTTGGCCGGTCGCCGGCCATGGCCGGCGGCCTCGCCCAGCCACGGCGAGGCTTGCCGGCCCTCGGCGAGGTCGTCGGCCCTCAACAATGGTCGCGGGTCATGGCCAAGGTCGGCGACCGGCCAAAGAAAAAAAAGAAGAAGAAAAAAAAAAAAAAAAAAGAGAAAAAAAAATTTGTTTCTCCAAATTGTTTGAAAACAAGAAAAAAAGTTTTTTTTTGTTTTTTTTCTGTTCCAAATTTATTCTTAGATTTGAAACAAAAACGTAAATAAATGCGTTTCTGTTCTTTTTTTATTCCTCGGAACAAAAAAAAAATAAGAATTCTGATCATGAACAAAAAATAAGAACACAAATAAACACTCCCTTCATAATCGGACTTGGCTTTGCATGTTAATGGATAGGGATCTTATTTGAGAAGCTGCTCGTTTCCTTACAGTTGCTAATTTCCCAACACCACTCATTATGGGAAAGTGAGAATGCCGGGAAAAGCGGGCGCCCCTTGAGAAAACCCGGAAAAGTGGTGAATGGGAGAATACCACTCATCTCCTCGCAAAAAGCGGGTATCCCTCAAGACCATTAGAGGTTTTACGGCTTGCTCAGTTATTCGGGCCATCTCATTGGCCTATTGAGCCTTGAAGACCTTCAATTCGTGACATGCGCATGTGCAATGCGCCAATGTTTTTGCACCAAAAGTAAAACAATGATCTTGCTCGTGCTCTAAAAAAGTTAGTTTTTGTGGTTTATTTTTTTAATTACACTGAAAATTGTTGTGGAGTAGGGCGTTTTCTAGATTCTCTTTGTTTTGTCTCTTCCCTTTTTTATACAAATAGATAAGCGATGCAAAAGTTAAGGTAATACTTGCTCCAAATGATTTAATAAGGTGGGTTCTTCTAATTTAATTTTAAAAACTTTAGATGTTAGCTTCGTTAATGTGATCAAAATTATGTTCGGTTTCCTTAGAGCTCACACGATATATTGAATTTTTTGAGTCGGAAGATGGCGAAATAAACAACTTCGATGGGATAATGAAGCAAGAAGGAAGTTATTATAAGAGAAGGAAACATGGGTTTGAAAATTGAAAACAACTGGGGACGTTTTTGAGCAATTACTCAAGGAAGTAGTAAAAAAAATTTATTTTATCAAGGCGTTTTTTATATTCTTTTCATTGTTATTGTTATTATTTTCTATACAGATAAAAATGTGTTGGAAAATTTAAGCAGTATTTGTCCCAAATGATTAATAATTTGTGCTCCGATGTTAGTATTGTCAATGTAATCAAACCCTTTAATGTTCATTTTCCTCATAACCATATTTTTAAATCTTTGTGCACTTACAGATGAAGAGGAAAGTAATGGGATAATAATAAAAAAATCGTGTAAATTTTTAGATAATTCAAATTTCCTATCAAGTCGGGGTTAAATCTGGAATAAAAGCAAAATAAGAGAAAATTCGTATGTTTCCCGAAATAATAACATATCGTGTGCCTATTTTTAAGGTCAAGTTGCTCCGGCCCGGCCCACGATCGTCGTCTTCTCCATCAGTGCCGCCCGCAAGCCTAAAGAAGCGCAAACCCCAAAAGCCGAAGCGTCCTCCTTAAACCCTCGCGCGCAGGAGCTCTCCGCCAAAAATCCCCACCGCCATGGCGACAGCAGAGGTCACGCGCTCTCTCTTCCCTCCCTCCCCGCCTGTTCCGCCGCGCCCTAGCGACGCTGCTGCTGCTGCTGCTGCGGGATTTCGCGTTTTTTTTTCTCGCTTGATTAGCTTCGTGCGTCGACGGCGTCGTTGAATCTCTTCGGGTGTTGTTTTGCAGGGGGTGTCGGAGTTCGTCGAGTCGGTGAGGTTCGGTTTCCTGACGGACGAGGAGGTGAGGAAGCAGAGCTGAGTGAAGGTCACCAACACGGTCTTGCTCGACAATGTGGAGAGGCCGGTGGCCGGCGGGCTCTATGATCCGGCGATGGGGACGCTAAACGAGACAACGGCGTGAGTAGAATACTCTGCTGCCTTTGTTTACTTTCGGCTTTTTTTTTTTTTTTTTTTTTTTTTTTTTTTTTTGGGTGGGAACTGCGCTAGTGACTGTGCGCGGTGCGCCGGGGCTGCGTGCGTGGCGTTCTGGTGGTACTCTAAAAAAGTCACTTTTTATGATTTAGTTTTTTTTTTTTTTTGTGGCCGGGAACCCGTTAAAGGCAATTAGAAAAAATGTCAGCGCTTCCGTCAATGATCCCTATCTTATGATTTAGTTTTTAATTATAAAAATAAAATTATATTTACTTAATATGAATTTGGTTGAAACTTTCGATTGGCTCAATTTACTCCCTAATTATTGATAAATATCCGATTTAGTTCATGAATTTTCGATCGGCTCATTTAATCTCTAACTATTAATAAATGTCCGATTTAAGTACGTCGTTATTTTTTTAATTTTTTAAAATTTTAATTTTTTTTTTTAAAATTTTTGGCTTCCCTCCGTCGGCTCCGGCGGGGAAGCCGGCCGAGAGGATCGCCCGAGGAGGAGCGAGGGCCGTCCTCGCCCGACGCGAGGGCGGCGGCGACGTCGGCGAGGGGCTCCCTTGGTAGATCTCGCGAGGGACTCCTCGCCCGACTCGCTAGATCTGCGAGGGACCCTCGCCGACGCGGCGAGGGCCGCCCTCGTCGGGCGCCCTCCTTCCACCGGACGCCGGCGGAGGGAAGCCAAAAATTAAAAAAAAAAATTAAAAATTTTAAAAAATTAAAAAAAAAATAACGAATGACTAAATCGGATATTTATCAATAGTTCGGGGATCAAATTGGTCGTCGAAAGTTCGTGGGCCAAAATGGACGTTTATCGATAGTTAAATGGGCCAAATGGCCCATCGAAAGTTTAGGGACAAAATTGCAATAATAGTATAGGGATCATTTGTCACATTTTCCCTTTTAATTACACTAAAAATTGTTATAGAATAGGGTGTTTTCTAGATTCTCTTTGTTTTTGTTTTTTCCCATTTTTATGCAAATAGACAAGCGATGCAAAAGTACTTTTTCCCAAGCCCTTACACTGTTCACCGAATGCTCCCGTTCGTGGGCGTCCCCTCTTCTGCTCCAGTTCGAGCTTCGGTGCTGCCGAGAAATCCAGCCATCGGTCAGGGCAGATTCTGTAACCTGCGAAGCGCCCCAGCATTCCCGTCCATTTCACTGCTCGGATGTGCGTAGTAAGTTCTCTGAACGTTCCTATGACAGATCTGGGTTAGGTTTTCTGGAATTTTCTGCTGCTGTTCTTTGCTGGGTCTGAGTTGAATCAGACGCCATCTATGGCGAATCAGAATAGTGTTGCGAATTCGCTGGTGCCTCAGCAGAATGTAGGTGAAGAGGTGACTCCTACTGAACCTTTCAATGCCTACGCGAACCCACCTTCTGGGCGAGATTTATCGGTAAGAGGTACTCTTCCTGCTCAAGCGACTGGGCGACGGGGCCGAAGTCGTGGAAGGAAATCCCGTGCACCTAAGGAAAGGGGCAACTCCGTTGCACCCAATGCTGGTGCCTCGATTCCCCCGGTCATTTCTACCCCCACGAAGGGAAAATCTGGTGTCTTTGCCCAAACAGCTGAAATCCCTCCCGAACCCAGTCGTTCTGCATTTGTTCTGCAACAAAGTGGCCTTGGGCAGAGTCCTGCTGGCGTCGCGACAGACCCATTACAACCCCTGAACCAGTCCTCCCTCGGTGCAAGCCGGCCAACCTATGGCGCGTGGGCAAATGTGGCTCAAACTGCCACTAAGGGGTATGACCTTACTTACATCCCCCCTACTATCATAGACGGCAAAGCAGTTGTGATAATTTCAGATGAGATGCTTGAAGCCTGCCACCCCAAATTGCGGGAGTGCTTGGTTGGCTATTATGTTGGTAAGAAAATGCCACTTAAATTAACTGAGGCTACCTTAAAGCATATTTGGGGCCCTCAACTGCTGGAAGTCATGGCCAATGATTTCTTCTATTTTTTCCGCATTCCGGATCATGAGTACCGAAGGAAGATCCTGGATGGAGGGTCAATTATAGTGGCTAAGGTCCCTCTCATCCTCCAGCAATGGCATCCTCTGATAGAGCTCAAAAGAGGCTTTCATGAATCTTTTGATTCAGAAGTTAAGGCTAATACTTGTTCCAAATGATTTAATAAGTTGGGGTCTTTTGATTTAATTTTAAAAGCTTTAGACGTTAACTTGGTCGATGTCATCAAAATTATGTTCAATTTCCGTAGAGCTCACACCATCTTTTGAATCTTTTGATTCAGAAGATGACAGAATGAACGACTTTGATGAGATACTGAAGCATGAACAAGATCATTGATGCTCGACAATACCAAATTACTAGTTGTTGCTGTGTTCTTTTCATCATATCTAATTGTTTTTTAGTTACATCGAATGATCTCGATGGAGTTTTTCCTTCGCAAGAAAGGAGATGGTGTTACACGAAACGAAAGACTCATAAGCTTGTGGGTATTAGTAGGCCGTTACTGGTGAGCCTGTAGTGTAAGGTAATTTTGCCTTTTGACTCCTGCCACACTCCGCCTGGGGAGCCAGTGCTCCTTGGAAGGCCATTGCAGCCAACAACATAGCGACCACCATTACTTAACAGTTGATTTATAGGGATCTCATTTGAGAAGCTCCCCCTTTCCTTAACAGTTGCTGATTTCCCAGCACCGCTCATTATGGGGAAGAAGAGAATACCGTGTTATGCAAGTGTTCCACGAGAAAACCTAGAAAAGTGGTGAATGGGAGAATATTGCTCATTTCCTTGCAAAAAGCGAGCGTCCCTCGAGACAATTAGAGGTTTTAAGGCTTACTCAGTTATCCAGGCGATCTCCTCGACCTATTGAGCCTTGAAGACCTCCAATTCGTGATACGCACATGTGCAATGCGCCATCATGCTCATACTCTAAAATCGTCACTTTTTGTGATTTATTTTTTTAATTACCCTGAAAATTGTTATAGAATAGGGCATTTTCCACATTCTCTTTATTTTTGTCTTTTCCCTTTTTAATACAAATAGATAGGCGATGCAAAAGTTAAGGCTAATACTTGTTCAAAATGATTTAATAAGTTAGGGTCTTCTAATTTAATTTTAAAAGCTTTAGATGTAAACTTCGTCCATGTCATCGAAATTACGTTCAAATTCCTTAGATCTCACACCATATGTTGAATCTTTTGACTCAAAAGATGACGAAATAAACAGCTTCGATCCGACAAATGAACCAAGAACGAGATCATTGATGCTCGATAATACCAAATTACTAATTGTTGCCGTGTTCTTTACATGATATTTGATTTTATTTGGTTACGTCCAATGATTTTGACGGAGTTTTTCCTTCGCAAGAAAATAGATGGTGTTACATGAAATTGAATACTCATAAGCTTATGGGTATTCATAAACCATTATTGACGTGCCTGCCGTGTAAGGTAATTTTGCCTCTGAGTCCTGTCGCACTTCGCCGGGGTGAGCCATTGCTCCTTGGAAAGCCACTGCGGACAACAACATAGCCACCACCATTACTGCTTTTTGCATAGAACTCTGCCACTTTCCCTTCTCAATTTCTAGTCCTTCACGTGGCCTCTCATTTGCGGTAGCGATGGCCACCTTGTGAGACTTTTTTTCTTCTTTCTTTTGAGTGATATGTTGAGAGGCTTTACAATCAGGCTTGGCTTTGCATGTTAATTTAGAGGGCCTTTATTTGAGAAGCTGCTCCTTTCCTTAATAGTTGTCAATTTCCCAACACTGCTCATTAGGGGAAAATGAGTACCCATAAAAGCGAAATCCCCTCGAGAAAACCAAGAAAAGCAGTCAATGAGAGAATACCGCTCACTTCCTCAAGAAGCGGTCAATGGGAGAATGCCGCTCATTTCCTTGCAAAAAGCGGGCTTCCCATGAGACCATTAGAGGTTTTAATGCTTGCTCAGTCATCCGGGTCATCTCCTTGGCCTCTTGACCCTTGAAGACCTTCAATTTGTGATGCACGCATGCACAATGCACTATTGCTTTTGCACCTCAAGAAAAACAATGATCAAGCTCGCGGTCTAAAAAAGTCACTTTTTGTGATTTATTTTTTTAATTACATTGAAAAATTTGTTATTGAATAGGGCGTTTTTTAGATTCTCTTTGTTTTCGTCTGTTCCCTTTTTTATACAAGTAGACAAGCGATGCAAAAGTCAAGGCTAATACTTATTCCAAATGATTTAAAATTATCTTCATGCATTGAATCTTTTCAGTCAGAAGATGACGAAATAAACAACTTCGATGGGATAATGAAGGAAGAAGGAAGTTATTATAATAGAAGGAAACATGGATTTGAAAATTGAAAGTAAGTGAAGACGTTTTTGAGCAATTATTCAAGGAAGTAGTAGAAATTGCAAAGGTTTAACTTGTTAGGGTTAATAATAAGCACCAACCCTTACACACGATCACGCTTTGCACCACAACTAAAACAACCATCACACCCGAGAAAAGAGTCACCATTGTGATTTATTTTTGTGAAAAAGACGCCACGTGTCTTTACATTTTCTTTTTCAAATTGTTCAATCAGGTTTTTAAACTATTTTTATGCAATTGGATCCTGAAATTATGTCTTTTTGTTTGACTAAGTCATCCGGAAAGAGATAGAAAATGTTCATGTGGACTGACACATAAGCCTACGTCAATGTTGACTAGATAAATTGTTGTTTACATGTGCTTTTTATGTGTTAACTAGATAAAATATTGGAAAGTTAAAAAAAGAAAAAACAAAAGGGAGAAAGAAAAAGAGAAGACGCGGGAGGAAATTGGGGTCAATGCCCACACATCGGAGAAGGCTGTTGAGCCCTTCTGGTGGTCGCTAGGGTCAGGGATCCGCAAGCAACGATGGGATCACTAAACCCTAGTCAGATTTGGCTTTGAGTCACATAACTCTAGTAGGCAAAATTCCAAATAAGGGCACGAAGCGCAATCAATTTCTTAAATAAAGACCTGAAGTAAATCTTATTTCAAACAAGGGTTTATAGTAGCTATACCAATCATAAAAAATGGCTTAAAGTGGTTATGGTTGTTTCATATAAGGTCCTAATCTTGCCAGCTTGTTGATCCACAGGAAATTTCGGCTAACTAGGGATATTTTCATCGAAATACAATATAAATTATTATTAAAATAAAATTAGATTAATTTAAAAAAAGAATAAAAGTAAAATAAGTGACAAATTCGTATGTTTCCCGAAATATAACACATCGTGTGCCTATTTTTGAGGTCAAGTTCCTCCGGCCCGGCCCACGATCGCCGTCTTCTCCATCAGTGCCGCCCGCAAGCCTAAAGAAGCGTAAACCCCAAACGCCAAAGCGTCCCCCTTAAACCCTCGCGCAGAGGAGCTCTCCGCCGAGAATCCCCACCGCCATGGCGACAGCAGAGGTCACGCGCTCTCTCTTCCCTCCCTCCCCGCTTGTTCCGCCGCGCCCTCGCTGCTGCTGCTGCTGCGGGATTTCGAGTTTTTTTTCTTGCTTGATTAACTTCGTGCGTCGACGGCGTCGTTGAATCTCTTCGGGTGTTGTTTTGCAGGGGGTGTCGGAGTTCGTCGAGTCGGTGAGGTTCGGTTTCCTGACGGACGAGGAGGTGAGGAAGCAGAGCTGCGTGAAGGTCACCAACACGGTCTTGCTCGACAATGTGGAGAGGCCGGTGGCCGGCGGGCTCTATGATCCGGCGATGGGGACGCTGAACGACACAACGGCGTGAGTAGAGTACTCTGCTGCTTTTGTCTACTTTCTGTTCTTTTGGATGGGAACTGCGCTAGTGACGGTGCGCGGTGCGTAGTGTTCTGGTGGTATTCAAGTGGTGGGGTGGTTGATGCTCGGATTGGCTTTCCTCTTTTTGCAGTTGTAAATCTTGTGGCCAGCGGTCGTTCAATTGCCCCGGTCATTGCGGCCATATCGACCTAGTTTCTCCGGTCTATAACCCACTGCTATTCAATACGCTCTATAATCTTCTGAAAAGGACTTGCTTCTTTTGCTTCCACTTCCGGGAAAGTAGGAGCCAGGTAATTTGTGGCACGTGAGTCTTGTTTTTACTTCTATTCACGGGAAAAGAGTTCATGATTAGCATTGCTGCTTGTTAATTCCGTTTTTGGTTTTTGGTTTAGGGGTGAGGGGTTGAGGGTGTGTAGGGATTAGGTCTAGGGTTTGTATTGATTTACGTTATAGATCCTTAAATGTTCTTTTCCTCTGGACACCGTGACTTGCTTCTTGATGCTGCTGTTTTGTACGAAAAAGGTCGATGCGTGTGTTTCCAAATTGGAACTCATTGCAAAAGGCGATGTTGCTGGTGCAAAAGAACAGGATTCCAAGTGGGCTACCAATTCTTTACTTCGAGAGGCTAGTAATGGGGGTGACGTATCATGTTCGACTGTGAGATCTGATTCGCAGCATGACAGTCCTGTGCATCAGAAGCAAGGAGAATGGACCTCACTTCAGTTCAACGAAGCAATGTCAGTTTTGAATAAGTTTATGAAGCCAACGTATAAGGAGTGTAAGAACTGCAAAGCTAAAAATCCCAAGATCAGTAAACCTACTTTTGGCTGGTTCCACATGGTATGGCTGTTGAGATATGCCTTTTGAGAATGCTTGATGAGGAAAGTCCTTTATATATGTGAATTTTTTTTTTTTTTTTTTTTTTCATATTTGTGGGTTACGATCATTTTGATTCATCTGTCATTATCATGGGTTCATTGTGGTTTGATGATTCCATGCTTTCACTTTTGGAGCCTGGACTAGCTGGTGTTTGTGTATGATATACTGGACTGTGAGTGGACTTATCGCAACTCTAAAATTTCCATTTTTAATCAAGAATAAATGCTGACAGTTAACATATCAGAAAACATAAACCCTAGTGAAAAGGAATGAATATATGAAGCGGGGCTTGGTCTTCAATGCTAACTCAAGTAGGGTGTAGATACTTGGAAGTTTTTAAAGAGTCTGAGAAGAAGAAAGTGACCTGTCACCCCAAAGCACATTACTTTGGTGGCTTGAGTTTTTGTATGGTCTCCATCCATGAGTCTATGAGCAGAAGTGAGTGATTGTAGTGTATCTTGTTTTTCCTTCAGTGATTTTTAAAGTCGATTGAGAATCTTCAGAAGGTGAGTTGAAATATAGTGTGGAAAATACATTAGTGAGGGAGCCTTCTAGAAATTTGGAACCTTGACTGTCAAAAAATTTCTTTGAACAAAAGACTCTTGGAGAAAAGGTTTTAACTTTTGAGGCTACCTACGTCACTCTGACTTTTGTACATTGGTGATGCACCGATGCCTGTAGGATTTGACATTAGTGCAGTGTGCATATCAGGACATAAAATTGCAAACTCCACACTCGCAAGTTCATGTATTACTGTAAAAAATTATTAAAAATGTAAACCTCTCTGAAAATGACATGAACAAAGATTTTAAAACATGCGTCATTTGAGTTTTACATGCTTATATGGCAAGTCCATGTCCAACGGTCAACATGTCCTACATCATGATAGATAGACAAATCAGACATCAAGATCCATATTCGTACTTGGCACTGCTACTTGAATCTGAGTGGCATAGGAGGCTACCAATATCTTTGATCATTAAGCAGCTGAAGTTTGATGTTTTTCATCTTAGTCTTAGGCATCCTCATTGAGCAACTTCTGTATGCCATGTCTATTGCCCTTTGATGACACATTTAACATAGCCTAATCTGAACGTTGTTCTTATCTGTGTGAATTTTGGAGTTCATATCTAAGTGAGGGGCAATTTCAGTCTGGGTAGGCCATGGCTGCATAGTTTCAATTGCTTGCACTTTTAAAATGAGCCTAATCTGCTATCTCTTTTTTTTTTTATGTTTTAATATATTATGTGAATTTCAAGTTCTTTCTTAAGTGAATGCCAACTTTTGACTGGGTATGCATGGCTGCTAGATTTGTATTGCTTACATTGTTGCATTCAGCTCAAATTGCTACCTTACTGTTTCTCGTATTATGACTGCATTAAAAATTTCCCTGGACAAGTAATTTTTACTTTTGGGTTGACCAATAGAGTGGCATGACTGGAGCTCAAACTAGAGGAAACATTATTAGAGGGAACAAGATGGATGGGCCATTTCTTGATGGAGATGGCGAGATGGAAAGTCTTGAAGGTGCCTTCCTCCAAGATGATGGTGGAAATGAAGCTGAAACTCAATCGTCCACTTTTGCATCTCCTGACAGTATTGGCATTGCGAAAAAAGGGCGCAGAAGAAAGGGCCAAAGTTTGTCTGATGAGTATATCAAGCAGAAGAATTTTTTCTCAGGACCTTTATTACCATCGGAGGTATGCTAACTTCTACCATTGATATGGCTTCGCTCTTGTCTGTCTGTATAAGAATTTTAGATTGTCCACATATGCATGGATTCTTCATTTTTATTAATGTAGCCTACCTTTTTTCATAGGTTAAAGAAATTATGAAACTTCTGTGGGAGAATGAAGCACAATTATGCTCATTTATCAGTGACATACAGCAGCAGGGTTCTGGGAATAGTGCAACTCACTCTATGTTTTTCTTGGGGACTGTTCTTGTACCTCCAATAAAATTTCGTCCGCCGTCTAAGGGAGGTGATTCAGTAAGTGATCTTCATTTCTTCACAAATTTTGCTATCGTTATCCTAGAATGGGGATCTCTTGCTATATAGAGCAGCAACAATAATGTAGCTTCTGATTTTGTTGTTGCTGAACTAAGAAAACCAATGTTTGTCATCCTCTGTTTTCTAGTTCTAAAATTTAGAATCTTGATGGTACATACGGAGAAGCTCATAATAATTCTAGTAGATATGGAAAGAGAACAGAAAGGGGGCAGGAAAAGGGGGGGGGTGTTCTCTGTGCCTGCTTCCTCTTTAACCGTCCTATTCGTGTGTTGCACTGCCTGTTCTAGAGTGAAGAGAAGTCAGGCATTGTTTTGAGGCTTACGATGGAGATGGCAATGTTTAATTTCTCATTCTCATGGTTAAAACGACATGACCACCAAAAAATGGTTGATTGTGAAATCAATAAGCCTCTATGTGGTTTCCTTTTTTTTTTTTTTTTTATTTTTATAATTCCAATCATCAATAAAAAGAATGGTAATAGGAGTTCTCCAGGGCATACCTTCATGCCTTATCAATCAATTTTTCGTCACATAGAACAGAATTTATGAAAGCAGTGAATTGAGGAAAATGATTTTATCTTGCGCAACTAACATTGATGCAAATTAAGTGATGCATGATGATGAGTAGGGACAAGTTGATTGAACTGGTGGACTGAGGAATTTATATTTTGCAGCATGTTTATGTTTTCTAGTATATATCAAATTAACCCTTTCAATTTTTAGCGCAAGAGTGGAGATATTGATAATTTTCTCACCCACATGAATTAACCCACATGGATGAAATGGAGAAGCATTTTTCGAATTTGTATATTGCATAATGCTTTTGCATCTTGTGGCAATTAAGGTAGGAGGAATTGAAAGGAGAGGAAAGGCAAGACACTTTCAGTTTCCCTCTTTTATGTGGGGTAGATTGTAGCAAAATGAATTGAATCGAATTTGGCCTAACTATTGTCTTTTCCTCTATTTCTTACGTATCGTAAAGAGAATTAAGGGTTTTATTACCTGGAAAGAATTGAAAATTCATGAATAGACTGAGTTTTAAGAGGCTACCATCATAATGCCAGAAAAATAAGGTTCTAAGCCATCTGGCCTTTACATTTGTCTTGGAACTTTCCTCATATATTGGTCAGCTTATGGTTGGTGTAAGGGACCAGTCTAACGCATCTTTATCAAATTTAGGAATGGACAATGATGGGTCCATCTAACTGTCAGATTAGTAATAAGTGTTTGACTAGGAAAGGAAAATACTACAGAGAAAATGCACATCCTCCAAACCTGACACTCAGTAGTTATAAGTAGTGAGTGACTATCTTTCATTATCAGATTATCTAAATTATAAAGATAGTGATACTATATTCTATTAATTTTCAAGTCTAAGAAATACGAAAGAATGTCTAAAGGGCTTCTTTCATATCTTCCCTGATCAGTCGATCTAAGTTATGCAATAGTGATACTATTTGCCATTAATTTCCAAGCCTGAGAAATTCAAAAGAATGTCCAAATGGCTTCTTTTATGATTGAGCAAACTTGAACAACTCGAAAAGCAGGAATTGTTGGCTTCTAGGACTTCTCTCTGCTGATCGAAATTGTAAGATTTGGATTTGATTGCGAAGTTGTATCTAGCTAGACCTCAGACTCACTCTGCAACATGCTGGATGCTCACCTATGTCTGTTATCTAACAGAGTAAGAATCATATGTTCTTGTCTGCACGTTTGCCTGGTTGTGTCTTCCTGGAGAGGCTGGCTGCCTGAGATGACAATTTAATGATAGGTAAGTACTTGGGCTAAGAAGATTGAGATGCTGGATCAGCTTCCTAGCCCTTTGTAGCAGTGGAAAGATTTATTTGCTTGGCCTTCGTGACATCCCTTCATAGGCTATCTCAGTATACTGAATTTAGGAATGGACAAGGCAAAGTCATACTGTTGTAGAATATAAACTATCTGGTTATGCTCCTCTGTGATCTCTGTACAATAAGCACATGTCATAAGGCAATATCTGTGTGCAAGCTTTGTTCTATACTGGATTTTTTCTTGCTTGAAATTTTTTTTGAGCTAATTATTTTTTCTGCAAGATTCCACCTTAGTGTTTGTATTTGGTCCTTCTTTTCCAGGTGATGGAGCATCCACATACAGTTCTATTGGCGAAGGTATTGCAGGCCAACATCTCCTTAGGGAATGCTCATCAGTCAAATCGCGCAACCATCATTAGCCGATGGATGGACCTTCAACAATCAATAAATGTTCTTTTTGATAGCAAAACTGCTACAGGTCAGTGTTTTTCTGTCATTTTGTTTCCAATGTAGCTTAGCATCTTGAAGCCTAAGTTGGTAGACATAGCATTTCCTTGTTAAGCACTTTCTTAAAGTGCTCCAACAGTCTAATTGACTGTTCAAGTGCATGGACAAGAAAGAGTAAATAGTTCCTTTCTGTCATTTTGTTCCCAATGTGGCTTAGCTCTGAAGTTCCTAGACACAGCATCTCCTTGTTAAGCAGTTGTTTTGAGTGCTCTAACAGTCTTAGTGCCTCATTCCATGTTCAAGTGTATAGACAAGAAACAGTAAAAAGTTCCTCCTTTGCAACCATATGAAACCGAGGGAAGATTATGTCCAAGGTCTCCAAAGATTGATGATTTTTTAAATTCAGTCCCCAGTCTTTGGTTTTTATTCCCATTTGCGACAAATCTAGATCACAGTTCTTGTATGACAGTTAAATCACAATCTAACTCCTTAGCAATATAGAGATTACAAACTAATCCAAGCATATCCTTGGAATCTCAGTCATGTGCAAGACTTGTGTTCCAACTTCAATGCATATGAGGATTGAGGATCAAAATCATGCCAAAATGAAATCTTAGGGCTCATAATCTTAGTATTAAAGACTAGGGAACATACTGAATTAAAGATCCAATCTTTGCAGACTGTGATCCTTTCTCCAATCAAATCATCCTCCTTATGGAAAATGATAAATAGGACTCAGCGATGAAATTGTAAATAGAACTTTCTTCCAATTTTTATCAGCTTAAAAGCAAAATCTTTTTTTTCTTATCACTGTCTTGCAGATGAGAGTCTCATTATATTTTCATCTGGAAAGCACTATGCTATGCCCATTTAGGTTAGTAAGCATGCTGCAGAAGGAGTTCACACTGATTAAATTGGTTTTTTGGGCTAAAGTGCATATTTGGGTTCTATTATGCACCTAATGAACTACTGATGGGAAATGAATAGATTTTCTGCCTTTTGTTAGGTCAAGGTCGAAGAGATGTGGCTTCAGGTATATGTCAGTTGCTGGAGAAAAAGGAAGGCATGTTCCGGCAGAATATGATGGGCAAGAGAGTTAATTATGCTTGTCGATCTGTCATATCTCCTGATCCTTACTTAGCGGTTAATGAAATCGGCATTCCCCCTTATTTTGCATTGAGATTGACATACCCAGAGGTAAGCATGAAGAATTCTTCTTACTTGTTCATAGACGGTGTATTTTACTTCAGAATCTATTGTAATGGAGTGCAAGTTCTGCTGATATGCAGTGGACATGATTATTGGTCTAGTAAGGTGCTAATGTACCCAAAAGGAAACCTTGACTCCTTTTATGCTTAACCGACATAAATTTACTGTATGTATGGTAACCATGAAACATTAGTACAGTGAGGTTGATTAGTGCTTGTTTCACATTGATTAGCTTTATATGGATCACCAAATAATATGTTTTGGAAGAGGTTTCCATATTTTGTCTGGGAAGTGAATCTATGGCTTGCTTGATGCAGTGCATTAGGTCTTCATTACCTCTTGTGAAACCTCCCATTCTGTCCTTTTATTATCTGACTGATATTATTGTGTACACAGACTTAGGAAGTGTGGTTGAAGATTCGTTTGTCCTTCAAATAAAGTTGTAAAATGGGGTTTGGTCGCATATTTATCATGAAAAAAATAAGATCTTAAGTCCCTTTTGCAAATTCAATCTAATTGGCTCGGTGTAGCTTCGTTCATTGTTAAAAAAATTACAGTATGTTTTATGAAACTTTTAATATTTGGAGATATCTCTCTATTTCGGGGTTTTGTCTAGAGTTGTTACTACGAGGAGCAAGGAAGAGTTTTAGTGATGGTCCATCTTCCCAGGGAACTGTTTCCATTTGTACTTTCTACTTTGCCTTCCCCTTCTACCTGTGTATAAAGCAAAGAAATATTTCTCTTTCCATTCACTTTATTAGGAAAATTTGTGTTCAAATCACTAGGACTTCGGATCTAATCTTGAATATGTGGCAATAAAAAGTTTGTATCCCAACCATAACAAGATCATTGATGCTCAACAATACCAAATTACTAATTGTTGCTGCGTTCCTTTTTCGTGATATCTTATTTTATTTGGTTACATATAATGATCTTGACGGAGTTTTTCCTTTTGGCTCAATGCCAATAATGACAGAGAGTGACTCCTTGGAATACTGTTAGTTTGCGGAAAGCTATTATCAATGGTGCAGATACTCATCCAGGAGCAACACACTACATTGACAAGTTATCTACTCTTAAACTACCACCAGCTAGAAAAGGTCGAATTTCGATCTCAAGGAGATTACCTTCGTCGAGAGGGGTTGTCACACAAGCTAGGAGGAGTTCGGATAATGAGGTTGAAGGCAAAATCGTATATCGCCACTTGAGAGATGGAGATATCGTTCTGGTCAATAGACAGGTACTCTAGAGTACATACATGACCGTAATTTATCTTGTGTTGCTTGCTTGGATACTAGAAGAAATGTGGCCCTGCTCTGGAATTTGTTTAAAAATGCTCCTTTGGCTTGTTTTCTCTGGCTGCCTTATTTTCATGGACTTGCATATCACATTGTGCTTTTCTCATTTGTCATGGATAATGCACATTCCTGCAAGCCAGTACTTTGGCTCTAGCTGTTGTTGAGATGCTGCCTTAAGGATCTGTTGTGTTAACACTATCTGCCAAATTGTTATGGCAATTGCTTCCGCCATTTAATTGCTGCAGAGTGACCAACTCATGACCAGCAGGAAGAAAGATGTGATATTACTTGTACCAATTAACAAGCCTCTTTGTATTTTTCTTTTATGCTTGGTTTGACATGTAATTTTTGTGGCATAACGTGGTAGTTATAATGGGGATATAGGTAACTCAAATAGATTTTCAGTCTTTGGGGAATAAATTTGCTTTTGCATTGAATTATTATTTTAAAATTGACTCTATAACTCATTAATAGTCAGTCTCGCATTTTTGGAAGAGACATCGCTCCTATCATATTTATTTTTCAACATGGTTCAGAAAGGTGGGTCAAAGGCACCTCAGCATCATACGTCAAGGCCTCATTTTAAACAATTTGGGGTCCTACTGTATTTTTATGCGGATAGTACGCTGTAGATATGCATGTGTTACTTGAGCATTCTTCCATTAAGCATTCTTCCTATGAGCCTAGTTGGAAGGCAATGTGCAAGTAATCATTAATAGTGGGTCTTCTCTACGTTTGAAGGGCCAGAATAGGTACAGGGACCAAGAGCTTTCATGTGATAGAGTCCCATAGGGACTTGAGTGGGCCCAAGATTTTAATGTGGGAATTAAGATGTGAAATTTCTTAGTCTAAAGGCCAAACTATTTTCCAATGTAAGATGCATGGAGAAATGAGAAAAGTATAGCAGTCCTTGTATTGATAAGACATGCTGATGCTGTACTTCTTGTTTTGCCTAATTATTCACGACTTGAACCATTGTCTGTCAGTAAATGCCTCTATCCTTCCTTGGCCTTGATGAAGTTTGATATTCTATGCCATGCAGCCTACACTTCACAAGCCCAGTATAATGGCACATGTTGTTCGTGTATTGAAGGGGGAGAAAACACTTCGGATGCATTATGCAAATTGCAGGTTGGCCAGATATAGACTGCTCAATGTTTGAAGGTTCATTTTTCAATTGTTTGTGAGACCTCATTTGGACATTTTTTGGGGTGTTTTTTCAGTACATACAATGCTGACTTTGATGGTGATGAAATGAATGTCCATTTTCCACAAGATGATATTTCACGTGCTGAAGCTTACAACATTGTGAATGCAAACAATCAATATGTTAAACCAACCAATGGGTCTCCTATTAGAGCATTGATCCAGGTTTCATTTTTTTTTTTTTTTTTGGGTCAATCAACTTTCCTTGTTATTAATTTGAGTTTGATGTAAGTATTGTCTTTATTCTGTCAGGATCACATAGTCAGTGCTGCAATTCTTACAAAGAAGGATACATTTTTGAATTACGATGAATTCAATCACCTCCTTTATAGTTCAGGAGTTTCTGCAGCTGGATCAGGTTCTTTTAGGAAACTTGGGAAAAAGGTGGCGATTAATTTTGAAGAGAATTTGCTTTGTCCCGTGCCTGCCATTTGGAAACCAGAACCTCTCTGGACAGGAAAACAGGTCATAATATGTCACATAGCAGATTCTTGATATAAGTGTTTGAAGATTCATCAAATCAATCTAGATGGGAAGCAAAATAAATTTGAAATTGATGGACTCTTGTACACTAATTTGTCTTTTCCTTTTTTTCCATTCTATAATAGAAAATGCATTGGAGACCTATCATGGATCATACATACAAACTGACAATTACTGTTTCCTCCTTTCTTTGCAGTTGATTGCTGCGGTTCTAGATCATTTAACTAGAGGTTACCCGCCATTTACTGTGGAAAAGCAGGGGAAGATACCATCTGACTTTTTTAAAAGAAAACTTAAACATAAACCCAGTAAGAGAAAGGGTACTAACAAGGATAAAGTGAGGGAACAGGACAAGCCAAGAGAATTCATTCAAGATAAAATGGAAAGAAATGAAGAGCCTGGTGAAGATACTGTGTTGATATTCAAAAATTACCTAATCTGTGGAGTCATCGATAAGGCTCAGTTTGGTGACTACGGTCTAGTCCATACGTTTCAGGAACTTTATGGCTCAAATGCTGCAGGAATTTTGCTATCTGCATTTAGTCGGTTATTTACAGCTTTTCTTCAGGTAAGTGGCTGTATAATAAGCATGCGAGTTCCATAATTAAATCTTCGTGGTGGTTTTTCCTATCAAGTTTATGAACTTCCATAATTTGATCTTGATGATTCAGCTGCATGGTTTCACATGTGGAGTGGATGATCTTTTGCTGAGTAAAGATATTGATGAAAAAAGACAACAACAACTTGAAGAATGTGAAAATTGTGGAGAGGAAGTACACTGTGAGGTTGTTGGGGTTAATGATTTCATAGGTGTGTTACTTTCTTGCAAGTATTATGGAAACAATTACCTTATTTTCTTTGCCTGTTGATCTAGTTAAGCTCTTGTTCCTTTTTAAAACTTATCGTGCTTATAACCAGTAATATCTTATTTGGTATTTCTATTGATATCCTCTTTATTGTGCATAGTGATATCCATATCTGGTGTTTGAACACTATAATTCCTCCCTGCCACAAATCTAGCAGCAGGCTGCCAGATGCATAAATCTTGATCTTGTTAGATGTTAGGCTCTTTCTTTTAATCAAATATAAAAGATCGATTTTGTCTGTTCCATCTGTCTAAGTTCCTTTCTTCCTAAATGCTGTATTTTCAGTATCTAGCGATCGAAATGGGTTACGGGCTTTACATAGCTGACTGCAAGTAGCAGTTTTCAGGATTTTGGCAGGCTTGGTTCGATACTTCTACATTTAGTGTTGTCATCTTTGTCAGACTTTTGTGTGTCTGTGTTAGATTGATTATATGCTTGAGATTGGTGGCTAATAATGCGATTGTGTGACAGACCCAGCAGAACTTCAATTGAAAATTGAAGAAGTAATACGCAGCAATGGAGATTCAGCCCTGACCAATCTAGATAGGAGGATGATTAGTAGGCTAAATGAATTGAGTAGTAAAAAGATTGAGAAGAATTTGCTGTCTGAAGGGTTATTCAAGCCCACTGGAAAGAATTGCATTTCACTGATGACTACATCTGGGGCCAAAGGGGGTACTGTAAGTTGCTTGTCTTCTCCACATGTTCTTCATCTTCGTGATCCTATCCTTGCAGTATCTGGTTAATTCCTCTGTGGAATAATGGTGACATGCATTTTCATCTGCTTCTATGCTTGGATTGATTTCACCCAGCTGTGTTTGAATGTTTTTGAAAGATAATTAGAATTCTTTTGCCTATGGTTTCCATTGACTTGAGTCTTAGACATCGTGATAAAGATTGGACTGTTTGACTTGACTCAGTGACATACTATACTCAACATGAACACAAGATCTAGGCAACATTTTCTTCTTAATCATCTGAGAAGTGGAAAAAAGACTACTATAGGATTTCAGTAACAAAATATCATATGCATAAATAGGAATTGAGCATTACAATATCTGATGAGGCTACGTGCTGGCAGTTTAAAGACTCAAGTCTGATTGTCTGGAATGTTAAGATGTCCAAGATGTCAGTTATCAACAAATTGAAAAAATTATATCTGCTAATAAGCCATTCGCATCACCCTCTTTCGAGTGCATGTGATATTCTGTTCTATTGGATAATTCTGTAAGTTTACAGAGTGATATTGGGTGCATCAATATAGAGAAAAGCAGTTCTTGTTGCTGTTTTACATGTGATCCAATCTTGAACCTGACCTAGAACAATTCTTTTGAGGGCAGGACATTAGAAGTGTCAAAAGTTGTGTACATCACTCACTTTAGTGCTAAAAGTTTTCGCCGGCTCACTTAAGTGCCAAATTGGAGAAAAAACAATCACTTAAGTGCCAAAATGATTACGTGGCTTTTATAATTAAAATTTTAAGTTGTTTTTTTTTTTTAAATAGTCCATGTGTCATTTCCATATGCACATTTCTACCTCCTCGCTGTCCACATCATTTTTTTCTTTTTTTCCTTTTTTGTTCTCTTTTCTCTCTTATGTGCCCTTGCCACTCCACGCTGTTCATGCGATGGACTACTCTCACCAGCACTCCCCTATCGCCACCCAGACCTACGAGCTGCGCTACAACCTCGGATAAGCCCTCTGCGACCCTGGCTCCTTGTCACGGTGAGGGTGTCACGAGGCTTGGGTGACCCAAGATGTAGGGTTGTCTGAAGACAAGGTCAGATTTGGGCTCAATGATGTTGAATTTGGTGTACCGACCAGCTCAATCTTCTTCCTCGGCTCTCTCTAAATTGCCACGTCGGATTTGGTGATCCAAATCAGAGTTGGCACTTAAGTGATTATTATTTTTTTTTTTAAAAGTAGCATTTAAATGATCCAAAATTTTTTTTTTTGGCACTAAAGTGATGTCGTACACAACTTTAGATACTTATAGTGTCCTCCCTTTTTTGAGTGATCGAGATTGATCTTTGCAAATTGCAGGATCATGCCTATGATTGTAATGCTGACAACTAAGCTTATAACTACATATATGTTCATACAAGGATGCTGGGATGGAATGCATTCATGAAATTAATCTCTTAGAAATTCCTTGTTTTGCCTCAAACAGGCAAATTTCCAGCAAATATCTTCTCATTTGGGTCAACAGGAGCTAGAAGGCAGACGAGTCCCTAGAATGGTCTCTGGAAAGACTTTGCCCTGCTTTCCTCCTTGGGATTGGGCATCTCGGGCTGGAGGCTTTATAATTGATCGATTTCTTACTGGTCTGCGGCCTCAAGAATATTACTTCCATTGTATGGCTGGCCGAGAAGGGTAATTTTTTCACAAATCTCATTTGTTGGATAATATTTTTCAAAAATCAATTGATCATACAATCTTGAGATGGTTATCTGGATATGTTGGCATGTTTATTTTTTGTTTCCCGGGAGTTGTAAGTGATCTTTGGACTTCATCTGAGAATGCAGTGAATATAAAGATGATCACATCATTTTCAGTTATCATTATCTTTTGCTGCAATGGATTCCTCTGTTGAAGCTCATGGTGACTTTTGTTTCCCTTAGATAATATGATTAATAGATATATGTATTAAGATCTAAGAATGAAATATTCATTAAAAATGCTTTTATAAAGCCTTATTTGAAAACGACATGCAATTGCGGCGTAACGTATTGCAATAAAATGTGACACAACTTGAGCTGCCGTTTTTAGTGCAAAGCAGTTCTGAGGATTAACCTTCAGTTCTTACCTTGACAAAATCATCAGTGTCAAACCGTCAAGGGGCACAGCTGCATCTGTGACAAAAACTTGTGCTGACAAATCCTTGGAATCATTTCTGAGAAGTCCTTTGGTTTGGGAAGTAGCCTCCACATTATGTCCTGTCTGGTGGCATCAGACGTGAAATCCTTTCAAATGGTTCAAGTTTCAGTGGTGTAAAAGAGAACCAAATGGTAGTGTGAATTTTTTTTTTTTTTTTTTTGGGGAGGGGGTTGGTGTTGGGGTGTTGGTGTTTGAAACCATGAATCTTTTTGTAAATCTATTTGATGGCTCATGGTACAAGGATTATGGACTGTATTACTGATACAGAATGTCTCATCTAATTAGTTATGAAATGCAAGTCTAATCAATGGAAAAATAGGGTTCGACCAAGTTGAGGTTTTTTTTTTTTTTTTGGTATCTACTTTGAGCTTCGGCTAGCCCTTGCTTTTAGTTCTGTCTTTCAAGTTTGGCTACATGCTTCCAGATTCCTTTTCTCACCAGTGGTTAAGGAAAAATGTCATTCGTTTTTGTCTAATATGTTGTCTATTCGGGTGATTTATCTGCTCTGTGACTGCTGTGTACTAAGGTGTGAATACTAATTGAACTATTGACTACTTTGAGGAAAAATTGGAATGCACATGGGAATTCCTGTTAACCAGAGTTGTATAGCGGGAGTTAATTCATAATATTTGTTGAAGGTTGGCTTGAGATGGGCATGCAGATGCATACTTTGAAACTTAATTCAGACTACTTACAAAATTTCTTAAGAAAGTGACGTAGCGTCCAATGAAGTTGACATTAATCTTTTTGGCTTTTCCGCAGGTTAGTTGATACGGCAGTCAAAACATCTCGCAGTGGGTATCTGCAGAGATGCTTGGTAAAAAATCTCGAATGCCTAAAAGTTTCTTATGATCATACTGTCCGAGATGCAGATGGGTCCATTGTGCAATTTTATTATGGAGAAGATGGCATTGATGTCCATAAAACAAGCTTTGTGGCGAAATTTGATGCCCTGTTGGCTGTAAGAGCTTTGATCTGGTTGATGTTTTTGTGAGATCTATATTTTCTTTTATCATTGATAATAGCTTCACTATTATCACACAGAATCATGACATTATGAAGGCGAAGTATTCCACTGAGCTTCGCAAATCTAATAGCTATATCACAGATTTGCCAGAAGCTCTAAAGGACAAAGCAAATAAATTCATATGTGATAGGAATCTTTCGGTTCCTAGATTAGCAAGGAATGAGATATTAAAGCCAGAAGACTTTGTGAAGTCAGTGGAACAAAAATATTTCTCAAGTCTTGCACAGCCTGGAGAACCAGTTGGCATAGTAGCTGCTCAGTCTGTTGGAGAACCATCAACACAGATGACGTAAATATGGTTTTTGGCTTTCCATGAGTTGATCATTTTTGAACAAATATCATGCAGGCTATGTTATTCTTGCTTGCTTTTGTTAAAGTGCATATGGCTGGGGATCTAGGATAATTCTTGCTTGATTAACCATATTGTTGATTTATGTAGAATTAAGTTAATGAGCTTTTGTAAAATTGACATAGGATTTGAGATTGAGATTGAGATTGTAGTAGAGTCACTTCAGAAGCTGAAGCTTAGTGTGTAGAATCTATGATGGTATTGGATTTGTCTTGTTGAGATCAGCTTCATTTTGTCTTGTTGAGATTAGCTTTCATCACTCTCCCTAGTTTTATATTTGGTTTCTTCCTCATTGAAATGATTTCTCCCATTTTGCTCTGAATAACAAACTCCTGATAAAATTAGAACAATAGAATGAAAACTTATCTGATCTGAAAGCTCCGTGGTTCAATATTTCTCTGAATCCTACTCCCTTCTTCATTTTACTTTATAGTGTACTTTTAGAGAATCTGTTATCAAACTTGCATTTATGCATGTTTAGGTGTAGGCTGATATGGTTTTTGTTGGGGCTGTCTACTAAACGTAGGGAAATTATCTTCGCTTTCCAAATTAAGAAGAGGAACATTGAATATTTTTCTTACTTGTGTATAGACATGATTGCGTATTGTTCTTATTGTCAACACTTGCATTCATCTTGTTTGCTTCTCTCTTCATTTTCTGATGACATGGAACATTGTGGCTTTCCAGATTGAACACTTTCCATCATGCTGGTCGAGGAGAAATGAATGTGACACTTGGAATTCCACGCCTACAGGAAATATTGATGACCGCGTCCACTGATATTAAGACTCCAATTATGACCTGCCCTTTATGGAGAGGGAGGTCAAAGTAAGCTTCTTAATTTAACCTCTATGCTTTAGACAAATGTAAAATGTCATGACCTAGAACTTCTCAGTGCATTAAACCATTAGAAACTTGGATAGACATTAGAGTTTGGAACTACAAAGAAAAGGTGGGCTTGTCTATATTTTTTGTATGAGACATACAATGGGGCGGACAGAGAGTGATGGGACAAAATCCTGTTTGCACCTTCGTTTATTTGGGTTGCCTTTACTATGGAGTTCTCGCCTCTGTTATTCATATGCATCTTTGTGTTGACCTGCAGTTTTTTTGAATTATTCAGCCCTGTTTCTGAGAAATCAAATTATCAATAGGAATGTGAAGAGAACAATTATCTGTTTCTACGATGATTTACTCATCTTTTGCAAATTGCAAGGGATAGTTGAATTTGTTCATAGTCCTGCACAGAGCTTTTGCCCCAATTGCTTCTGAGAATTGAAGAGAATGAATTGTTGCTCTGATTATATGTCAGTGGTCCCTCTTACTAGTTTGAGAAGCTGTAGGTTGAAATTTGAGGGTTTTTTTTTTTTTTTTTTTCGGTTTGAATGCATGTCACTGGTCACTTCCACTCGTAAGCTGCAGGTTGAAATTTGAGGTTTTGTTGTTTGGTAATAATTCAGGGTCATTTATGGCCTAACCTCTGAATTTGTTGATGTAAGTTTTACCTGATTTAATCATAGTAGAGAAACATCATATAGAAAAGACAGAGGTTCCTATGAGTGAATCAGTGTACTGCTTTCCCAGCTGACAAAATATCCATTGCGTTTCCACTTTCAAACTGTTTGTTGTGAAGGATATTTAGAGGTGGTTGAAGTTGATACTTGATTCAGTGAGTTGGTGAAGAAACATGTGTGTAAGAGTGTGTGCACTCGTGTGTGAGAGAGACAGAGAGAGAGAGAGGATTAAGAAAATTGCAGAACCTTTCACTATTTTAGGACTTGAAAGCATTTTCTCCCTGCAGAAATAATTCAGTGGTCTTTAAAGTTTGTGCTTGCAAGCATAGTTTAAGTGTTTGATGTTATTGCATCTTAATGCGTATTTGTTGATTTTTATGCTTGTTCTGTAAATTTAAAGAACTGTCATATCTTCTCAGTATGTAGTCACCTGTCTTATCTACTAATGGAACATACTCCCTGCTTAGCCATTTTAGTTATTTCCGGGGTTCAATTTGTTATGAACGACTGCAGCATGCATTAGCTAGTGGCTTAATTTCTGTACTCATAAGTGAAATTTTTAATGTATTCCAGTTTAGGAAAAACATATATCATATAAAGCTCTGCTGCTTTATATAAGTTTTATATATCATATGTCAATAAGTTTTTAGATGTCATGGCACTGATAACAGGCTGATTGTTGAAGCCTCAAGCCATTACAAATTGAGTGGTTTTATGCTTACTTTCTGTCCCTTGATTCGAAATATTTTGTATTACCTACTATTTACCTGAGAATGTGTAATTGATAATGCTTTTTGTCATTTGTAGGCAGGATGCCAATTCTCTTGCTGAAAAATTAAAGAAAATCACTGTGGCCGAAATGATTGAAAGTATGGAAGTTGCGGTTGTGCCTTTTGCAGTGCATAATCACCAGGTCTGCAGCATATATAAGCTGAAAATGAAGCTTAAGAGGCCTAAAGTCTTTTCAGTAAAACACTGTGAAGAGATCTTAGAAGTTGTATACCTTAGGGAGTTGGAAGATGCAATACAGAATCATCTTCTTTTGCTCTCCAAAATCAGTGGGATAAAGAATTTTACATCAGATTCAAGACCCAAGACATCAAGCGAGACTGATGAAGATGCATCTGGTTCGGCTTCACAGCAAGCTGAGGAGAGGAACGTAGATGACGATGCTGATGATGGCGATGATGATGGCAATGACAATGATGATCTTGGTTTTGATGGGCAAAAACGTAAAAGACAAGCTACAGATGAAATGGAGTATGAGGATGGTTATGAAGAGGAACGGAATGAACCGGAGCTGTCTGCTGGATTAGAAAGTGATGGTGATCAGGCTAACGATGTTGATATTGGTGAAGATGGTGATGGAACGCCTGGGATAGCACCAGAGATTGTGAGCCCTTCTAAAACAAAGAAAAGTAAGAAAAATGCAAAGTCGGGTGATGAAGGAAAGAAGAGGGTCAGAACAAAAGTGATCAAGGAATTCGACAGAGCAATTTTTGTGGCAGCAAATGGATTGGACTTTGAGGTCCATTTCAGATTTACTAATGAACCTCATGTTTTGCTGGCTCAGGTAATTAACTGACTGTCCCCCATTATTATTCGCAGACTCTTGGAACATGCCACGCTTTTATATAGATGTGCTATTTGTCTACCTTGACCAGCTTTAGGAGTGGATGTTCATTTTAGTACTCGTACCGGACTGTAAAATATTGTGTGTGACATATTTCTTCTTCTTTGACCTCTCTTTTGATCAATATATCCTGTTGACCTTTTTTAGGACATGCTACGTCCTGCTTCTTAAGGAAGCAGCTTTGCCATATATAATTTTTTATTTTTGCTCGTGTCTCTTGTGGAAATTTCGGGAAATGAGATTTGCTTCTGGACTTTATCTTTGTGGCTATATTATAGTCCCTCAATTATTGTGAAGGTGACGCTCTTGTTTATTATGCAGATTGCTCAGAAAGTGGCCAAAAAGGTGTACCTCAGGAGCTCTGGCAAGATCGAATCTTGTCAAGTGATTACTTGCAAAGAGAACCAAGTGATTTACTATGGGGAAGATCCCAAAAGAAGACAGAAAATTGAGGCCAAGGATAAAGAAGCAATTCCAGCAATTAATACAAACGGAGCAGATTTTTGTGCGTTGTGGCAAATGCAAGATCAGCTAGACATTAGATATATATATTCGAATGATATCCATGCGATGCTCACTACATATGGGGTGGAAGCTGCCAGAGAAACCATCATACGGGAGGTGCAGAATGTCTTCGGTTCATATGGAATATCTGTGGATATGCGTCACCTCACCTTGATTGCAGACTTCATGACCCACGCAGGTGGGTATCGTCCAATGAACAGGCTTGGTGGTATAGCAGAGTCCATATCACCTTTCAGTAAGATGTCCTTTGAGACAGCTTCCAAGTTCATTGTCGATGCAGCATATCATGGGGTGGTTGACAACTTGGAGACCCCATCCGCTCGGATATGCCTCGGGCTACCTATGAAGATGGGTACTGGTTCTTTTGATTTACTACAGAAAATTGAGTTATGAGGCGCATGATTTGATATGAACTACAACGAAATGGCTATGGAGTTAATGTATAGAGAGTACTGAGGTGGGCAATTTTGTCTGGACTGCTCGCCCTGTTTTTATCAGATGTTGAAGGTCCATGTTAACATTATTATTGATTGTTTCTCATTCATTGTGATAAGTGCATATCAGTTTAGTGCATTCTTGAACTTTAATATCCTTTATGACAAAATCGACTTGTTATTGTTCGATGTTCGCTTTAGCAGAAAAGCGTTATCTGTTTCACAAGCGTGTTTGATGTGTCTGATCCGACAATTCACTCTATGGTAATAAAATAAAAATCACTATTGAAAATAAATGGCATTTTTTGGGTCGTCATCTGGTGTTTAGATCAGAGTCCAGGTGATCTTATGGCCGTATGCCCTAGTCGAGTTAGTATGTTTGGAGCGTAGCCAATTGATCATCACCATCAAACTCTAGCCAGCACAAACAAAGTGATCATGAAAAATCTTCAGTCAATGGCATCTCAGAATCTTAGTGTAAAATGAGTACAAATAACAAATCGATCCAATACCCACAATGATTTTCCGCGAACCCGACTAAAATGACAGAAAAGACATGGCGTACGGTGTACACAAACATACATGTTCATGCCAACTCTAAGTACGCGATATCGGTAAGTACACGTCGTTTTATGCTCCAAAAATAAGAAATTCTTCGCAGTAAGCTCACGTGAGCTGAAAAACACCATGAACCAGGCTGAGAAGCACAGCGCAGCAGATGAGAACGCAAGGAACAAGAAGAGCGAAACTGGCTCCGGTTAGCATTGCCAGTAAAGGCGCGATTTCGGAGTCCTGAGCTGCAGCACCCGACATGGAGAGCAACACCACAAACGCAGCAACTTTCATGCCAAAACCCGACATTTTGCTTCGCACAGTGAATTTGTATCCGCGAGAGGGAGAGATCAAGAGAGGTGAATGTGTGGCCGCAGGGAGACAGCAGGAGCAAGTGAACATGAACATATATAGAACGAGCATGCTCTTATAAACATAAATGGCCGCACAGAAAGAATCAGATGCAGCACCTACTCATGGAAAAGATGATGGCGAATGGTGACGAGTCATCGAGTGCAGCGCCACGCGCAGTTGGGGACTCGCTTTAGCCAGCTAAAAATCTCAGGAGCACGCACCCGACTGATGTTACCCATCCAACTTAGGGGGACGTACGCACGCTAAGGAAAGATAGGGAAAACACACCATGTGGTTCTACTGGTTTCTTGAAACAGGTGCATCGAAGTTGTCACACACTACCATACCTGAAAGAGACTCTTTTTTTCTCGTGCGCAGTCTCGTAATGAGGTTTCTTGCCGTTGTAAGACGCTCTTCTTAGGAAAGATTTATGTTTTGCTCTTGCATAACTTTGTTTGCCCCGGTATGCTCGATGGAAGACGCTCGGAAACACCATGGTGAAGCCGGACTTGGCACCGAGTTAGGTGCAGCTTGAAACTCTTTTGACTGTCTCGGCGAGCAAGGGTGGATATTACCGTCAATTTATGAGGTAGATTGACCTCTTCAGTTTACCTCCTGAGAGCACTGAGGCCAAGGGAAAAGATTCATCTCAATTAGACATCTTCTGTTCTAGTGCGCAGCCACGAGATGCTCACCAAGTAGGACATATCTGCCGGGGAAATCATCACAAAGGGAAGGGCAGAGTGAGTGTCCGAAAGAGGTATATAACCTGTTCAATTTACCCGAAGAGAGGTGGGAACGGGCCGACCCGACCCGACCGAATTCAAGATTGCTGAACTCCCAATGGCAGTATTCAAAACTCACCTATCAATCACCTTGCCTGAGATGATATCCTCATTAATGTCGAGTCGTGAAGTTGTAAATAACGCCGAGCCCTAAAACACTATATCATTCGTGCTTCCGTCATCAATTGATAGTGATTGATACATCATTTATAGCAAAGGTGATCTGAGCCAGATTAGGCCCGAAGATCAAGCCTATCGTATTTCTCAAGCCTGCCCATCTTGCATAGAAATGTTGGGGGCAAACTAGGGCCAAATATGAGTGGCTGGACTTTTCCATGGAAGTCTATTATCCAAACCCGCCCATTTGCCTTTCAAGTCTATTCCGGCTGAATTGCATCCCAGCCTGTTGTTCAACCTCAAATTTGTAGTGATCCACACTTCATCCACGTGAACCAAGCCTCACCAAGAATCAAGTGGAGACCATTTGGCTATAGGTTTCTACCCATGAATTACTTCCCAAAATCTCAACGATTTCGTGCGGAACTTGAGAAGTTGCAAAGTTCGAAATTAGATTCTCATAGATTCAACAGTCAAATGTCGCCATGCTTAATCGGAAACAAATTTCGACCCCCCCCCCCCACAAAAAAAAAAAAAAAAAAACTCCATAACAAATCTTTATACCCAAGAGCCAAAACCCTAAGTCTTTTATACTAGTTAAGCAAAGAATAATGTTAATGATGTCTAAGAAAAATGTATCAAATTGATACAATGAATAATGTGAAAAATGTTAAATAAATATTTCAATACGTAATTGTATTCAATACTCGATAAGAATGAGCTGCATTACTAATTTTAACATAAGTTTTAGGGTGTGTTTGTTTCATGGAAAACTCGAGATTTGGGAAATATTTACGAAAAATTATTGGTTACATCCCTTAAAAAAATTATCTAGTGGAAAATGTTTTTATTACTGACAATAATTTATGCCTAACTATTTTTTTATTGGTGATGAAGATATTTTGCATTCATTTATTTTTATAAACAATATAAGCCATCGTTTTTTGGAAAATGTTCTCCGAATTATAAATTTTCTATGAAACAAATGCACTTTCTGTATACGTTCTATTATTGTTATGCAAAATTTCTGAGGTTGTTGAGATAGAGAATGGAATACATCCTATTATCAAACCCATCGAAACAAATTATAATTCAAGAAAAGAAAATGGGACCAGACAAAATTTCGATTTGCATTCTCAAATGACATATAACAATCTTAACATAAACGATAATTGAGGTCACATTTATCATAAAAGATAAACTCAAAGTCCAATTTTCTTGTCTACGAAATGATGGTCGAGAAAGTTCACTTCTTAGAAATGAATTAGGAAGAAAACTTTGCAACACAAAGAAGAGAAAATAAAAGAGCAAAAAAGAACATGCATCCTAACTCAAGGGATCGATCAATGGACAAATGATTGGAACCATGTACGTCGGATATATTATAAAAACTCAAATTCGCTCCCTATTCAAGAAAATCTCATCAAGTATGGACCATAACCAAGTATGAACTGAAAACAGGAGGGTTCAATTTTGGTGCGTGAACATTGTCCCAAGATACCACCAATATTTTTCTTATCCGGAAGGATTGATCGCTTTGTTACACACGAAACATGGTTTGAAAGGACCGAAACGATTTGGGTTTCGATTCTGTAATTTAAATGACAACTCTATCATTGAACAGGCTATCGAGAGTGAGAGTTTTACTTCCTTTTTTTTAGGAGATTGAACGGAATGATTTTAAGAGAATTAAAAGTGTAATACTCTGGTTTTGCCCGTTTTCTCTACCCCCCAAAAAAGGAAATATGATTTGGGCTTCAGCTAATTTATTGAATGCATGAGTGCTGTATCCTCCACATGGGCCTGATAGACTGGATTTGCACCTGGCCATCAAAGACAAATTTTGATTCGATTATAAAAGTAAAAAAGAAAAAAGAAAAAAGAAAAAGATTTATTAGCCAAATGGGACACAGGAGTCAGAGACACAGATTTTAGCAGCATTCCCCTTTTGTCATGCTAGTGAAATTATGAAAGTTCCCTTGACAGTAAATTCTTGACTAAATTTACTATTTAAAAATTAAAAATTCTAAAACTTATCAAAAAGTATAATTGATACCAAAACTTTCAAAAATACAATTAATAGAATGATATGATTGGACCAATTTGACAAATTTTAATACTCGATTGCACTTTTATAAGTTTTAGAATTTAATTATACTTAGTGGACAAATTTTAAGATTTAATTACATTTTTTTACTCAATTGTACTTTTTTTACTAGTTTTAAGACTTGCAATGTATTTTTTGAAAACTTTAGAACTTGAATTCATTTTCAACATATTTTAAGACTTTTAATATATTTATAAAAAAATGAAGGTGAGTAACAAAAAGAAAAGGTTTATGTCGTCCTAGAAAAATGCAAAAAAAAAACGTCTGAAAATGCCAGTTCAGCTCGGCAGCTTGAAGTTTGGTCCAATCCATTAGATAAATTGAACATTCTTTTTAAAATTTCTCCCATTTGTAATAATGCGTTGCGTACTATTGGACAGCAGATTTTGTCTATTTGTTCGATCAATTATTTTTTTTTTTTTCACATAAAGATGAGTTTATTCGGTCAATGAATTAAGAATGAAAATAATTAACTAGCAATGTCCAAGTTGGAACAGAATTGAGTTGACTAATCTGATCTGCTTTGCTCATTCAGCTAGTTATGGTTTAATCACGTACAATATCAAATCGATTCCATTTGGTTCACCATATATACTCAAAATCACAGTAACCAAATATACTGTCATTAAGAGTCTGTCTATTTTTTTTTAAAAAAAAACTGTTTTCGAGAAATTATTTTCTAACTTTTGTCTTTAGATAACAGAAAAGTAATTGGTTTACAAAAAACGTTTTTCATGGACAAGCTAAAATTGGGAGAACACGATTTCTACTTCTGGCAATAAATAAAATGCTTTCCTAAACCACCAAATAAATTAAATCTAAACATTTTCATCAAAAATGATTTTTATAGAAAATATTTTTCTTGTTTTCGGTTCAACAAGCACGTCCCAAGAGTTATTTTTGTTTCAATTCAATATCCCATATGTAATATCAAATTATAATGTGTTTTTATTTAAAAAATAAATTTTGAAAAATATTATCTTAGAAATGATCGTTAATGACTTATAAAAATAGATGAAAGAAAAATAAGTTTATTATCCAATATTATTTCAATTTTATTGAATGACAAAAATTATTGACTAAATATTTCATGACCAATATCCCATATGTAATATCAAATTATAATGTGCAAAAAGATAAATAATTTGAAAAATATTATCTTAGAAATGATCGTTAGTATGACTTATAAAAATAGACGAAAGAAAAATAATTTTATCGTCCATGATATTATTTCAATATAAGTTGTTATTGATGATGAAAAAAATTATTGACTAAATATTTCATGCGGTATAAAAGATAATGTTTAAGGAAAAAGAATATCTGAATTATTATTATTATTTTTTATTTTATTAAGAGGGAGGAAAACATATACGAAAAAGGAAAAAAGAACATAAAATACCCTGGAAAGGGACAGGAGCATGTCCTGTGAACGTTAAACCAGCTCGTGCTTATCCATCCATCGGACAAAAGACACGGACTTGCCCCAGGCCCATCTACCGAACCGACCGTGCGCACGGGGAGCCCCTCGCATCCGCACCGTCCGATCCACCGACCGCCGTCCGCAGCGCGCCGATCCGACGGTCGGGACGCGAGTTCGCCGCGACGGAGAGCCTACGTGGGCCCCAGGGACGGCGGCTCGGCCGGGGACCCGGGCCGTAGAGCGCCACGTCATCGGGGCGCCGGTGGCAGAATCGCAAATAAGGTGGAAATGCGAGGGCATTGTGGTGGGCAGTAAAGGCTCAGTGGAGAGCGTTTGTTGGCAAGGAAAAAGTAAGAGAACTCTTTCTCTCTCTATTATATACTGCTCATCGAGGCGATAGGAGGGAGAGGAGACTCGCTCTCTCTCTCTCTCTCTCTAGGTCGCTCTCGATTCTCGCTGGTCTCGCCTTCCTCGAATTATCTTCGCGATCGCGTCCGGAGGGTCGTTCGGGGGTAAATCGTGTTTCGTGAACTCCGTTCTTCGATTTCCGCCCCCCGGAGTTTTCTGGGGTTCGATTTGACTTTCGTTTAGCTTTTGTATTGGGGGTGTGCGTGTTTTTTTTTTTTTTTTTTTGGGTGTGTGTGGCTCGAATTGAATTTGGGTTTTCCTCGTGTTGCAGAAATTGGACCGAAGTTTCGATTTTTAGCAGGCGAGATCAGCTGAATCGGGTAAGCTGGGCGTCTCGCTCTCTCTCTCTCTCTCCGTCTTGAAGTCCGTGGTTTCCTGGTTTTTTTTTTTTTTTTTTGGAGATTATGGTTTGTGTTGGGAGGGCTTGTGAGGGTTGATTTCTGGAATTAGGGGTGGAAGTGATTCGTGTTCTCCTCCTCTTTGAAGATTGTAAGCATGTTGGTTTGGCGGAGGAGTGCTGTCTCCATTTTGCCCACTGCGTCTGGTGGGTGAGTTCAATAGTCACGTCTTAGGGTGCAATTGGAACATGCTGTGGAACCGGCTCGTGGGTTTGGTGGTTTTGGTGGGTTGGTGACGTTCTTGGGAAAAGCTACTTTGTTGGTGTTCTTCTTGGTTTTGGTTCGGTTTGTTCTGCTGTTATGTGGTCATTTAGGTGTTTCTTTTCTGTTGTTTTAGGTGGGATTGCGATGGATTGAGTCCCTTAGAGGTCTGTATTCACAGTGTGATATTTGAGAATGAACCCATGACCTGGTCTGCCGAGCCTGCGGTGTAAGCTGGGCCAATTGGAATGAATACGTCTTGAGACTCGCCAGTTGCTTCCTTTGGGTGGTTTGGTTTATGTCAAATGGTGATGATATGTTGCGACAACAGTATATCGCCCTGGATACTTGTTGCCGAACGCTGACTTGGTCCTTTAACCATTAGAAGCTTTACCTCAACTTGCTTGTGCTTTGTTGTATTAGGATGTCTCTGCATGTTTTGGAGCTACTCTGCATGTTTTGGAGCTAAGTGACAGGACTGATAGACTCTTCCTTTTTTGAGCTTCTGCTGGTTGATGATTGCTCTTAGTTTTGTGCAACGAAGCTGCAGAGTGTGATTTGAACATCACAAACTAACTTAATGCTGCTTTCGACGAAATCATTTTGTGCAAGTGTCACAGTCATTTCCTATTCTTGCAATTGCTGTTCAATGTTTTGTTCTCTTCTCTATATTTTTGAATTTCTGTCCCTCTTCTTCTGTTCATTGTGGTGGAATATAAGGTGTCCTTTTGCAGGAGATCAGAATAATGGAGTCTCATGATGAAACAGGATGCCAGGCCCCAAAAGGCCCAATCCTCTGCATTAACAACTGTGGCTTCTTCGGAAGTGCTGCCACTGCCAATATGTGCTCAAAGTGCCACAAGGACATGATATTGAAACAAGAACAGGCACAAGCAGCCGCGTCCTCAATTGAGAGCATTGTCAACAGAAGTTCAAACGAGAATGGTAAAGGACCTGTGGCAACTGAGAAATTGGATTTGCAAGCTGGTTCAGTGGATGCAAAGGTCATTTCGACCGAGCCCTCAGCTGGTTCATCTTCAAGCAAGGATGTTGACATGAAAGTGAGCGACGGTCCTAAAAGGTGCACCACCTGTCGGAAGCGGGTGGGGTTGACCGGCTTCAACTGCAAGTGCGGCAATCTCTTCTGTTCGGCCCATCGTTACTCTGAAATACACGGTTGTCCGTTTGATTATAGAACTGCTGCTCGAGACGCCATTGCCAAGGCCAACCCGGTGGTTAGGGCCGATAAGCTCGACAAGATCTAGATTTTGGGGCCTGAAAAGATTGGCTTATCTGGAAACCCGCTTTGCCTTACATATACAGGCATCGAATATCTAAGTTTGGCTGCACAATGTCTTCACTGTCCTTTGTCTGGTAGAAATTGCAGTTCATGTTTCTTGAGGGCATCCTTGCAGCCTAGTTAACTCTCTTGTTCATTGTGATTGGCAGTGATTTCACTATTGGCTTGGGTGTGTAAGTCACTATTCGTGGTGGTTTGATGGACTCCGTCGTTGCTACTTCCGTTGATATGAATTTCTAGTTGTGTATGGCTTGTGATCCAGCATTCGGGTATTGCGTCTATAGGGTCTGTCGTCTTCATTAGTCTAAACTCCTTGGTACATATGTGAATTCGCAGAGTCTTTTCTTGTAGTTATGTCGGTCTATTGGGAAATCTGAGATGCTCGTCTGTTAAAATGTCGCTTGTTCTTCAAAGCTCATTGGTGAAGATTTCTTCACACGTCTGATGCTTGGAGCTCCTGGTTCAATGATTGGGTCAAAGAAAGAAAAAAAGTTGACGCTGGAGAACTAATGAATTGCTACAATGTTTTTCCACTATTTTCAGAACGAGCCAGGAGAAAAGAAAGAGGGCTTTAAATGTTATGTATTGTTTGGATGGAGGGAAAGATTGGTTATGATGATCGATCTTAAGAAAACTTATCCTGTCATTTCCTAGTTTTTAGATTCAACAATTGAAGTAGTCGATCGATTCGGGCATTAATCATACTTTTAAGTAATATAATTATTATTTTAGAATAATATACCATGTAAATGGTGGTATGGTTGTTATAGTATCGATAGATTTCTTCGACTTTTAGAAGATCTCTTCAGCTTTTTAGAAGATCTCTTCAGCTTTTTAGATTCCATACTTAATTTCATGTTTTGTATTTTTTGTTGGTAAAATAATATAAATGATACTTGAATTTTGACTCAAGTATCTAAATTTCTAATATGTTCAATATGTTTCCTAATTTTTATAATAATGTGTAATGTTCTTTTGAATTTTTAACTTGTTTAATATGGATCTCAAAATTTTAGTATATGTTTAATTAACATGTGGATTATATAAAAATATTTAATATTATTATTTCATTAATTCAAGTTAGATTTGTCAAATGAGTTATAAATCCATTTCTTAATATATTTTTAATTTACTGAATTGTTATATGGGTTAGTTATGATCATAAAACTCATTGATTATGAGTTGAGAAAAAGAATTGAACTCCATAAAATTTAATCTTCCATTGTTCTTTAGTTGCTTATTAGCAGAGTGCTCCACTGTTGACTGATTGATGGTAGGCTAATATCCTACTTGAGGAGATCTAGTTCAATTTCCAGTTAAAGTCCTTTCGAGATAAAATAATTCAAAATGAAAGGGTATGCTTCACACACAAAATTAAACGGGTTAGACTTGATTTCTTAGACAACTGAATGTTAAGATTAGGCACATAGTCATAACGAAATAGAGAGTAAACGCGAGAAAGATAAACTGAGACACAAGGTTTAAGGGAAAACGCACTTGTAGAGTAGAACTTAAAAGTAAGGAATTGAATCGGTGGGAATTTATCCAATTCTAGGTTTCAAGATATAGGGAATCTGTTTTAATAGTTAGGTTTAGATAGGTAGAAATTGAAACCCAAAACGAGTTTTTATTTTTCTTAATATATATAATCCTATGATATTCTATGGATTTCAATGATGAGTGTATAGTTTAGAACTATTAGTGTGAGCTTCCATTTTATTATTGAGAATTTTATTTCGTTAATGTTTCATTTTTTCATGTCTAAATATAGGTTGTGATTATTAAATTGTAGTAATAAGTGGTAGTCATAAAAAGTGATAATTTATTGCAATCGTTTAATTAATAATATTTCATATTTTTTGTGTATCTAATATAAATTGTGGTCAATGGATTAGAAGATGGTCATTGAAGATGATGATTCATTGTAATTGTTTAATTAATAACACAAGTGAAATATGGTCAAAACCTAAAATCGACTTTAGAACTTGAGACATGATAAGTTCTAGATTTCATGATATGTGAGGTGAACTTGTTCTAGTGAATAGGTTCTAGGTTCTAGGTTCTATGTGAAACTTGTACGAAACTTTGAACTGCCACCCTTAAATATGTCTAAACAAAGAATTTATTGTAATTAACATCCTACCTCTTTGCAATAACCTTCAATTACAATAGAAAGGGATTAAACATAAACGTTACAAGTTAGTAGCTATTCATAAGTCCAAATCTAAATTACCAATAAAATACGAAATCAAACTACAAAAGTCCTCTTGCGGCTTAGGGGTGCTGCCCCTACAACCCTCATCGAGCAATCCCTAAACCCTTGCTTGCTCACTGAAGAGGGGAACTCTCATATCTTCCTGTCGATGGGAAGTATGAAACACACCCCAACACTAGTCAGAGATTGAGAATTTATTAGCACTCTTTGTCCTTGTTAGTTAAATTCTAATTTCCTATTATCATTACTCATGGATAAATAATAAATGGTCGAACTAAATTGAAATAAACCATTTGCTTCCGTCTCAACAACTTGCTTATATTCCACCACACGAAATGAACAATTCGTTTCGTATCTTTAAGTAGATCTCTATGTTTGACAATCGTTAATCAACCATAGGAAAGTTCGGTCAAACTTCGAGTCGAATCGCATCTTTCACTATCGTCTTGACTATTTTGGGTCAACTCTCTTATTCAACTCAATCAAATACAAAAATTACCCGAAATCTAATCGAACTAGCCCCATTTTCTCGTGTACTTTCAAAATCATACAAATCGACATGCGTCTAATTTTGCTCATCGATTCAATATCAAACCTTCCATCGTATTAAATCACATCGAATCGCGTACAAAATTAAGACCCGATTCAACGAACCTCACGTCGACATTTAAGCAAAATGAGATTAGGCAGGGAAGGAAATAATCGTCCATGTACTGTTTCCCCCGTGAGGAGAAAAGGGCATTTTCTTTTCAAAGGGAAGAAAGGAGGGGTTTCTCCTCATGTCAAAAGGAAAACAAATTCAAAGAAAGGCCAAAAAAAAAAGGAAGAAAAAATTAGGGACGTCTGTAATCTTGGCGAAAACCAGGCTCGTGCTTATCCGCGCCACGCAGTCACGCACCAGACGACGCACAAGCCACCCGAGCCCCATCCTATCAGCTCACGCGAGCCGTCCGTTCGCCCGTCGAGATCCGCAGGCCACCGTCGGATTCGGACCGGGGTGTCGCAATCTCCCGCCGCCCGGCCGCCCGGCCGAGACTACGTGCGCCCGCTGGCCTAACCCCACCGCCCAGGCCCCGTGGCGGCGCGACACGTGGCGGGCCGCGTCATCGGGGAAGGGGAGGTGGGGGAGTGGCAGAACCGTGAATAGCGGGGCGGGGCGGGGGCATTTGGGTTAGGCACTAGGCAGCACCCTCCTCGGTGGAAAGCGTTTGTTGGCAGAGAAAAAGCAAGAGAAGTCATCCTGTCTCTCTATTCCGTAGTTTCTCTCTCTATATTGTATACTCCATCGTCGAGGCGATAGAGAGAGAGAGAAGAACCCTTCTTCTTCACAAACCTCTCTCTCTCTCTCTCTCTCTCTCTCTCTCTTCCCCTTTGTCGATCGATTCTCGCTGGTCTCGCCTTCCTCGGATTGTTTCGATCGCGTACGCTGAATCGCTCCGGGTAATCTTCTTCTTCTTCTTGTTCGTGCTGAAGCGTTTTTCGCTTTTCATTTCCGGGTTCGATTTGATTTTTCGTTGCGCTTTTTTTTTTTTTGGGTCAAAATTGAATTTTGGGTATTTCTCGTGTGGCAGGAATTCGGCCGCGGTTTCGATTTCGTCGAGCGAGATCAGCAGAATCAGGTTGGCCATGCTCTCTCTCTCTGTCTCTCTCTCTCTCTCTCTCTCTCTATATCGAAGTTTGTAGTTTGTTTGATTTTGAAAAATCCGAGCTTTATGTCACGAGGGCTTGTGATGCTTGTTTCGTGGAATTACCCGTTTGACGCTATTCGTTTTCTCGTCCTCAGGGCTCGTCGTGGGTTGGGTTTGTGGTGGTCTGAAATTGCTCGCTGTGTTTTGGGTGGGTTTGGTCGTGACGTCTTAGGGTAATCGGGACGTATTGCTGAAGCGGCTCGTGGTCTTGTTTGGGGATTTTTTGGTTCAGTTGCTGACTTCGGAGGAATAGTGTGTGTTCGTGCTATTCTGGGTTTTGGTTCTGATTGTTCTGCTGTTATGCGGTCATTTAGGTGGCGCTGGCGCTGCTCTTCTCTGTGTGTGCATGTGTGTGTGGGTGTCTGTCTGTCTGTCTTTTGCAATCTGGGGTACTAGCTGCCTTAATTTTTCTCAGCATCAATAGTCACTCCCTTTGGGTGCGTCAGTTATGTCCAGTGGTGATGATATGTCCCTTAGCTTGATGGTTACGGATGGTGTCTAGGCCTTTTTTTGATTGTTAAAAGTTTTCTCTCGACTTACCGGTGGGTTTGGGGGACTGAGAATAGCAAAATGCTCTTTTGGAGCAGAGCTGTGGAACCGAGAGGTCCTTCCGTTTTAGTCCACCATTGGTGGGTATTTGAGGAACGAAGTGTTGAGTGATTCCAACATCTCAAACCAACTGGGTTGATGCTTTTTACAGAATTTTCTGTACAGTGATCGTGATCATTTCTTGTTTGTGTGAATTCTGTTTGATGTATATGTGCTTGCTTACTTTGATTGGTGAAAATTCCTGGATTTCTGTATCTCTGCTTTTGTATAAATGAGGGATTATAGGCAGTCTTTTTCAGGAGATCAGGACAATGGAGTCTCACAATGAGACAGGATGCCAGCCTCCAAAAGGCCCAATCCTCTGCATCAACAACTGTGGCTTCTTTGGAAGTGCTGCCACTGCCAATATGTGCTCGAAGTGCCACAAGGATGTGATGCTGAAGCAGGAACAGGCACAAGCAGCTGCATCGTCACTTGAGAGCATTGTGAATGGTAGCTCCAGCGAAAATGGGAAAGAACCTGCGGCAAGTGAGAATTTGGACTTGCGAGCTGGCTTGGTTGACACAAAATTCATTCCAACTGAACTCTCAGCTGGTTCATCTTCAAACAAGGATGTGGAGACAAAAGTGAATGAGGGTCCTAAAAGGTGTGCATCCTGCCATAAGCGGGTGGGGTTGACTGGGTTCAACTGCAAGTGTGGCAGCCTCTTTTGTGCAGGACACCGCTACTCTGACAAACATGATTGTCCGTTTGATTATAGAACTGCTGCGCGAAATGCCATTGCCAAGGCCAACCCTGTCGTGAAGGCTGACAAGCTCGACAAGATCTAGATTTTGGGGGCTCAAGAGATGGCTTATCTACTGGAAACTGTGCGGCGATTGACCTGCGCGCGATTACAAATATATAAGTTTGGCTGCATAATGTCTTAGCTCTCCTATGTCTGGTAGAAATTGCGGGTCACATCATCGGGGGCCAGCTTGCAGCCAAGCGAACTCTTTTATTCGTTGTGATTGGCGGTAATTTCGTTGTTGGCTTGGTGTGTAAGTCATTATTTGTGTCGGTTTGATGGACTCCATTGTGGCTACTTCTGTTGGTCTGAATTTCCAGCTGTTTGGCTTTCAATGCAATCGATCTGCGATAATCAATGTGAGATCGGATGTTTTGACACTACGAGGGTGGTTTTACCTCTTCACTGCATCCGCATTGTGTTCTCTGGTGCATATGTGAATTTGAACCCTTGCACGTCTTTTCTGTTGGTTATGCAGGATAAGAGCTGTTCTGTTCGCGAAAAATGTAACAAATCGCCGGTTGGCATCTTCAAAATTCATTGTGAAGGTTTTACAGTGGTCTGATGCACGATCTCATGGTCTATCAGCTGAGCAGTAGAATCATTTTCAACGTCTTGAGTCGTAACTTTTGCATTGCGGCAGGGACTGCTGCTCCTGATTGTCGAAAATTCCTTAAGAGGTCATTTGCTTAAACCGAAAATGGAGTAACTTCCGCACAGAAGACACATTATGATAGATGACAGGAACTTCGAGCAATAAGGTACCAAATCTAGCTTTCGATGGTCTGAATGATGAGCTTGGTATAATTTTCCGAGGCACCCAGATAGGTGGTATCCTGTTAATATGTTAGGCACTATAATGGTCACGGTTGTCCCTGTGGATGGGTCGGCGGTGGTTCGTAGTAAGCTTCATAGCAGCGGTTGTTCTCTAATACACACAAAGATTGTGGCCACCAGGGCTTGCTTCTCGGTGTGTCCAACCCTCCAGCGATATCCGACTCTTCTTTCTCGTCATCTCTGCTGTCCCAACACTTTTCATTGCGGATTCGAGTCTAGGAATCCAACGTTGTTTTTCTCCATTACCTTATGGCCTTAAATTTCCCGTGTTTCACTCAATATTTTGATTGAGAGGACTTGAAGTGATGCATTCTTAGTAAAGGTTCCATTGCTAGCTTTCATCATCATTGGTGAGGTGCTCAGAATCTCTTTGGTGTTGAGAGTAACCAGCAATCGTAACCGGAATCCCTTCCCGGCAAGGTAGGATTCAAAAGTACCCATCTTGGTTTGTCCATGGTTGAAAATAAAGACTAGCGTCTTGGTTCTGTTGACGTGACAACCGAATAGCATTGAAGTAGTTATTGACGATTTGGTCTGAATTTCTACTCGTGAGACTATGGAATCGAAACACTGCTTTAGTTTTGCATATAAGACCCTGAGACGCCTATCATGTGTTCGACGAAATGCCGAAACCAGATTTGCATAAACTTGTCTAAGATTCTGGATTAATTGGAGGACGTTCAGCAAACGAACGCCGCGCCAGCTGTCTGCACCGTCGCAACATCCACAGAGAAGGGGTAGGATGGGGCCCTCGTCGCGTCGGAGGTCAGGATGAACCAGTGGAGCAGCTTCTTCGTCGTTTGCCATAACATGGTAGTTTAACATGGGAGTTGCTCATCAGAGGAATTGAAGAAGAGGATATTGAAAAATGAGTGTTTCAAGAAACTTGATTTGTCCAAATTAGGGTTTATAATTTGGGGCAAACATATTAACCGGCGTCGTTTTGGGTCAATATGGGTCATTAATGCCGAAGGGCATGCCATCACACTATGTAGATATAAGAATTTAATAAAATATAATCACGTCAGATTTTTAATAACTGACATCGAAGTCAATACTTAAAAAATCATTTTTTCTTTGGCACTTTAGCGATTTTGACACTAAAGTTTTTAACACTTCTAATGTTCTTCGACCTCGTAGGTCAAAGGTGAACACCATCTTGTGCTGTTGTGTGCCATGAGTCTGCTTACCTTTTCACTTCCACATGGAGCTGTTCAAATTCAAGGACGTCTTTCCATTCATGTAACTAGAATACTTCTGTCAATATGAAAGAAGTGAGTTCATAGACCGTGAGAGAATTCTAGAGTTGCCTCAATAGACCAAACCAAAGGTCTTCGAAGAATGGCATTTTCAAAAACTGGTTTAGACAACTCGTTTATTTCATTGCTATACAATCCTTTTATGCATAGTTTAAGGATATGTTTGGTAATCATTTTGCTTCCAGAATAATTTTTAAATATTTGAAGGCATTTAATAATTGCCAAAAATTTCTATTCCAAAAATAGAATTATGTTTGGCATCAAATTTTTAAACCAAACATTTTTCTTTTAATTTTTCAAATAATTTTACTACTTTTTTTCTCTTTTCATTCTCTTCTTCTTTGAGCTTTGGCCGACTACCTCTCCGGAGAGTCACCGCCCTCAGCAAGGCTATGTCTCATCAGCCGAGCCTTGCCCGACTAGGCGAGGCTCGCCAATGGTAGGGGGAGGCTTAAGCAAGGCTCGTTGGTGGCTGGGCGAATCTCCAAAGAAACTCACCAGATCTTGCCCAATCGGTCGTTGATGACCGGTGGCGGTAGTGGGCGACAGTGACGGCGGCGGCGGTGGAAGAAGAAGGAGAAGGAAGAAGAACAAGAAAAAAAGGAAGAAGAGGAAAGAGAAAAAAAAAATTTAAATTTGCTTGATTTTAGAATTATTACCGAGAACAAAAAAATAACTTCTTTTTTACTCATTGATTCTATTCCAACTCTATCATCGGGAACAAATTTGCTTTTGAGAATAAAAAATTAACCAAACAGATTTCTGCTCCAAATATTTCAAGAAACAAAATAATAGAATTTGTTACTATTTGGCAAGTTGCTAAACACACCCTAAAGTGCCGTACATGAATGGCATAGAAAACTTGTTACAGTCGAGCCCTGGTTCCCGGTCCCTTGATCACCTCATCAACTGTACAAATCTGAGCGGAAATCGCGGAAAGATATGCCGTTCACGGTTGAGGGCCTGAAATCCATAGGATTGTCCCACTGCCAAGATTTCACTTCAGCCCATCTCATGTTCACGTTCTCAATTTCCAACCCTTTGATGTGTTCCATGATGATCCCGGCCATGCTGTGCCTCATCAGCCCTCGGCATCCAGGTCTGTAGTCTACCAATCCTCCCTCATAACTTGTCCACCTCTTGTAAGTCACGTTCACATTACTAAATCTCAGATTTCTCAGCAGCCCACCCTTGGAACCTGAGAGGAACACACCATTCTCGGAAACGGCGGTGATGTTAATGAAGCGTATGTTTGATACCGCGCCTTCCTTCGACCAGGAATGGCGTGGACAGGTCGTTATGTAGATGGGTTCTGCTCTTCCCCACCACGACGGGTGGTAGTACCTAGTGGAGATCTTGATGTTTGAGAAGGTGATGTCATTCACATTTCCTGCACAGACAGCACAGATAAGCTCAAGATTCAGCAGTCATTTTAGGCTAAGAGAGATATGAGCTTTGTCAGAGGAACTATGATCTTCACACACCGAGTTTTTCTTAAAGGCGCTTATTGGGCATTTAACTCTCTTGACAAAAAAATCAGACCTATATGGTCTCCCTGCATAAAATAGCTCCAGTTAACTTAGTAATCACGTGAAAGGAAGAGTTCAAGGTCAAGGTATATCTATTTTCTAGCTCTCCATTTGTTTGCGATGCGAATAAGTGCATCCTAAAACAACCTGTTGCCACACCTAAAAGAGAGATCTGAGAGAAGATGAAGGAAGACAACACCCTTGCTAAATCAAAGAACAGGTTCCTCTGTAAACACAATCCATTTTTAGGAAAAATTTCTGCAGACAACGCCTGGCTAATGAGCAGTTATTTAATATCCTATTAATGAGAACTTAGAGAATCAGATGGCCAGAGTTTTCTTCTGAGCATTTCAGTGTTCACTATACAGAATTGTAACTACAGCAGCAGAAGAAAGAAGAACCAATATTGTACCTCCATCACGTATCTGCACTCCCAGTCCTCTATGAGATTCTACTATAGTGATGTTGTCAAAGACCAGACCCCTAAAATCAAACCAGCTTGCGCTACCAAGTTTGATTGCCGAGGACTTTGTTCGGATCCAACAGTCCGTTGCTGTTAAATTGTACAGAGGACCTGTATAAGTCTTCGGACAGATGGCATCATCTCCTGTATCAATCTTGCACCGCGTGATAACCGTGTGATTCGAATCGTCTATGTCAATTCCGTCATTGTTAGGAGTGTTAAAGTCTCCATAAATGGAAACATCATGAATGAATGTATTCACGCAACGTACTATGTGCAAGCTGCAATCACCCATGTAATGTTTCATCAGCAATCCACTGGAATCCAGATCAAATGTAAAGCGGGATACAATAGTAGACAGTAAAAGATCTTGGAGAGGTATAAAGCAAAGCAAACACAGAAGTGAGAAACAGGGTATTCATCTTGAACATGATGATCTAGATTTCCATGGTCCACACTCACTTCATTGATGATTTTAAGCTAGAAGATCTCAAACAGCTGCAATCCCTGGCAATTGCCAAAAAGATAGAATTTTCTCCAAGCTGACTATGGTTCTACTATGTAATACTATTGTCGTATTTGCAAAAATTGCAACTTGAAGGCCACTATAACTTCAGTAGCCGAAAGAATGAGGAGCACTATGGCATACAGACAGTGCCACTTTCTTGAATTTGATAATGCCATAGCAAATCTTCAGTTATCTACCAAGTGAGCAAGGTCCGAATCTCACCAAATGGCATTGGAATCTCGCAGTGACATTAGGAGTTTCTTTCTTCTGCAGAGACCAGCACAATTGCCAGTTTGGCTTTCTACCCAGTTCAATTCAAATCACCTCGAATGCATACTGAGTTTTCAAAACCAGTAATCGAATTCTTGGAACAACATACAGTCGCAAACAGTCAAGTGGACAAAACTGATGGCAGGAAGAGAGAGAGAGAGAGAGAGAGAGAGAGAGAGAGGGACGAACCACCAATAAGCGGGCTGATTCAAGCTGACGTTCCAGACGCGGACGTTCGTGCACCCCACGAACCCGACCAGCCTCGGCCTACACTCGTCGCCCAGGCACGCCCCGGTCTTGTTCCAGCTGACCATCACGTTCTTCCTCTCATCGAACCTCCTCACGAACTCCAGCCCCTGCCCGTCCACCGCCCCGCCGCCGGTAATCCCGACGTCCCTCGCGCCCTCGGCCAGTATCACGTACCACCGGTCGGCCTCCGGCGAGTAGTCCCTTATCTCCGTGCCCCCGAGCACCGTCGCCCCACTCTGGATGTCCAGCACCACGCCGGACTTGAGCCGGACCGTCGCGGTCAGGTACTTCCCGGGGGGAAGGCGACGCGGCAAGTGCAGCCGGCGGCGGCCACGGCGGCGTGGGCGTGGCAGGCGTCGATGGCGTCCTGGATCGCGGCGGTGTCGTAGCGGCGGCCGTCGCCGGCGGCGCCGAAGTCTTTGACGGAGAGGGCGGCGGCGGGGGCGGGGAGCGGCGGCGGCGAGGGCGACCGCCCCTGGGCGAAGGGGAGAAGGTGGAGGAGGAGACGGAGAGCCGACCGGAGGAGTGACGGAGGAGGTCCGGCCATCGGGGTGCGGACAAAGGGTCGCTGATACGATGTCGGATGGAGTGTCCTCATTTGTACGCCATTAGTCAACTATCGAAGTCCTTCACTAGTGTCAGACCAAAAAACAAAAAAGTACTTCACTAGTGGGGTTGGTACCGTAAAAGTTTTGTGTACATTCGTGCTATATTAATCTCAAGTTAATTCGTGTGTTTCGAAATTCCTACACTATGCATCCGTGCCTGTATTTACCCATAAATTAATTTTTTATGTTGCAAAAGATCCGTGCCAGATGCAAGACTAGCCCATATCCCAAGAAGCTAGAAATGGAGAATACATAGTTATCGATTGCAATGGTGCCAGCGTGTCTGAATCTCTATTCTTTTTTGGGGCCAATTTTCTCTTTCAAATGCACTCAAATGGAGTTAACCATGAAGAAACTACATCTAAGGCCTTGAGTTCTTGTCTACCCACAGCCAGGGGTTGTCGGGTCGAGAGTCCGGAAACCGATATGTTACATAGTTTCATTGTCCAGAGAAGCATGCATTCGTATGCATTCTCAACGAGTCGATGGACAGAAAGGGGTAGCACCATAAGACTTCCATTCCAGATTCTAAACAATGTTGCTGGCAATTCCAAAAAATGACTTCTCATCATCGTCGTCGATCGCTTGGTCCCGTCTTCGCTAGCCATCGCTCGTGTGCCATCCTTGCCACTCTCGCTCAATCAAGCTTGTCATCTTCTCTCGCCAGCTCAATTGGCTGGAAAAATTAGAGCTTGGAGGGAACAGGTATGATTGTGGAACCTTCATGTAAAGTTGTTGTTCTTCTTGCGTTGTGGGCCCAGAAGCTTTTTTTTTTCTTTTTTTTTTTTGGGTGTAAAGTCGTTGTGGAAAGACAGTATTGTAGACATGAGGAGAATTTGTTATGGCATACTCGGCAACCAGATTTTTGAGTTGGGTAAAGTGCCAATCCTAGAGCCATTTCCTCCACCAAGTGAATGGCATACTTGGTAACCTGCATAAAGACCACCCCAAGTTGTAGTTACTGGAGTCTACCAACCTAGAACAAATGATTAATTGCAACACAATCAACACAACCAACGCTGTCGTCAAGGCGGACAAGCTCGACAAGATCTAGATTTTGGGGGCTCAAGAGAATGCTTACCTACTGGAAACTGTGCCGCGATTCACCAGCGATGTCGATTATATAAGTTTGGCTGCATATCGTCTTAGCTCTCCTATGCCTTGTAGAAATTGCGGGTCACATCATTATTTTTGTCGGTTTGGACTGATGTGAATTTCCAGCTGTTTGGCTTTCAGTTCAATCGATCTGCGATATTTAATATGAGATCGGATGTTTTGACACTACGAGGGCGGTTTTCCTCCGCCCCACTGCATCTGCATAGCATTCTCTTGTGCATTTATGAATTCGAACCTTTGCACATCTTTCCATTGGTTATGTTGGATAAGAGCTGTTCTGTTTGTTAAGAAGTAACTAATCTCCGGTCCGCATCTTCAAAATTCACTGTGAAGATTTTTACAGTGGTCCGATGCACGAACTTCATGGTCTATGAGCCGAGCAATAGAATCCTTTTTTAAGTTTTTGAGTCATAACTTCTGATTTGCCGCCGGGACAGCTATTCCTGATTGTCGAAAATTCCTTGAAGGTCCTTGCTTAAATAGGAGTAAATTCCGCACGAAAGAGACATTACCATCGACCTGGTCAGTGGCTTATGGTAATAGATGACAGGAACTTCGAGCAATAAAGGTACCAAATCTAGCTTTGGATGGTCTGAAAGATGAACTTGTGATGATTTGCCAAGGCATCCAGATAGGAGGTATCCTGTTAACATATGGAGCACTTTTTCCATGTTTCTGTGTTATTCGGATGCTCCGAAAGAGGATTTTTCAGTTGCCAGTCGTAGCAAGTGAATTGCAGAACAATTGGTTTTGAAGAGCAACGGTCATTCTCCGAAGTAAGTGATCCTGAATTCCAAGTTGTGCAAGACCTTGGTTTAATTGTTTCTTGCATGTGCTTTATACTACTTTTACTGTGGATGTTGAGTTATACTACTTTTACCGTGGATGTTGAGTTCTTCCAACTTCCTTTGCAGAGAGCTTTGCCAAAACAACATAATTCACGTGGAACAACTAAGCGCCTTATATGATAGTTTTTCTTTTGTGGAGGGGATTTCGTGGCCTCTTGGTTTAATCCAAGTCTTTGGCTAGCAGATATGGCTGGCGCTGAAATGGGCAGAAATGTTTGGTTCTCGGGGTAACCGGTTTCGAAACCTTGGTTCCCGTAGGCAGAACTTGAAATAATGAAATTCGAATTAAGCACTACCAATGGCTGCTGCTGTCGGACCAACCTCAGCAACAAGTTGAATGCTGATTCGCAAAAACCATCAGAAAAGAATGTCAATATCAATCGATATCGAATAATATCAACACTAGGCCGGAGAAGAAAGCAAGACGATGTCTAGTCCCTGTGTATGATCGGCACGATGGTCGTTATATGCTTGTAACTCCTCCTTGTGTTATTGTGTGCTTTGAGACTAAAACAGCTTATTCACATGAACGATGGAAATAGTCTGTTTTTAAGATATTAAAGGCGCGCATAATAACAATTCTGTTCTAGAAATCAATTTCTATTTCTATTCTTTAGACAAGTTTCAAAAATATGCATTTTATAATCTTATAAAATTAAAAATTAGTTTAATAACGATACAAAATTTCTTCATCCCAAGTGATGGTGGGAGGTGTTTTTGCGTCGGCGGTTGGCGGGCAACCGACGATGAGCGGGCGGCACCCGGTGTCCAGCGATCGACAACGGGAGGCGAAAGGCAGGCGTCCAATGATTGGCGGTTGGAGGTGAGCTGGCGATGGCTAGCAATCGATGGCCCACGGCCGGCGGGCGATGAGAAGAGTGAATGATAAAAAGAGTTTTCATTTCTCACTTTTGTTTTAGAAATAAAAAAGCTAAAAATTTTCGCTTTTGATTTCTGGTCCAAATCTATTTCTGGAGTTGAAATCTGTTTTAGAAATAAAAAAATGAAATTGAGTTAGCAAAACAAATTTCTATTCCAAACCTATTCTAGAGAATAGAAAAATAGAGAAATATAATAGTTATCATGCGCACTCACCCTGCTTAGTGCCAGGAGTCCACTTACCTTTTCACCTCCGCACGGAGCTATTAGAATTCGAGGACATCTTTCTATTCAGGTGGCTAGAATTACTTCTGTCGATTTGAAAGAAGCAAGTTGCACATGCTGAGAGAATTCTAGATTTGCCTGAACAGACCAAACCAAAAAAGCTTTTTAAGAATGGCATCTTCGAAAACCGGTTCAGACAACTCGTTTCTTTCGTTGCTACACAACCTTTTATGCACATTGTAAGGTGCCGCACACGAATGGCGTAGAAAATTTGTTACAGTTGAGCCCTGGTTCTCAGCCCCCTGATCGCCTCATCAACTGTACAAATCCGAGCGAAAATCGCGGAAAGATATGCCGTTCACGGTTGAGGGCCTGAAATCCAGAGGATTGTCCCACTGCCAAGATTTCTCGTCAGCCCATCTCATGTTCACGTTCTCAATTTCCAGCCCTTTGATGTGTTCCATGATGATCCCGGCCATGCCATGCTTCACCAGCCCTTGGCATCCAGGTCTGTAGTCTACCAATCCTCCCTCGTAACTTGTCCACCTCTTGTAAGTCACGTTCACATTACTAAATCTCAGATTCCTCAGCAGCCCACCCTCAGAGCCTGAGAGGAACACACCATTCTCGGAAACGGCGGTGATGTTGATGAAGCGTATGTTTGAAACCGCGCCTTCCTTGGACCAGGACTCGCGCGGACAGGTCGTTATGTAGATGGGTTCTGCTCTTCCCCACCACGACGGGTGGTAGTACCTAGTGGAGATCTTGATGTTTGAGAAGGTGATGTCATTCACATTTCCTGCACAGATGGCATAGATAAGCTCAAGATTCAGCAGCCATTTTAGGCTAAGAGAGATATGAGAGCTTTGTCAGAGGAACTATGATCTTCACACACACAGTTTTTCTTAAAGGCGCTTATTGGGCATTTAACTCTCTTGACAAAAAAATCAGACCTATATGCTCTCCCTGCATAAAATTGCTCCAGTTAACTTAGTCATCACGTGAAAGGAAGAGTTCGAGGTCAAGGTATATCTATTTTCTAGCTCTCCATTTGTTTGCGATGTGAATAAGTGCATCCTAAAACAACCTGTTGCCACACCTAAAAGAGAGATCTGAGAGAAGATGAAGGAAGACAACACCCTGCTAAATCAAAGAAGAAAAATTTCTGCAGACAACGCCCTGGCTAATGAGCAGTTATTTAATATCCTATTAATGAGAACTTAGAGAATCAGATGGCCAGAGTTTTCTTCTGAGCATATCAGTGTTCACTATACAGAATTGTAACTACAGCAGCAGAAGAAAGAACCAATATTGTACCTCCATCACGTATCTGCACTCCCAGTCCTCTATGAGATTCTACTATAGTGATGTTGTCAAAGACCAGACTCCTAAAATCAAACCAGCTTGCGCTACCAAGTTTGATTGCCGAGGACTTTGTTCGGATCCAACAGTCCGTTGCTGTTAAATTGTACAGAGGACCTGTATAAGTCTTCGGACAGATGGCATCATCTCCTGTATCAATCTTGCACCGCGTGATAACCGTGTGATTCGAATCGTCTATGTCAATTCCGTCATTGTTAGGAGTGTTAAAGTCTCCATAAATGGAAACATCATGAATGAATGTATTCACGCAACGTACTATGTGCAAGCTGCAATCACCCCATGTAATGTTTCATCAGCAATCCACTGGAATCCAGATCAAATGTAAAGCGGTAAACAATAGTAGACAGTAAAAGATCTTGGAGAGGTATAAAGCAAAGCAAACGCAGAAGTGAAAAACAGGGTATTCATCTTGAATATGATGATCTAGATTTCCATGGTCCACACTCCACTTCATTGATGATTTTAAGCTAGAAGATCTCAAACAGCTGCAATCCCTGGCGATTGCCAAAAAGATCGAATTTTGTCTAAGCTGACTATGGTTCTACTATGTAATACTATATTGTCGTATTTGCAAAAATTGCAACTTGAAGGCCACTATAACTTCAGTAGCCGAAAGGATGAGGAGCACTATGGCATACAGACAGTGCCACTTTCTTGAATTTGAGAATGCCATAGCAGTTCTTCAGTTATCTACCAAGTCCGAATCACACCAAATGGCATTCGAATTTCGAAGTGACATTAGGAGTTTCCTTCTTCTGCAGAGATCAACACAATTGCCAGTTTGGATTTCTACCCAGTTCAATTCAAATCACCTCGAATGCATACTGAGTTTTCAAAACCAGTAATCGAATTCTTGGAACAACATACAGTCGCAAACAGTCAAGTGGACAAAACTGATGGCAGGAAGAGAGAGAGAGAGAGAGAGAGAGAGAGGGACGAACCACCAATAAGCGGGCTGATTCAAGCTGACGTTCCAGACGCGGACGTTCGTGCACCCCACGAACCCGACCAGCCTCGGCCTACACTCGTCGCCCAGGCACGCCCCGGTCTTGTTCCAGCTGACCATCACGTTCTTCCTCTCATCGAACCTCCTCACGAACTCCAGCCCCTGCCCGTCCACCGCCCCGCCGCCGGTGATCCCGACGTCCCTCGCGCCCTCGGCCAGTATCACGTACCACCGGTCGGCCTCCGGTGGGTAGTCCCCGATCTCCGTGCCCCCGAGCACCGTCGCCCCACTCTGGATGTCCAGCACCACGCCGGACTTGAGCCGGACCGTCGCGGTCAGGTACTTCCCGGGGGGGAAGGCGACGCGGCAGGTGCAGCCGGCGGCGGCCGCGGCGGCGTGGGCGTGGCAGGCGTCGATTGCGTCCTGGATCGCGGCGGTGTCGTAGCGGCGGCCGTCGCCGGCGGCGCCGAAGTCTATGACGGAGAGGGAGGCGCCGGGGCCGGGAACAGGCGGCGGCGGTGGCGGCCACGGCCGCTGGGCGAAGGGGAGGAGGCAGAAGAGGAGGCGGAGAGCCGACCGGAGGAGTGACGGAGGAGGTACGGCCATCGGGTTGCGGACAAAAGTCGCCGGTACGATGTCGGATAGAATGTTTGTTAAAAAGCTTGGTGATCGATATCGGCTGAACATCGTATTTTGTTATTTCAAATTATTAAATATTGGTTTTTGTTGATACTGATGATTGGAATTTTCTGCCTGACGGAAAGAAGAGAGGAGGCAAAAATGATGGTTTAAACATCAAATCTTTGTTTCATTTTATAACGTGAGTAGAGTACTTTAATTTCTTTAATCAAGTATTTTAACTTTATTTTTAAAAAAAATTACTCGAGGTGAGATCTCCGTGAAATAATTTATTGCATTTTGCATGATTCCTCAATAAAATTTAAGTGCAATCAATAACGTGACTTACTTACATAAAAAGAAGTGTATCGTTTCCGTTTAGATATATGTCTTTCCTTATGAGGCATTAACTCAAGAGACTATGTTGAATGGCCATGTCGATGATTAATGGCAATAGTGTCGAAGTTGCCATTTTCCATATGTAATTGTCATGAATATCTCATGTTGACCGACATTTGAAAAATGTAGGGACTTGATCGAACAAAATATATACATACATATTTGATCATAAAACGGACAAAAAAAAAATCAAATACTTTGCAATGAAATTATTGCCCATATTATTGGGTTTAAGAAACCAACTTAAAGAAAAGAAAGAAACCCTAGTGAATGTCTGAATCCTCTCGTTTTCTATATCGCCCTCCAAAATTGTACATGTTTTCCATTTTCTTCTTCCTTACAGAGCTTCTGATCTCTCTCTCTCTCTCTCTCTCTCCCTTCCCCTCGGGCTCGGCGATTGTTTTCTCTTCAGTTTGGTTCTTTTGTTTGGTCGGATCTTCGATTTGGTGCTCGGTGCTCTTTTTTGACTATCCATCGCTTGAAATTGCAGTCCGAGAGAGGGATGAGATTCTGTCTTTATTCCCATGGATTTGGAGCGAAATCTGATTCTACGAGAGCTTTTCGTGGCTTGGTCTCTAGAGAATAGAGGTTACGCTACCTGTTATAATTTAATGGTGTATCTCTAATCTCATATTTTGAATTCAGAGTTCACCTTGAAACTATTGGTTTATGTAGAGCCACATTCATGGTTCATCTCCTTGAAACCAGCAGTTTCGAACATTCAACCTTTGACTTGGAAATCAAATTTCGAACCGCTGGATCAATCGCCTAATTGGTGCAATTTGTCCCTATAATAATCAGTTTTAATGTTAGGATCGTGCCGATAAATTACCAACGCAAGTGCAAAATAACAAACAATTCAAGATAATGTCATAATCAATTGGCACACGCATTCAATTGGTCGAGTGGTATATGATTAGTCTAAGATTGAATACACAAGTCGAAATGAACCTGATAGAATAAAAGCCCAACTAACGATGAATTTTAATAGTTCTAGAAAAAATCCACTCTCGACTCACTTTTAGTCCGAAATAATAATTGATGATATTTTTTTTTAAATTCCATATGTGGATTTTTACACATATTATATCGGACGAGACAACGCTATGTGTCCAAGATGAAGACATTACACTTGGGACTTCATGCCGTGCAAGAAATAAATTAGAGATCACGGGCCAATCTGTATTTCACATGCCTCCGCCTAACGTCAGACAAGGAAACAAAAAATTTAGTGAATCATCTGAAAAATATATCCAATTTGTCCTAAGTAATGAAGTAACATAAAAAAATATATCATCATCTGATGACAATCTTTCAGTTTTCAGTGCAATTTTCCAGTACCGTGTGCATACATATGAGAGATCTTTTTTTTTTTTTTTTACACGTTAGAGATTTAATTGACTTAAAAGAGAGAATTTATTCATCAGATCCACCTTTCTTGATCAACCATAGACAAGTCTCAAGTTCAAAAAATGGGGGGTCAAATATAGTTAGTTTAATTGAGTTAGACATGTTTTTGGCCCGTAGTTTGAAATTTCAACATATGAATTGCACAAAGAGACGATTTTGACCGCAATTGGATCGCATACATTTTAGGTTCATTTCAATTGTACCCCTTGAAAGCTATAAGCTTATACGATCATCAATTAAAAGATACACATGAACAATTACCTGGCCGAGGGAAGAAATAATCATTCCAAGCACAATCTATCTAATATATTGTATTGAATTTATATAATACATACCTTCCGAGGCACAATCTATCTAACAAATTAGGTCAAATTTATGACAACAGAATAGATAATAGGAGATGTGTTCTACTGACATTCATCAAGTTCTTCTTTTTTTTTTTTAGCAATTCCCTTAAATTCTAATTTTCTTCCGTTCTTAATTTTTTTTTTTTCAATTGGTTAGCTTTTTTAAGGTTTGCTATTTTCCATATTTAAGGGGAGAAATTGTTAAGAATTAAAATCCGAATAGAATATGTATTAAATTCTGATCAGGTCAGGATATCTATGATATTGTTACATAAAAATAGGGTCAATATTGGTTAAATGCATTGATTTATATTGAACTCATTTTCGATCCATTCAAATCCGACTAAATCGGCCCTATTCATTTGATAGGTCCACTCGAGTTCACATCATGACTATTTTCCCGTTGTTATACAATCCTTTACGCTTCGTTTATGCATTTGCCCTAATTTCTACACCAAGAAAGAAAGGTGGATATGGGCTCCCCCAATGCACGCGTGAGAACAGAGGCCTAACCAAAATTCAACGACCGAGACGAGACCACTTGGCTCGTTTTGAATTGAATCTAAGCAATAATTTCATAAAAATAAAATGTCAGGCCCTCCCCTTGACAAGGACATGTCACCTCACAGGGGCTCCCTTCCCAACTAAACGTGGACTTTTCGCAATGTTTACAGTGTTATGTGTCACATCAAAGTTTAGTCATCTATCCAAATACTTAATTAATTGGATCGACACCATAAAAATCCTTCTATTAGTATATTTATATTCATTTATCTTGAATAAATTTATGTGAGCACAAAAGCTCCCGAACTTGTGCACCCAAACCACATGTACTCATAAATTATTATTTATGTTGTAAAAGATCCGTACTACATTCTACTTAAGTTTCACATGTGTCATATTTGCTCCAAAAAATCATATATTTATCGCACCCAATTTAGGATAAATGTCACATAAGAGTTTCAATTTAAGATTTTTATTTATAGATAAATGTGATATTTACTAATTTGTCCAATATGAGATAAGGCATGTTATTGTTTGCTTTACAAACAAATTATCAACAAGCAGCGCACGTCATGTTCATGGCATCCCACATCAAATGTGCGAGGGAAGCGAATCGGGTGGACAGCTAGCTCAATCGACGAGGGAAGCCGAGGCAACAGGTAACTCCATTCAATGGTTGCAGAGATCGAATTGTCAAAAACCAAGCCAAGATTATAGGGCATTCATCATTTGACAAATTGTTCTCCGTGGGAAGGGAGTCTCTAGAAGTGCCAGATGCAAGACTGCCCCATGGCTGAAGAGGATAGAAATGGAGTAACATAGTTATCAAAGCAACTGCTACTTCATTCATTTAAATCGAATAGCAGGCTAAAGAACTCAAGATATGGATATCGAATGGTAGACAGTAAGCACCAGATTCTAGACGATTTGGCCAATTTGCTCTTTCAAATGCACCTCAGCATGCCAGATGTAGACCAAATGAATCAAATGGAGTCAACGATGAAGAAACTACATTTAAGGCCTTGAGTTCTTGCCTACTAACAGCTAGGGGTTGTCGGGTCGAGAGTCCGAGAACCGATATTATACTAAGCTTCATTGTCCAGAGAAAAGCATGCATTCGTTTGCATTCTCAACAAGTCGATGGACAGAAAGGGTAGCATCGTAAGACTACCATTCTAAATTCTAAACAATGTTGCTGGCAATTCCAAAAAACAACTTCTCATCATCGTTGTCGATCGCTCGATCCCTGTCTTTGCTTCCCATTGATCATGTGCCATCTCTTCCACTCTTGCTCAATCAGGTTTGTCATTTTTTGCCAACTCAATTGGCTGAAAAATTAGGGCTCGGAGGTAATAATTAGAGTTCTTGGTGCTGCCGTGGGGATGGCGGTACCAGAGGAGCAATTGTGCAATAATAAAGTTACAATTTTAGGGAGCTCATTTTGTTTAATCAATTCGATGCTAGCTTTGTTGATTTCTATTCACTAAACGACAACCGCTAAGTCATTATTTAATCAATTAGGTGTGATTGTTGGGACCTTCATATAAAGTTATTGTCCTTTTTGCGTCGTGGGCCCAAAAGCTTTTTTTTTTTTCTTGGGTATAGTGTCGTTGTAATAGATAGATAGTATTGTAGACATGAGGAGAATTTGTTATGGCATACTCGGTAACCTCATTTTTGAGATGGGCAAACTGCCAACCCCAGAGCCCGTTCCTCTACCAACTGAATGGCATACTTGGTAACCTCCATAAAGACCAACCCGATTTGTAATTACTGGAGTCTACCAACCTAGAACAAAGGATTAATTGCAACACAATCAATCTTTACCTTGAAGATAGTCGCGGTTCTCAGTCTCCTTTCTCGCAACATCATCAAGAACTCTCAGCGCCTTCGCACGGTGCCTTTTGATCCAGTTATTCCCAGCACCAGATTGTCCAAATACCAAATTAATAGGACTGAAGATCTGCCCACAGCGACCGGTTCAAGATCCATCGATGTAGCCCGAGGAACAAATTCTACCGCAAGATGCCTCATTGGAGTAGACACTGAAACGTTCAAGCTGCAGATCGGATGTCCCGATGTAACGTCCAGTCGGATCTATCTCATGTTCATCATGGACGACTTCCCAAAATTTGGATCCACCCCGGTTACCACATTGCCTACCTCGAACAGGAAGGATCTCCCCCATCTTTCATGCATTCGTTACAGCTAAAATCAGTGTCGACGGCATGGGATGGCAAAATTCAAGTTCATATTGTTTATAATACCTAACTTAATGGAATGCAATTTAGACAACAGGCACGACAGATCATAGAAATGATAAACAGAGCGACTGAGCTGGCAATGCAGATTATGACTGTCTAGGCATTTAGATCAAGGATTCTCTTTCCCTGATAAAAGAAAAAAAAGAAGAAAGATCCATATGACCAACTCAATCTGAAAAACAAGCCAGTATGCTCAGGAAACAGGACAACCTCAGTTCTTTTATGAAAACGAATCTCCAGTTGTATCGCTGATTCTAGAAGATGAAACTCCACTTGTCTAAAAAGAGAAAAGAAAAATGGACGCCATGGTACGAAGCAATAAAAGATTTTAACGTAACAAATACGAATCTGTGTTTTAAGCAGTTCCTGCAGCCAGATGGCATTTGTCTAGACAAATGCAGACCCAAAAATCATGATTAGTACGCCAATAATCAAAGAATTATTCTTGCATCTGCGTGCGGGTATTATAGGGTCCAACCCACTTAGCCCATCATCTTCAATTGTAATGTTAGAAGATGTTCACACTTAACTCATGATCTTAAAAAATTAGTTTGGTGATGGTATTGGTCTGTATTAATATGATGGAATGTGGACTGATGTGATAAATTAGGGGTGAGCATTGATCTGGTATCAACCCGGAACCAGACTGAACAATGCCGATTCCAAAATTGTCACAATGTGTTAGGCCTTCGGAGTGCTTTTGAATGACGAAGGACCATGAACACGCTCAGGAGGAGGTCGGTAGTGTGATAATTGCAGTCCTAAAGTTCAACTTGTTGTGGCCCATCGAACCCTATCGCGTCATTCGAAAAAAAAAAACTTTCGCGCCTGCTTCGTGCTTTGTCGTTTTGGACGCGCAGTGAACATTTTAATTTTCGTACGAACCTTTTCCCCCCTTTTGGGGAAACAAAGGGCAAAAGCAAATAGGATAACATAAAATCTCCATTTTTTGAAGGTTTAACGTTTTCGTTTAGGCAATTGTGGGCTTAGAGATTGGTTTTTGACATGAGTAATCTCATTGTTTTAGGATTTGTAAATTCTCCCGTCTTGAAAATATAAGAATTGGATTGTGTTACCCTACAAGCAAGCATATCATGGGAAATTGTTGTTATTGGAAAGTGAAATTATTTTCTACAAGGCGCTGGTTACAAAAGTTGGATCATGCTTAAAATGCTATTTGAATAATTTGATAACATCAAATTGCTATTTTTGGGAATCATAGTAAGCGAATATATTACATTGAACACAGTGTAGGTCATGTATTTAGGCCTGACTGGCATGTGCACGCTATTGGTTAAAGAAATAAAAAATGAGAAAATTGAAATATAAAAATCACACACAAAAGCTGAATCTACAATTTTGAACCTACAATTCGAAGATAAAAATGTAGGTTATGGAATTTAAGGTGCGGGAATAGTAAATTTACGGGAAATGAACAGAAGGAAAATAGTAAATTTGCATAGCATAAAAAAAGAAAAATAAAAAGCATTTCGTTAATAATTGTGTCCAGAAAGAAAAGGGGATCAGTTACAACATTTATATTGCATTTTGTGGTTTGACATTTTTACTGGTAAGATAATGTTGAATAGAATAATATGATAATATAAAATTTTAAATATCCCATCCAATGTATATTGGCGTTTGGATATAGCATGGATTCAAATGAATATTATTCAGGTGAGTATTTATCATTTGTAAGATTAAATAAAAAAATAACAATGGAATTCATTTCGAAACGTTGGTGGATTTTGCCTCACTCTATCTCTGACTTCGCTGCTTTGAGATGCCCTCGAGTTTGAGTTCTCTGCCGGTCCCTCCATCTTCACTGCCGTCGACGCCTTCCTCTTCTGCGGGGAATCCAACCTCTCCCTTTCCAATCAAACAAGATCTCTCCCTCTTCCCTCTCTTACAGACGTTGTTCACTTTAAGTGCCTTCCTCTCGCTTTTGTTATTATGGCTCATCAACAATTGTTACACACAAATAGTTACTTCATTGCACATTCTCTGGGATTATAGGTATTCCTTTTGTAACCTAATAATCACAATCCAAGAAAAGTTATAGCTTTTGAGATCATTAAAAATGACCGTCACTTGGTCTTCGAACCGTCCACTAGGTATCATGACCAATTCTGCTTCAATTGGAATACACATTTCCATTCATCCTATCCTTTAAATTCAACACTTAGCCAAATTATGGCGATGGTCCTCATCGATAACTTTCTTTATGTTGGTTATTAACTATAGCAAGAAAACTTTTAAATTGACCATCTTAATTGCTGGTGACTACTTCTGACCAATCATTACGATAACTAATTGAATTTATCATTCGTGGATAATAAAACCGGTCATTTTTATATGTAAAAACCATTGATGACGAGAGTGGCTGGCCATCTAGCGGGGTAACGGAGAATTAATGAAGGATTGCGACGTGAATTTCCGACGTTGGGACAAAATACTATAGGAGAGAAGTATAAACGAAGAAGATGAAGAAGTTGTCAAAAAAAATAAGAGATGGTGGGTGCCATTGCCAAACTTTTCCATTTGAAGTTTTCTCAAGTTAGAAGGGGAGGTGGGTAGTTCGATTTCCTTAACTTCTTAGGAGGGCTTGGGAGTGGGGATGTTTAGTTTCGGGTTAGGGGTTTGACTCTTACACTTTGTAAAGAGGCAGAGTAAAAATTTGAAAATTGTCGCGACCTCTTTTTTTCTGGCGCCCGCAATCGGGTACGGGCGCCTAAGGAGGCTAATGGCTCGGCTGAATTTATTATGCCCGGACTCTCCCAAGTCCACCAAATCACGACTTTAATAGTCTAAGTTTTTAACCTGTAAGTTAATTTTTAAAACGGAGTCGCCACTAATCAATTTGGGGTGGGTTGATTAGAAACCCAAGCGAAGTATTGGGAGAAATACTCACTCCTGCGTAACCGAGAAATTAGGATCGGGGACTTGATTACACTAGTTAATCACTAATGCCCTTTCGGTACCTAATCTTGTTTAAACCTTGAGGTTTTTTGGATGTTCGAGGGATTTTCCATGCATTTTTGGGAGGAAAAACATTTCTTGAGTCTTTTTCTAATTTTTTGGATATAAAAGGGATTTTTTTGGATTTTTTTTTTTTTGAAAATACAAGTCTTTTTTGGCTTTTTCTGAATTTTTGGTTTTTTTGGATTTTTGGCATTTTTTTGAAAATATGGAATATTTTTTATTTTTTATTTTTTATTTTTTATTTTTCAGAAAATAAAATATTTTTTTATATTTTTCAAAATATTTTTCGAAAATAAATTATTTTTTACTTTTCTCGATTTTTTTAGAAAATAAAAAATTTTTCAACATTTTTTAAATATTTTTCGATTTTCTGGAAATTAAAACATTTTTTAATATTTTTTCGAAAATAAATTATTTTTGATTTTTTTTTGAAATATTATTTATTATTTATTATTAAAATATTATAAAAACTGACCCGGGTCGGATCCGCGGGTTGGTCCGACCGGCCGACGACCCGACGCGGACGGGCCCGCAACGCGGGCCCGACTGATTTTTGTCCTCTTTTCTTTTTCTTTTTTTATTTATATTGAAACGGCGTCGTGGCCGGTGTTTAGAGACAACCGCCCGGCCCGACAACCCGGTCCAATAGCCCGCTCCCTTCGGCGAAACCCTACCCGGTCCCGACCCATACCCGACCCGGCGACCCGGTTTTTCATCCGTCCCCACCCGCGAAACCCTACCCGAACAAGGCCCGGATCCGACCCGGCCGGGTCCGACGCAATTCTTCCTCCCTCCTCGTCTATCCGCGGCGCCGATGGAGGGGCTAGGAGGTCGAATGGCGGCGGTCCGGCGTTCGGCGGCGACGGAGGCTGGGTTTCGACTAAGGGGGCAAGCCTCCGAACGGCGGCGACGGAGGCGGCCGCGCGGGCCGGGAGACGCAGGCGAAACGACGATTAGGGTTCGAGAGGGAGGGGAGCTTCCGTTCGACGGCGGCGGGGTGACGATGGCGTACGGCGGCCGACGGCGAATGAACTCGTACCTATCTCCGCGAGCCGCACTAGTCGATTTCGCGATGAAGGGCTTTGATTCGGCCGAGTCTTCGAACGATTCTGCAGTGTCCGAGTCGGGAAGTAGCGGCCAGCGTCGGGAAAACAGATCGTCGAGGCGCGAGGGCGACAGTGACGGTTTGACGGCGTCGGGGCCGGTGCTCGTCGGTCAAAGAACGGCGGCGGTCCGCTCGGGCGACTAGGCACGGCGGATTTCCGATCTGCGCCCGGATCTCGACCCTCTCTCCTCCGGCCGCGAGCTCTCGGATCGGGGTTCGCTCGTCGCCGATCTCCCCGAAGTCTCTCGGAGGAGGTCGTTGAGCTCGCTACCCGATCGCTTCGCCCTTGCTCGCTCTTTGAGTTCCCCGAAGTCTCTCGGGGGATCTCTCGGAGCTTGCTGGGCCGGGTCTCGTCGCTCAATGGAGGCGGTGCTTCGGTATTTATAGGCGAGGGTGGCCGGTCGACGGAACTTCGACCGCCGGTCCCCCTCGCGTGCCGAGCAGCCCTTGACGGCCGGACCGGTGTCCCATCCGACGCCGCCGTTCCCCCACGTCGTCGTCCATCTGCTCCTCCGGCGTCGCGCCCTTTGCGCGTGTGTTGCGAGGCGCGAGGAAGAAGAAGACTCGGCCGGGCCGAGCCGAGGCGGAAATGGGCCGAGGGCCCATGCGAAGGCCGCTTCTCCCCCTTTTCCGTCCTTTTTTTCGCTTCTTTTCTGTTTTTTTTTTTTTTTTAAATTTATTATCTGAAAAAGTTAAAAATAAAATAAACTAAAATAAAGTAAAGTAAAACCTAATTAATTAGAATGAAATTTTAGGCGTCAACAAATGCCCCTCTTTGAAGGTGAGCTCGCAGAGGTTGCATTCAAAGACAACCGATGCCTAAATTTTATCCATGCATGCGTAGCATTATATTTTATTTGGGACTTATTATTATATGCAGAAAAAGAGCAATATAACTTTACATATACTAAGACAGATAAGAAGGTACCCGTAGTTACTTACCGGAGTGAGTGAGATAGGGTGTGAACCCCGAGTTTGGCAAGTATCAAGGCGTCGTCTTACCTGGTGATATGAGGAGGTTGCTTTTCCAGGGCTCGAACCATTCTTCTACGCTGTTAAAACAATCAATAATTTGTCTAGGACCCGAACTTTTCTTCGGTCGCCTTGACGGGAAATTGCCTTTCCAGACCCGAACCATTATTCGGTCGCTGTTAGAGCAATCGGTGATTTGCCTCGGACCCGAACCTTTCTTCGGCCGCGCCGTGACGGTAAAATGCTTTTCCCGGGCCCGAACCATTCTTCGGTCGCTGTCGGAGCATAAGTGGTTTGTCTCGGACCCGAACCTTTCTTCGGTTGCCGTGATAGGAGATGCACCGACCTTTCTCGGGCATCTATTTGTGGGTGCCCGATTTGCATCGAGGACACCGGTTGGTACCCGACCTTTCTCGGGAGATGCGCCGACCTTTCTCGGGGCATCATATTTGTTGGGGTGTCGACTTCGTCAAAGACACCGGTAGGAACCCGACCTTTCTCGGGAGGATGCGCCGACCTTTCTCAGGGCATCGATTTGTGGGGTGTCTGACTTCTGTTGAAGACACCAATTGGTACCCGACCTTTCTCGGGAGATGCACCGACCTTTCTCAGGGCATCGATTTGTGGGGTGCTCCGACCTGTCATGGACACCGATTGGTATCCGACCTTTCTCGGGAGATGCGCCGACCTTTCTCGGGTTATCGATTCGTGGGCGCCGAACTCGTCATGGATACCGATTGGTACCCGACCTTTCTCGGAAATGCGCCGACCTTTCTCAGGGCATCGATTTGTTGGGGTGCCTGACCTCTGTCAAGGACACCGGATGGTTCCCGACCTTTCTCGGGAGATGTACCAACCTTTCTCAGGGCATCTGTTCTGGAAGATACCTGGACATTTATAGGCATTGAAAGAGTACCTGGATATTCACAAGTACTAACCTGGAGGATATTTGGGCTTTTGTAGGCGTCGAAGGCGTACTTGGATGATCACAAGTGCGAATTCTGGAGGGTGCTGGACATTCGCAAGCGTTGAAGGAGTACCGATTGCTTACGGGTGTTGAAAGGGTACTTAGATGATCACAAGTAAAAATTCTTGGAGGAAACCTGGACATTTGCGGGTATCCAAGGGGTACTTGGATGATGACAAGTACAAATTCTTGAAGAATACCTGGTCGTTTTTCGAAGGTCTCTTGGTAGATGGAATATCGAGGACGTACCTGAGATATTCTTGAAGGTCTCTCGCCTTCTGGTAGTTGGAATATTGAGGACGCGCCTCGGCTATTCATGAAGGTCTCTCATCTCCCGGTAACGGGAATATCGAGGACATGCTTCACATATTCGTGAAGGTCTCTCACCTCCTGGTAATTGGGAATATCGAGGACATGCCTCACATATTCGTGAAGGTCTCTCACCTCCTGGTAATTGGGAATATCGAGGACATGCTTCGGATATTCGTGAAGGTTTCTCACCTCCCGGTAGTCGGGAATATCGAGGACGTACCTTGGATATTCGTGAAGGTCTCTCACCTCCCGGTAAATGGGAATATCGAGGACGTACCTTGGATATTCGTGAAGGTCTCTCACCTCCTTGTAAATGGGAATATCGAGGACGTGCACTGGATATTCGTGAAGGTCTCTCACCTCCTGGGAGTTAGGAATATCGAGGACGTACCTTGGATATTCGCGAAGGTCTCTCACCTCCTGGTAAATGGGGAATATCGAGGACGTACCTAGGATATTCGTGAAGGTCTCTCACCTCTTGGCAGTTGGGAATATCGAGGACGTACCTTGGATATTTGTGAAGGTCTCTCACCTCCTGGTAAATGGGGAATATCGAGGACGTACCTGGGATATTCGTGAAGGTCTCTCACCTCCTGGCAGTTGGGAATATCGAGGATGTACCTTGGATATTCGTGAAGGTTTCTCACCTCCCCGGTAGTCGGGAATATCGAGGACGTACCTTGGATATTCGTGAAGGTCTCTCACCTCCTGCTAATTGAGAATATCGAGGACGTACCTTGGATATTTGTGAAGGTCTCTCACCTCCTGGTAAATGGGGAATATCGAGGACGCACAGGATATTCGTGAAGGTCTCTCACCTCACGCGGTTGGGAATATCGAGGACGTACCTTGGATATTCGTGAAGGTCTCTCACCTCCCGGCAAATGGGAATATCGAGGACGTACCTTGGATATTCGTGAAGGTCTCTCACCTCCCGGTAAAATAAACTTGAATGTAGCACGGGCTTACCCGGAAGGCCGCAGCACTTTAAAAGGGCTGGAACACCTGGGTAGCCGCAGGTGTACAAAATACTGGGATTCTTGGACGAACACAAGTATTTAATGATATGATCAGGGACCACTCAAGATGGTCCAAGTGTAAGAAAGCATGTCTGGGTAACCACGGCGCACAATGCGATGGAAATACTTGAATGGCTGCTAGTATTCAATGATACGCTTTGAGAACAACTCGGAAAGGGAGGACCTTAACAATGAAAGGCACTCTAAGGTAGTGGGATACTTGGTCACTGCGGGTATCCTAGCTATGAAGACAACTCGAACAAGTCGAGTGTCAAGAAAAGAGAGTATCCGAATGGCCGGTACTCAAAGACAAGGGGACACTTGGACAGTCACAAGCATCCAAATTTTAAAGACAGCTTAAACAGTCGAGTATTAATGTAAAGAGCACCCGAGTAGCGGCGCACTCAAAAACAGGGGATACCGGACAGGTAGTAGGTATTCAACGATGAAGGGATACTTGGTCACAAAGTATCAATATTAGGGGACGACTCGAACAGGTCGAGTGTCGGGAAAGGGAGTATCCGAACGATGGCCGATACTCAAAGACAATGGGAATACCTAGACAGCGGTAGGTATTCAACGATAAAGGGATACTTGGTCACACAAGTATCAATACTCTGAAGACAACTTGAATAGGTCGAGTGTCGATAAGAGGGAGTACCCGGCAAGTGGTGGGTACCCACAGACAATGGGATACTGAGACAAATGCAAGCACCCAAACTCAAGGGACGACTTGAATAGGTCGAGCGTCGAGAAGAGTACCCAGGCAAAGTGGTAAGTACTTTAAGACAAATGGGGATAGGGATATGCTTACCTAGCAATATCTCTGATTTTAGGAAGTATGTCTCTATTTACACAACATGCACACATGTACACAATGATTGTATATGCTGTAAATTTATGAGTTTAAATGCGATTTATGCATGACAATTTTGTCAGTTTACATCATTTGAGTTCCACTGGGAAGATTTTGAAAGACAACCTTTATTCGGAATATAGATGTCTTGAGCATGCCGATGAGGGACTTTCAGTCTGAAAGGACTTTTCACTCACTCATGGAAAAGGCTATCCCGACCATTGATGCAGGATTTATAAGGACCACACATCTCATTATCATCATGTCGGCGGGGTCCGAGTATTCTCGCAAGTGGTACGATTTTACCGAAGTGTGGGAGGTCTTTGTTGAGACCGTAATGTAGGCTTGGTTGTTGGCTCGTCAATGGGGACCATCACGGTCAAGGCTTATGAATAGAACACTACACGATCATCTCTGGGTTTGCAAGCTTAGGAATCCTGCGAAAAGAGATAGAATAGTCTTGCTCGTACTTCTTCGAGCGATGTTTATAAACATATGAAATCCTACGTTAATTGAAGTGCCCTAGTCTGAAGAGACTTTTACAATGGGACGCGATGTAGGCTTGATTGATGTGTAAAAAGGTGAGAGCTGGTGGTTGCCTTGGCATTTGTCACCGGTTTTCCTTCTCACCGTCGATAGAGGCTCTATCAACTTTTCTTGAGAATACAATTGACTTGTATTCTTTAGTTGGGGGCATTGGCCTTGCTTTTACCGGCACACTTTTACTTTTTATGCCCCTAGTTTTTATTCCAATTTTTATTCATGGGCATTGACCTTGCTTTTACCAGGTACACTTTGCTTTTTTATGCCCCTAGTTTTTTATTGCTTGAGGAACTAATCTAGACAAGCTCAAGCAAACACCGTTGTTCATCTTTTGTCGGCGCTCCTGATTATGCTGCTCGAATGGCAGTAAATTCTACTTTGCCTCCATGTGAGGGTAAATTTACAGACTCAATTGAGTTGTACAATGGATACAAGTGCGTGAAGAAAGAATTGCTCTTCGTCATTCTAAGGCACTTAAATTAACGCGAGTGTTCATATGCAATAAAGACACCCGAAGATTGATGTAAGTGCAAGCAAGAAAATTTCTATCCCTTTTCTCACCTTGTGATGCTGATTTGCCTTGTCTTCGACATGCCCCGGTGTGGGGTGATTCTTGATGAGAGAAGCTTCATCGGTGTATGAGGCTCAAGAGGGTGAGCAATGAAATGCCTCTCACTTTGTTTTGGTTATCGTACCATTCGCGAGAGAACTTTTTACCTTGCAGATCATGGAATCTTTTGCACTCATCTCACAAGTGTATAGATGGGGACTGTGTGTAGGATATGGCTTGCCTGTCATCATTCTGACGCGCCTCATCTAGCATACTCAATCAATCTTGTATTCTTCACTTAGCTGTCTATTCTAATAATTCTTAATAGAATCAATGATTTGAACTCGACGAAATCATCATGCAAAAATCCATTTGGAGAAGGCATGCAGCATTTTTAAGTATGAGAGAGTTTGTACTCTCAAAACAAATGAATGATTTTTACTCAAGAAACCCTATTGACAACTTTAGGGACATTCACTTGGTGAAATTGTATTTACAAATGTGTTGAATTTTGAACATCAAAAGAGTTATTCACAAATGGGTGTCAATGGATCGTCCCTATAGGAAAATGACACAAGAATGATCAGCCAAGGATTGGGAATCGATCTATTGATTTGACGGGCTCTTTTGCTTTTTGCCCCGTAGAAGAGAAGATGTGGAAGTAGCTCAACCAATAGGGCCAAGATCACAAGTGACTTGAGGCCCGAAGGGTTTCTATCATTTGCTTTGATGATGCCTTGTTTGGGAGAGCTTATCAAAGTTTGACATATCTTTTCTTGATTTGTTATTCTTGTTTTTGACAGTCAGATGATCCTACAAAAGATAGGAAAGAACGTGTCAGTCATGATTTTTCTCAGGAGTTTAAACAACTGGGAGCGATACAACATTACCCTTCACTGATTTGCAGATGATTGGATGGACCTGAAGTGCGAGCGGACACGAAGTCCTATGTCTTTTGCTTCGTTAGGTCACCCGCTCTCTCGTAATTTGCGGGTGCAAGAGAAGCAAAAATTTTTTTATTATATTTTTTTTACCAAGCGGCTAACTTGCCGCGTCGGGGGATTCGAACCCCGACTTCGGACCATTTTGCTTCTTCCCGGGTACCACTCGGCTAGAGGCGCGACGGTGTCCGTAGGGCGCTTCTTTTTATTTAACCAAACCGGCTCTTGAACGACACGTCCTTTCATACCAAGTTAGGTAAATCGATATGGGTCACTGGCGATTTGCCCAAATTAACCATTAAGCTTGTTTCTTGAATCCTATGCTTCCTGTCAATAGGAAAAAAAAAAAAAAAAAAAAAAAAAAAAAAAAATATCACAAGCGAGTCCAGATATTGGGAGTATTGGAAACGATACCAAATTACTCTCCCCGCAGTTTATATGTGCTTGGCTCTAGGGATATTTGAATGTCGATGACGGCCTCTTTGTCTCGACACAGTTCAACGTTTCGATTGGCCTTTCCCATTTGTGGCCATGTATGCATGATGGCTGGTCGTTGATTCATCTTCAACGCCTTCCTTCTGTGGAATTTCCCCTTCTGTCTTTAACTATTGCAACACTGGGCAAAGTCATGTACCTCAAGCTTCCATGGAATCTGAGATGGACAATCAAAATCTCCAGTCTCCTGAAGGCAATTATTTCTTGGAAGAATACGCGTCTGGAACACGGAGTGAAGCTTCCGGATTCTAAAGTCGTTGTCGAGTGGGGGCTATAGATCGCCTTGACTGTCTGGATTTTCTCCCGTTGACATAGCCAATTTAAAGAAAGAGAACAGATCCCTTCCTTGTGCTTCTAGGCTCGATCGAAGCTGGAAGTCCCGTTGATGAAGCCACATCATCTAGTTGCTCAAGCACGTTGTGGGGAAAGGACATTGCTCCGGCTTGAGAAGGAGTTGGATACGAGGTGGAGTGCACGTAACTCCCGAGGACGGCTTGCAAAAGCGGCATGGGGAGGTTATCCCGCCTCGAGCTACCATGGTGTGCATGATTCGAGTTTAACCGTATGCCTATGCCTATTACCTCCTATTTTTTGTTTCCCGTACATAGGAGAGAGGGGTTGTCATTCTCAATATTATGTTAAGGAAATAAGACTTACACTTTTTGGAACAGGATGCTCCTTTCTGTTTGCCCCTGCTTTTTTCAAAAAGATACCCTTGAATTTGGTCTGTTCACATGATGCGCCGGTTTTCAACTACCTTTTGTCACATTAAATCAAAAGGGGATGATATTCTGAAACATGAAGTGAGTGAGTCAAAAAGACAAACATGATTAAAATTAACATTTTGTTTTGACAAAAGCTTTTGGTGATGAGATACTTCTTATTTTCAAATTATGTCTTTGGGGAAAAAGCATGAGGAAGCCCAAATTCGCATTCTCCTTGGATGATGTTTTCTTTTCATGGTTGGATAACATCACCGGGCTGGTTTGGAATACCGCCTCATGCCTTCAAAATACTAGAATTATACATTAGAGTACTTGAAATGGAAAATACAACAGTAGCACACTAGACAAGATAAGAAATATGAAATCATAAAAACAAGTAAAACCCATGAAAACTCCTGTGTAAAGGAGCGCTTTGATAGTGCTGGTCTTGAAGCTAAACATCTTTGAATTCCTCGCCTTCGCAGATTCGAAGTATTCGCATGCGATGACTACCTCGTTGAAGCTACGGAAGTGTAACCCATGCGCCCAACAAATGCTTGCTGGACAAAGCTTCTATGAACCACTTCATTAACTCCTCTTCAGCCGCTTCGGGGTGGATTTGCATCATGAAAGCCCTCCACCTCCCTGCATATGTTCGGAAATCCTCCATCGGTCTTCTTCTGAAGTGGGCCAAATTCTCGCAAGGCGCTTCGGTTCAATCTGGTTTTGGTACCGATGCAAGAATGTGGAAGTCGGCTTGCTCCAATCCTTTATGAGGTAAATATTTGCTGTGAAGAACCACCGTAATGCACCCGTAAGAGTTTCTTGGAACGCCTGAGTTGTGAACGACATCGGGCCATAGTACCGACTCATTTCCGCATGGAGATACTGCAAGTGTGCCACGGGGCAAGTGGTGCCGTTATACTTACGGAGATTAGGTATCCACATCTCTTCAGGGGTCATGATCCTATGAGCGCAGACGAGCTTGATGTATCTTGATTAGGCCACTTTGGTTTTCCCACTGCATATCTGTTGTAGTGGTGAATTTTTCTGCTTCAGGGAAGTTGGATTCTACCGAGATTACCCCATTGCTTTCTTCTTGGTCGAAATTTCCGAATGAGGATAAAGTATTGAAGCTATCCTCATGGTCAGAGGACAAGCTTAGTACTTCGTTAGGATCGTAGCGGATAAAGACGTATGCTTCCTCTTCTGACGGGCCTTCATCCCCTGATGAGAGTAGGAAACAAGCTTATACGATGAATCGTCGCTTTCATTGTTGAAATAACGCTGGAAGTCCTTGAGATTGTATTCGGAGCCGGAAGTCTTCGGGTTGTACTCTAGGGGATGGTAGCCTTCAAAGCTGTATTCTTGGGAATGCTCGAAGTTCGTGCGGTAGCTCGTTGGCGATCTTTGAATTGATCTGTTTAGGCTTTCTTTTCTTGACCTCTGGTCCAGATCTTTTGAGTAAGGCCCTGTGTTTCGCCAGCTCGATTCTGTCAAGGGAAGTGAGAGACATTAGAGTTTCACTGTCTGATTCGCTTTCCAGGTTGATAGGGGTCGATATTCTTTGGACCCTAGCTCTTGGAGTAAGCTTGGGGAGTCCTCCGCCGTGCCCCACTCTTGAACAGGCTCGTGTCTTTGATCTCGTACAAAGGCTCCTTGCCTTTCCTAGTAGGAAATTTTCCAGCAACAAGATGTTGCTCGGCTGCCCATTTATCATGCAAGGCTTGATTCACATGCTCTTTTCCTATCTCAGCGATTAACGATTCCTCGTGCTCCGTGATCATCAATTCTTCAGCTATGTCAAGGCTGATGTCAATATCATATTCTTGGTGAAAAACATGAATTAGTTCCCTCCAGGTTTTAAGGGGACTAATCTTCCTGACAATGTACCATCGCAAGGCGGGGGCCGGTCAAGCTCGATTGGTACGATTGAATCATCCTTCGAACCGTGTAGGCTCGCAAGTAGGTCTCTCAAGGAGGTATCAGATACCTTTCGCATTCAGGTGCTTTGAGTTTTTCAGGATCTCAATGCCGGTGTAATTGGACATGTCCATGGGATTCGCTCTTGCAAACCGGCTTAACTTTTTCATGATCTTTTCAAACCGTCTATGGTACCGGCTATTTTTTGGCGAATATGTGGGTGTCATGATGGTGTTTAAGGCAACCGCAGAGTTGGGTTCAGCTTGAGTAGATTTCATTTGTCTTGAGAGTTGTTGAAGGACAATGGACATCCGTCCTACGCCGTCTTCAATGTTAATGAGGCAATTTTGTACATCATTATGATTGGGCCCTAGTGCATGAGGCCATTCGCGAGCTATTGGTGACCGGCGATTCATAATTACCTGTTCGTGACGAAAATAATGAATGAGCACGAAAGTAAACAAAGATTGACCCATGGCAATGGTCTAACTACTTTTTATTTATCAAAAGAGGATTTTATAGACCCATGAGACTTCCGACATCTAAAACTTGAAATTGAAATGACAAGGAAATACTAGATATTAAACAAAAGTCCCTAAACAATGGGACAAAACTTTCACAAGATTAACACTAAGGGGCACATGATTGCCAATTTATATGCGACGAGGAGCCTTGTTCTTGCGAGATGCCCGCTTCCTTGAACCGCTCAAATATGTATCCAAATTCCCATTCCCAAATCCCTCTCCATGAGCTACGCTTGCTCGTGCCGGGTGCTCTCACGATTGAGTGAGGGACCAATGGCTTCCATTTTGTCGGGATACGATGGTTGTGGATGTAGGACGTAGAGGCGTGGTGGGCTTTTTCTTCTCCCTCAAGCCCTTCGGGTACCACAATCCTTTTGCGATGGCACTTGTTCCATGTTTCCTCGATAATGTCAATCTCGAATGTGTATTCACGGCTTTGATGGGTGAAAAAAGTGGAGGGGCCTTCCTCTTGAAAAGTGGCGGGATCTCCTGAAGGGCTCCATATTGTCGTGCCACCCGATATGGGAAATAGGAAACGGCGCCGGTGAGGCCGAGCAACGGAATTGGATGGCAGCGTCTATAAGCAAAGTGAGCTCTCTTTTCATGGAACCAACCAGCACACCATTGGAATACCTCGGGAGTCGGGTCTCTTAGGAAGTTTATCCAATTTAAACAGCTTTGGTTAGGAATGTATGGTCCTAAAACCATAAATTTCTGCAATGGATTTTCAAAATTATTTGTTTCGATGATTGCATGAAGTCTCGAAATTCGCTTAGGTGAGAAAAGAACCAGACTTGTAAAATTTCAGGAGAGGCCCGCATGATTTTCTCCGAGTTGTCTTTAAAACGATTAAAAGACAAGAATGTTTCGGTTAAAATCATGTTGACATAATTTTGCCCCCTTAAGATTTGATCAACTATCCATGCCATTTTTGGACTTATGACGTTTCTTTGGTGGGGGAAAATGATGAACCCGAAAAAGGCCAGGAGAAAAATCTCACTTTTTTGGGTCATGGGTTGGTTTTCAAAACAGGCAGTCAAAAATGCTAGTGGGCAAGTATTATGGTTGTTTTCAAGAATTTGCCTCATGACATGGACTTCGCCTTAAAATTCGTGCTAACCCACGCAACGGGATAATGCCTCGTTGACGGCCTAACAAGCTTTTTCTCGAGAGGCATTCCAGTGATTATGCTGTATTCTTCCGAGTTGGGGTTAGCTCGAACTTACCGAACATAAAAGTAGTCGTCTTCGGGCACCGAAATGTGTCATGGCCTGTATGACTTCAGCTGAACACGGATTTGGATCAACGATAGAAGATGACCGACTTTGGCTTTCACATGGTCTTGGGCGTCTTTGGTCCAATTGACCCCACCATCTCGAAGAGTTCTGCTTTGGGAGCGGGAATGAACTGGATATCATCTTCTCCCATTGCATATAAACCGGGACTCGAAAAACCTACCCTAAATTGCCATGGGCCAATAAAAAGATTGAGTAAAAGTAAATAAATTACTTCGCTTTTAAAGAAAATGGCAAGCACAAAGACATGTACATGGAACGTGCGGCTCGATTTCTAACTATGAAGGCTTGGTGAGATTAAAAGGATATCCGCCCGTCGCAGTCTCGCGTTAGCAAAGATATCCTCCTAACCTCGGCTAAGAAATTCGGAGAAAAGAAAGGCAACCTCTACATCGCAGTCTCGCGTTCGAGGTCGTATCTTTCTTAACACCATCCTAGAAATCCTATGGCGGCCCAGGTCCGGCGGCCGGGTTGTGTGTGCCATGTGTAGTGTTTAAAACAAGAAAGCATGCACAACAGTTTATAATCACAAGAAAATCTATTTTAAGCAAACTTAAAATAAATTTCTAAGCTTTTGACCTGCATAAAGAAAAAAACCTAAGTCGAAGAAAGAATTTGAACAAGACAAAAATGGCCTAAGTCTTCAATTCCCCAGTGAGTCGCCAAGCCGTCGCGACCTCTTTTTCGGGCGCCCGCATCGGGTACGGGCGCCTAAGGAGGCTAATGGCTCGGCTGAATTTATTATGCCCGGACTCTCCCAAGTCCACCAAATCACGACTTTAATAGTCTAAGTTTTTAACCCGTAAGTTAATTTTTAAAACGGAGTCGCCACTAATCAATTTGGGGTGGGTTGATTAGAAACCCAAGCGAAGTATTGGGAGAAATACTCACTCCCGCGTAACCGAGAAATTAGGATCGGGGACTTGATTACACTAGTTAATCACTAATGCCCTTTCGGTACCTAATCTTGTTTAAACCTTGAGGTTTTTTGGATGTTCGAGGGATTTTCCATGCATTTTTGGGAGGAAAAACATTTCTTGAGTCTTTTTCTAATTTTTTGGATATAAAAGGGATTTTTTTGGATTTTTTTTTTTTTGAAAATACAAGTCTTTTTTGGCTTTTTCTGAATTTTTGGTTTTTTTGGATTTTTGGCATTTTTTTGAAAATATGGAATATTTTTTATTTTTTATTTTTTATTTTTTATTTTTCAGAAAATAAAATATTTTTTTATATTTTTCAAAATATTTTTCGAAAATAAATTATTTTTTACTTTTCTCGATTTTTTTAGAAAATAAAAAATTTTTCAACATTTTTTAAATATTTTTCGATTTTCTGGAAATTAAAACATTTTTTAATATTTTTTCGAAAATAAATTATTTTTGATTTTTTTTTGAAATATTATTTATTATTTATTATTAAAATATTATAAAAACTGACCCGGTCGGATCCGCGGGTTGGGTCCGACCGGGCCGACGACCCGCACGCGGACGGGCCCGCAACGCGGGCCCGACTCGGATTTTTGTCCTCTTTTCTTTTTCTTTTTTTATTTATATTGAAACGGCGTCGTGGCCGGTGTTTAGAGACAACCGCCCGGCCCGACAACCCGGTCCAATAGCCCGCTCCCTTCGGCGAAACCCTACCCGGTCCCGACCCATACCCGACCCGGCCCCGGTTTTCATCCGTCCCCACGATCCGCGAAACCCTACCCGAACAAGGCCCGGATCCGACCCGGCCGGGTCCGACGCACGCTTCCTCCCTCCTCGTCTATCCGCGGCGCCGATGGAGGGGCTAGGAGGTCGAATGGCGGCGGTCCGGCGTCGGGCGGCGACGAGGCTAGGGTTTCGACTAAAGTGGGGCAAGCCTCCGAACGGCGCGACGGAGGCGGCCGCGCGGGTTGAGACGCGGCGAAACGACGATTAGGGTTCGAGAGGGAGGGAGCTTCCGTTCGACGGCGGCGGGGGTGACGATGGCGTACGGCGGCCGACGGCGAATGAACTCGTACCTATCTCCGCGAGCCGCACTAGTCGATTTCGCGATGAAGGGCTTTGATTCGGCCGAGTCTTCGAATGCTGGTGTGTCCGAGTCGGGGAAGTAGCGGCCAGCGTCGGAAAACAGATCGTCGAGGCGCGAGGGCGACGGTACGGTTTGACGGCGTCGGGACCGGTGCTCGGTCACGGAACGGCGGCGGTCCGCTCGGGCGACTAGGCACGGCGGATTTCCGGATCTGCGCCCGGATCTCGACCCTCTCCCTCCGGCCGCGAGCTCTCGGATCGGGGTTCGCTCGCCGCCGATCTCCCCGAAGTCTCTCGGAGGGAGGTCGTTGAGCTCGCTACCCGATCGCTTCGCCCTTGCTCGCTCTTTGAGTTCCCCGAAGTCTCTCAGGGGATCTCTCGGAGCTTGCTGGCTGGGTCTGTCGCTCAATGGAGGCGGTGCTTCGGTATTTATAGGCGAGGGTGGCCGGTCGACGGAACTTCGACCGCCGGTCCCCTCGCGTGCCGAGCAGCCCTTGACGGCCGGACCGGTGTCCCATCCGACGCCGCCGCTTCCCCCACGTCGCCGTCCATCCGCTCCTCCGGCGTCGCGCCCTTTGCGCGTGTGTTGCGAGGCGCGAGGAAGAAGAAGACTCGGCCGGGCCGAGCCGAGGCGGAAATGGGCCGAGGGCCCATGCGAAGGCCGCTTCTCCCCCTTTTCTGTCCTTTTTTTCGCTTCTTTTCTGTTTTTTTTTTTTTTTAAATTTATTATCTGAAAAAGTTAAAAATAAAATAAACTAAAATAAAGTAAAGTAAAACCTAATTAATTAGAATGAAATTTTAGGCGTCAACAAAAATGAATTAAAAGTTAAAACAAGACAAGCAAAAAAAAATTATTTTCTCATGTCGGAAGTGCCATTTCACTTTTCCTGGCTTCTTGTGCACCCTTAGTGTGCCACGTGTATTTACGCCTACACAGCTCACTATGCAACGCGTGTACTCCACTAGTGGCAACAAGAAATTATAGAAGTGAAAATAGCCACAAAAACTAAAGTGATGCTTCTAATTAGGGATGATTGTTGCACGGCTTCCACCCTAGAACCAAGAACTACTCACTAAAAACTGATTCTGAAAAGTTGAAATTAGTCAAAATGTCCCAAATTTAGAAGAGGTGTGAGACTTGAGAGCAAGTGATGAGGTTGGAGGCCAAAGGCGACCGACAGCGAGAGTGATAGAGGGAGTGACAAGGTCAGAGACAATTTAGAGCGAGAGTGATAGAGGGAGGCGAGAGATAAAGAGAGACGAAGAGGAAACTAGGATTTTTATATGAAAAGTTGAAACTTAATAATAAAATAAATTTATATATATGTATCGATCTAGTCGAGAAAAGTGTTAAAAAAATTATAAATCTATTGTATTTGCACCAATTTAGTCTTTAAACATTTTCACCTGATACCAATTTAATCATAAACCTTCAATGGTATCAATTTAATCGTATACCTTTTCAGCTAGTCCTAATTTAGACCCGAATGTCTTAAATTGATGCCAATTTAGTCATTCCGGCTAATTTTGGCCGGATTTTGTTGACGTTGACAATTTGTAATAATATTTTAATCATTTGTCAATTTTTTTAATTATATTTTTCTATTTTTATTTATTTTCTTTCCTTTTCTTTTCTCTCCTTTCTTCTTCTTACTTTTGCCGATGACTAGCCACCGGCCACAAGTGATGGCCAAGTGGGCTAGCCTCGCTAGGTCGTGGCGAGGTCAAGTCTTGTCGAATCTGGCCTAGTGAGGCCAACCCTCGCCGGTGTCGCCCGGCAAGGTTGCCTTGGCCTAGGCGAGGGCTAGCCTCGTCGAATTTGATGAGGGGAGCCCTCCCCAAGCTAGATCTAGTAAAAAAAAAAAAATTCAAAAGAAAAATCACAAAAAAATTAATTAATTAATTTTTTTAAAATTCAAAAAAGAAAGAAAAAGAATATGGTCGGGCCGGGCCGGACCCGCTTTGGCCCGACCCGTCTTTCCTTTTTTTTTTCCTCCCGTGCGCTGGGCCGGCCCAACCTCTTTTCTCCTTCGGCCCGGCTCGCGTTCGGTCTTCTCCCTCTAGTCGGTCTTCGCTGCAAGACCTGCAAAAAAAAAAAAAAGGCAAGCGAGCAAGCGGTGAGAGTAGCAAAGAGGATCGGTGTGGCGGGCGGCGGCATGATCCGCGGGTCGGGGAGCAGCCGGTCGGCGGCTAGCTCGGCCGTGGTCTTCGCGCGAGCTCCCGGGGAGAAAAAGAGAGCAAAAGGAAAGAAACGGGAAGAAAAGAGGAGGCAAGGTAGAGGATCGGGATAGTAGGCCTTCGGCGTGATCCGCCGGTCGAGGAAACAGACCCATCGACCAGTTGGCACGGCAGGAAGTCTTCGCTCGGGATACCTGCAGAAAAAGAAAACACAGAGGGATAAAAATAGAGGGAGGAGGATGAAACGAGGGGGAGACGATAGACCCAAGACAGAGAGAAATAGAGAGAGGAGGAGAGGAGCAAGAAACCCCGGGAGCCGTCATCCGCTGCCATTGATCGTAGCCAGCAAGCTCCCAACGTCCCAACATCGCCGACCACCACACGGTCGACAACTCGCCGCCGCGCCTCCTTTCCCGCTCCAAAACTCGACCGTAGGCGACGGGGAGGGGGACCTAAGAGAGCCAAGGAGAGAAGGGAACGAAAAAGGGAGAAGCAGAGGAGATGCGTTGCCCGACCACCGCCGAGGTGTCTCCGGCCATCGCCATCACCAGTGAACCTTCCCAACCGACGCCGGCCGCTGCAACCGCTTTGGAGCCCGGGTAGGCATTTCGCCGAATATTTGGTGTGCGTAGTTAGTACCAAGCCGGCCGGAGCTCCTCCGACCATTTCGAAAGAGCTTCGGCCACCACTCGTCCCCTTGCTGTATTTCCCATTGTCCTGGCTTGTTTCCTTGGACCCTAGACTCGCATGTGAGCCTCGGCCGAGCTCGAGGTTTCCGGATCCGCCGTGCACGCTACTTGTTCGATGAAATGCTCCGGTGAAGGCCACCCCTGTTTTCTAGTTGTTTACGGCCTTTTCGCGTCTCTCTCTCTCTATCTCGCACCCCTCTCCCGTCTGCGTTGATTAGATCAGGTCATTGGAAGCAACGTTGCCGGAGCTGAGGGAGGTCAAGGCCGAACCAGCACGCGCATGCGTCCCCGCTGGAGATCACCCCGAGGTGGCCTTCACCGCCGCCGCTGAAACCCCGAACACAGAGATCTCGGCTCGACCCCTACCTGCCTAGCCGGAGAGCCACCGTCTCGTCGTCGCCGGAGAACCCCTCCACTGCCGCGCGCTGCCGGGGCCTCCTCTGGTCGCGGCCGAGTGGTTGCGGACACGAGGGTAGGCCGAGTGGGCCGGGCTGCGATCCGGCCCACTCGGCCTTGGTTTCTTCTTGGGCCCCTGATCGGGCCCAATTCGAATTTAATGAAGGCCCGATCGTGGCTGGTCGAGCTTAAGCCAAATGGGCCCGACCCCGACCGGGCCGATCTCGGTCCGATTTTCGCAAATTGGTCCGAATCGGGTCTGTTGGACCCGACTCGACCCGGTTCGCCCAAAAAAATTCTTATTATTATTTTACTATTTTTTTAAATTTAAAAAATTAATTAAAAATTAAAAATTTCAAAAATTAAAAAAATGTGGGGTTTGGTTAGGAATTGTCATGTCTTGCCTTCTTAGTGTAATTAGGCATTTATTTGCTCGTATATTGATTATATTGCATGTTTAATTTACCTGTTTAATTATGTTTGTAATTGCTTAGTGGCATGTGTTAATTTTATTGCAATTAAGATCTTGGTAGCATGATTGTTACTTTAATGATTGTGCACCCGCATGATCACCTCACATGTTAGTGGATAGGTATAAGATCAATCCAAATTGCTTGCTAGAAATCATTTTGTTGAAATGAACAAGATTAGGTACCGAAAGGGCACTAATTAGTCAATTAGTGTAATCAAGTCCCCGACCCTAGATTCTCTGGTTGCGTAGGAAGTGAGGTACACTCCCATGCCTCACTTGGTTTCTAGCCGACCCCAATAGGCTAATGGCGACTCCTTTTGTGCAAAATTCTTAAAAAAAAATCCCAATATCACGCAGGGTATGGGCTTAGGAGAGCCCTCGCCTAGCCATGGGCCATAGGCCCGACCTTCGTGCAATACCCCTAAACCCGTTCCCTCCCCGAGGGTAGGTCGCGACACTCGGCCATGGCCGTTGGCTGATTACTAGTAAAAGGAAGGAGAAAAAATAATTAAAATAATATTAAAAATTATCTATGCTAATGTCAGTAGTGTCACGTAAGTCGGCTGGCATCCACATTAGCATTGTCTGGCCAAAATTAGCCAAAATGACTGAATTGATATAAAATCAAAACGTATAGGACTAAAATGGAATTAGTTCAAAATGTTTATGATTAATTGAATTGGTATAAAGTCAAAAGGTTAATGACTAAATCGATACCATTATAAGATTTAGGACTAAATTGACATCAATATAATAGGTTTAGGACTTTTTTGACACTTTCCCCAATTCAATCCATGTACTTGATTGCACGAAGAAAGCTAAGTTTCGACGAGGAGAGAAGTTTAACTACTTGTAGCGACATGATCATCCTCATCTGTTTTGGTGCGGCGGCAAGACCGGTGTTTTTTCTCGTTTGGTTTCATTGGCGAATCTTTAGCCGGTCAAAATGACGGAACCACGAGAGTCGACCACTTACAAAGATTCCTCTTATGGAGCCGAGTACCAGATGCCTCACGAAAACCTTGTCGTTCTTGAGCAGGAAGATTGTATAATCCATTAAATTGATCCGGTCTTAGTATGAATTGAACGATAAAGGACAGAAGCATCCTTTGTTTTAGACTAACTACTCCTATAGTTAAATTAGGATCGTGTGATGTTTGGTTGGGTCTCTGTCTTTGAACTTGGTAAAGCCTAACAACCATTCCACGTGAAACGAGTGGTTTGTCATATGATCTATTACAATAACTCATCAGATCGCACTTAAGCTTAATTGACGCAAGGTTGGCATTCTCTTAAGCACAAGATACAGTATTCTTTAGATATCAATGGTCTGGTTACATGGTCACGTCGTGGGAAGCATCGTGCATCAACGTCATTATATTCGCAATTTATTTCTTTAGGCAGTACTGTCAAGGAAGAATATATTCAATCTAGTTATTTATTAAGTAATCACCGCTTAATGTGATTGATTAGCTCCAAAAAAAATAGATTTTTTGTTTTCGGGAACAAAAACCCAAACAAACGCGTTTCTGTTCTTTTTTTGTTCCCCGGAACAAAAGAACAGAAATTGTGTTCCGGGGAACAAAAAAAGAACGGAAACGCGTTTGTTTCCGTTTTTGTTCCAAATCTATTTTTTATGTTCTTGAGAACAAATTTGGAACAAAAAAGAAAAACTTGTTTTTTGTTCCCATAACACTTCGAGAAACAATTTTTCTCTCTCCTATTTTTTTCTTCTCTTTCTTTTATTTTCTTTTTTCTTTGGCTAGTCACCGGCCTCGGCCATGGTCGGCAACTGGCCGTTGAGGGCCGGCGACCTCGCCGGGAGCGTTGCCGGCCCCCGAGGCGGAGCCTTGCCGTTGGCCGGGTGAGCTCGGCCTCGCCGGATCCGGGCGAGCAATCCGGCAAGGCCGAGCTCGCCTAGCCAAGGCGAGGCCGACCTCTCGCCGGGGCAAGCTCGAGCTCGCCGGGGCTGGCGAGCCTCGCCGTGGCTGGGCGAGGCCGCCACCTTGTCGGCCGGTTGCCGGCCATGGCCGAGGCCGACGATCGGCCAAAAGGAAGAAAAAAGAAAAAAGAAAAAGGAAAAATAAAATAAAAATATTAAAAAATAAACGAAACAATAAGTTTACCATACGTGTTTCTAATCTTTTTTTATTCCAGAACAAGTTTACCAAACACGTTCTTTCAAAAAATTGTTCCCCGGAACGAAATAGTTTTTTCTATTTCTATTCCTTGGAACGATTTTTGAACAAAAACGTTACCAAACACACCCTTTTTATTCCTTACTTTTGGGCATCCCTTTATCATTCATGTATCATTTACTTTGTTGACAATAATTATTCTCGTTATTTGTACATTTAGGGGGTGTTTGTTTTTATTTTTTTTTATTTATGAACAAAAATCTTTTTTTTTTTCCAGGGAACAAAAAAAGAACAGAAACGCGTTTGTTTGTGTTTTTGTTCCAAATCTATTTTTTTGTTCCCGGAACAAATTTGGAACAAAAACAAGAAACAAGAAAAACTTGTTTCTTGTTTCGGAACATTTTCAAGAAACAAAATTTCTCTCTCTTCTATTTTTCTTCTCTTTTTTTTTCTTCTTCTTTTCTTCTTTTTCTTTGGCTAGTTGCCGGCCTTGGCCATGGCCAACGACCGGGCGTCGAGGGCCGGCGACCTTGCCGGAGCGTCGTCGGCGAGGCAACGCTCGGCTCATCGGATCCGGGCGAGCCCGAGCCTCGCACCGGCCGGTGACGCCGACCTCACCTTGGCCGGGTGAGCTCGGGCTAGCCCGGATCTAGTGAGGTCGAGCTCACCTAGCCACCGGCGAGGCTCGGCCTCACCGGGCCACCGCTAGGTCGGCGTCGCTTGGCGGTGGCTCGGCGAGGCCGAGCCTTGCCTCGCCGGGGCCGGCGAGCCTCACCGTGGGCCGGCGAGGCCGCCGCCCCTCGTCGGCCGGTCGCCGGCCATGGCCGAGGCCGGCGACCGGCCAAAAGAAGAAAAGAAGAAAAAAAAAAAAAAAGGAAAAATAAAATTGAAAATTAAAAAATTAAAAGAAATAAAAAAAAAGAACACAAATTTACCAAACGTGTTTTTGTTCTTTTTTTATTCACGAACAAGTTTACCAAATGCGTTTTTGGTAAAAAATTGTTCCGGAACAAAAATAGTTTTTTCTATTTTTGTTCCCTAGAACAATTTTTGAACAGAAACACAAACAAACGCACCCTGAAAATCTTTACCATTTGTCTTCTTGTCCAAGATTAGCAAAAATCAAAAATCGACATTTCTAGGAGAAAGGCATTTCATTGTTTTGGCTGAAACAGGACCACACGGTTAGTTGATACCGGACCATCTTCAAGGAAGACTTGATTCTTTGACTATGATTTTTCACCTATAACATAAGAGCAGCATCTCAGTTGTGTAACCTAGTGATTGATATGTGTAGTATCACTCTCGTCGAAAGAAAGAGAGCTTTGTTAGCATAATAGTTTTTGAGCTATTGTAAGAATAATAATCCGTTGTGAACTATAAATTCTTGAAGAAGTAATGCCTACAACAATTAATGATAGGATGTAGGCCTTACTAACGTAACGATCTTTGAAAAACTGTGAAAAGGACATTGCTAGGTTGACGGCACCTTATTCTCCATGAATAACGGTGCATTTTTAACCACAAATGACCATTGAAGAGATATTGGCAACCAGAATTATAAAATGGACATGAAGCAAATTTTAGAAAGAATTTTGACAAAATTTCTCAGATTTTGGACAATATTCTTTTTTCAAATAGACAATGAAATTAACAAAAAGGAAATATACTTGTTGCTTGTAATCTTTTTATAACAGCTTTGAATAAATATTTAAATGTAAAACTAAATTCTTTCATTGTACTTGCGACAACATTTTCACATATTATTGATATAATGAAAGTCATATTAGTAACCCACACGTGTATTTCACTAATTTAATGAGATACCAAAACATTATCTAATAAGTAAAAAAATTTGTAATGAGTCTCATTGTGGCATTTGTAAAACTTAGACACAATATCTACTTATCTAGTTAAGACATGTTAAATTGAAATTTGGCTAGCATGGTGAAAAAGTTGGGCTATACAAAATATAAAAAAGGGAAGTGAGGCAAAAAATGTAATAAAAAAACTTCAATATACTATAATTTTTTAAAAAAAAATTCAATTTTGGATAGTTGCAAATTCATCATGATTTTGGTTTTTGAATTAACTTGGATTGCTTTGACTTAAGTTGAATTTATTGATGCCTTAAGTTGTATAAATAAGGATCCAAGTGTTAATTTTGGTAATTGTATTCATTTTGTTAAATGATGAATATATTTTTTTCACGACTGCAAGTGTGAAAATTGTTTTACATAATGATGTTGTTAATAGAAATCCTGAATTTATTTATCTTATAACAAAAATGTTTCAACTGGTCTTTCCACATGGAATTTAAAATATCTCATGTTGATAATGCTTTCAATAAAGCTCTTTTCAATTTCCTAAGATTTTTCTATTTTCTTTTTTATTTAATCTATTGTTTTATCTAAAGAATCCCATTGGGTGGGATTCACAGATTCCTCAAGGAAACCGGACAAATAAGTAGTCTAGTTTCCATGAAAAATCTTGTCATTGGGGGAGCATCGTTACTCCTGTCACCTCATCATTATTCCTGTGAAAATAACAACTTATGGTAAGTTATAAATTATTGGAAGGGTGGGCCCACAATAGTTTATATTTATTTGTTATTTGATTTTTAATGATCAAAGGAGAGACTAAAAACTGTCTATCAATCATTTCTTAGTAATATTTATCTGTTGTTGAGTATCTTTTAGCTTAAAACAGACTATTATTCTCCTATTAAATTGAATGTTGTTACACAATTATTTCTCAAAGAAAAACAAGCTATTTGATTTCACAGTTTGAATTGCTGCATCTTATATATCACCACTAGCTTTCTTCTTTCAAACCCCAAATAATCTCTCTCTCTCTCTCTCTCTCTCTCTCTCTCTCTCTCTCAAATCTACAAACTTTCATATTCCCTCATGGCCATAGTCAGTGCAAATGGCGTCTTCTACTGCTTCCTCTTCCTCGTCTGGTTCCTCGCCGCCTTCCTAGTCCACTCCCTCATCAAAGCATGCTTCAAGCTCAAGCCTCGCTCCAAGGTCCCGCCTCCGCCGACCCCTCTCTCTCCCCTTCCTTGGCCACCTCCACTTGATCGGCCCCGTCCTCGCCAAATCCTTGCAAGGACTCGCCCGCAACCACGGCCCCCTCATGCGCCTCCGCCTCGGGGCGTCCTCGTGCGTCGTCGCCTCCAGCGCCTCCGTGGCGAGGGAGATGCTCAAAACCCAAGAGCTCAACTTCTTATCCAAGCCCGAGTTCGGGTCCTCGGATCACTTCATCTACAGGGGATCGCGCTTCATCACGTCTCCGTACGGCGACTACTGACGGTTCATGAAGAAGCTGTGCATGACGAGGCTCCTTGCCGTCCCTCAGCTCGAGAGGTTCCTCGACGTCCGTGAGGAGGAGGTCCAGAGGCTCGTCAAGTCAGTGATCGCGAGCGCAAGAGCAGGGAAGGCATCGGACCTGAGCAAGGAGCTGACGACATTCTCGAACAACATGATCTGCCGGATGGTGATGAGTACGCGGTGCTCGGGAACTGAGAACGACGCGAAGGAGATCCACGAGCTCGTGAAGGCGTGTATGGAGCTTGCCGGGAAGCTGAGCGTTGGCGATGTGCTGGGGCCTCTCAGGTGGCTCGATTTCTCAGGGAACGGGAAGAAGCTGGAGGCGGTGCTGTGGGAATTCGACCGGATGGTCGAGAGGGTAATGAAGGAGCATGAAGAGAAGCTGATCAATGGATCAGTTGCAGAGAGGAAGGATCTCATGGACACCTTGTTGGAGACCCACAACGATCCAACTGCCGAAATGAAGATAACAAGGAAGGACATGAAGTCCTTTTTGCTGGTGAGTGCGTGATAATTATGTCCATACTAGTACGTGTTAATTATGTCCATACTCTCTTTGTTTATCTATCTATATATTTATTTATTACTTTTCATTAAATTGTTTGATAGCAAATTAATATTATGGCTCAAAAGTATAATCCGCTAGAAAATACTCGTGCTCGCAGATTACGTACTATATGTTTAAAATAACAGAAGAACACTATAAGTGTTAAAAGTTGTGTACGACACACTCGCTTTAATGTAAAAAAATTTCGCTAAATCACTTTGCTACCAACAGCGAGAAATTTTGGCAAAAAATAATAGGTGGCTTTTATAATTAAAATTTTTGTATGACTTGACATATTATTTAAAAAAACCCAATCCACGAGGCATTTTCAAGTGGCGTGTTTAGCACATAAAGTGATCGTTTCATTGAAGTAATCACTTTAAGTAGAATTTGGCATTCAAATGATCGGTATGTACAACTTTTAGATGGCATCGTTTAGGAGTTATATGCTAACTGTGTAATTAAGAGCCACGTAAGAATGAAAAATTAATAAAATATAGTCATATCAGATTTCCAACGATCTAGATTGGATTTGGCACTTACGTGATTATTGTTTTCTTTTTTTTTTCCTTTTTTTAAATGCACTTAAGTGATTTGAAAAAAAACTATTAATATTAAAATGAAAGCCGTACCCAATCTTTTGTGATTATAGTATCCTTCTCCTCGCTTTAGAACGTTACATATGACTTTGATGTACATGTCTAACGCTATCGCTTTTCATGCCTCCGACGGGCAGGATATCTTCATGGCTGGCACGGATACCACGTCGGTGGCCATACAGTGGGCCATGGCGGAGCTCATCAACCGTCCGGAAGCCTACAAGAAGCTACAGGACGAGATCAACTCCGTCGTCGGGCCGACTAGGCTAGTCAGAGAGTCGGACATCCCGAACTTGCCCTACCTCCGCGCCGTCGTCAAAGAGACCCTGAGGCTCCACTCGTCGGCGTCCATAATCCTCCGGGAATGTGGAGAAGACTGCTCGGTCAACGGTTACCTCGTGGAGGCCAAAACGAGGGTCCTAATCAACGTCTACGCGATCATGAGTGACCCGGAGATGTGGACGGACCCCGACGAGTTCGCGCCGGAGAGGTTCCTGGAGAGCTCCGACGAGAAGATCGGGGAGCATCAGATGGAGTTCAAGGGCCAAAACTTCAGGTACCTGCCGTTCGGGAGTGGGCGGCAAGGGTGCCCGGGGGCGTCGCTTGCGATGTTGGTGGTGCAGGCGGCCGTCGGGTCGCTGGTTCAGTGCTTCGACTGGTGGATGATGGAGGGAGAGGGGGCCGTCGACTTGAGCCATGGGCCGGGATTCACGGCAGAGATGGCTAAGCCGCTCGTGTGCTACCCCGTCGTGCATGTCGATCCATTTGAGCCGCGTCACTAGAAAGTTATATGATTCTCGATGTCATCGTACCGGTAAGATGTGCTATTATATTTTCCCGCTCTTTATGGAGGATGTATGAATTCCTTGAAGTTCGGAAACATGAGTAAACTACAGTATGTAAACTGTAGTCCATATGGCAATCTTGCTGTTATTATAAATGAAACACTATATGCTGCGTGTACATGATGGAACTCAACAATGGTGACCGTGGTAGATGAAGTGGGCAGGCGGGTTAGGTACACCTCCGAAACGATTGTCGGGCCGCTTTCCGGCATATGCGTCTTTATTTAGATCTTGTTTTCTATATTACGACTTTTAATCTAATGGAGAATCTTTTATGAAATTGATAAAATATTTAAATAATAAATCTTGCATTCGTCTAATAGTTTAAGTCTTTAGAATAGTTGACAGTGATCCCACTAGATTTCACATGATATCAGAACTAGAAGGAAATTTCCACGCTTAATGACTAAACGTGAGAAGGGGTGTTAGGATATTTAAATAATAAATCATGCTTTTATATAATAACGGGACGCACGGGATCTTAAGCACGACGTCGGGGTGGTGGGTTCTCCGCTAGCGTTGCCCCAGGGTTTGCTAGGCTATGCCGTTGGTACAGACGGGGCTTCACTTCATCAAAAAATAAAAAAAAATAAAAAAAATAACGATGCTTCAAAAAATTCATTCGTTTTTTAATTTATTTTTGAAAAAAATTTCAAACGAGGGATTGGATAGGGCCGGAGACTGGTGTACCGAGCAACGGTGCATTTCCAGACGACTAGGAGAGAAGATTGAAGGCTTGAAGCTCGAGCGATTGGTGCCATGGCGAAAGGAATTTGAAAGGTAGAAGAGGAAAAGTTTCGACCTTTGGCTTCAGTACGCTTCGTCTATATATATAGGTCTGCTTCCAATGAAATGATGTAGCGTTTCATTGATAGGACGTGGCGGTGACCGTGCAGAGTAGCTAGTGGAAAGGGATTAGGCGAAAGTAAGGAGAAAATGTTAGGTGGTCCGGATCGCCAAATCAGCATGATCTCGGACCAATCATCAAGCGTCACGTGGAAGGGGCGCTGGAACTAGGGACGAGACTTCTCGCCCATAACAATTTTTTTTTCCTTTCCCTTGTCACTGGGGTACGAATGGTAACATTTCTGTTCCGGGGAATAATTTCTTTTGAGAAATAGTTCTTTTCTAATTCTACTCCCCGAAACAATTTTTGAGAAAAATAAGGCGTTTGGTAACACAAAATTTCTATTCTTGAAATATAAAAAGAATAAAAATGCATTTGGTACGATTCGTAAATTTTTGTACTTTTTTCGTTTTTTCTTCTTCCTCACGGACGATCGAATGCCGCGGCCACCGACCGCCGTTCATTGCTTGTCGCTGCCGCTGCCACCGCCGGACCACGCCTACAGCCCACCGGCCATCGCCGCCAATCGCCAACCGGCCGGCCGTTGAAGCGAGCGGCGATCGAGCAAATGCAGCGACGGCAGCGTCGAGAGGAAGGCAATGGCCGCGTCGCGGGCCGGCGGTCGGCGGTGGCTAGCGGGCGCGGCGACCGATGGTTGAAGGACGCAGACGGTCGACGACGGTCAGCAAGGGGTGGCGTCGATCGGCGGCGGCGGTCGATGGTGGCTCCGAGCGGTCGGAGGTGGCCGCGGCAAGAGAGAGGAACAAAAGAAAAATAAAAAAGAAAATTGGCTTATTTCTAGAAATTGTTCCCGGGAATAAAAGGCTACTTTTTTTTTTTTATTGTTTCTGTTCCAAGCTACTTTTCTATTCTTGGGAATAGAAAAATAAGTTAGCGTTCAAACGGATTTTTTATTTTTTTTCGGGAACAAAAGAACAAAAAAACCAAGGAAGAAGAAAACGGACCCGGCCAAGCTTTCTCTCCCTCTCGTTAATTCAAATTCTCGATCTCTGCCTCTGGCGCTCGCCTTCTCTGGCCTTCGCTCAACATTTCAAGAGAAACACTCCAGCAAAACAAGATCCTCAGGTCATTAGGAAAAATCTTGTCAAGAAATGCATCGAGCGCTTCTCTGAGATTGCGGAGAGCAAGGAAGACTACAACAAGTTCTACAAGGCATTCTCTAAGAACCTCAAGCTCGGTATTCACGAGGATTCGCAGAGCAAGACGAGGCCTGCTGAGTTGCTGCGGTGCCACTCCACCAAGAGCGGGACCAGCCTCAAGGACTATATCACTGATACATCACCCGCTAGAGCAAGAAGGCTGTTGAGAACTCCCCTTTCTTGGAGAAGCTCAAGAAGAAGCGCCGCGAAGTGCTTTTCATGGTCGATGCCGTTTACTGTTACAAATGCTTCCTTATTTTTGTTACGGCAGCTCTTACTGCTATTTTGTTTAGGTCGAACTCTTACTGCTATTTTGAATTCAGTGTTCAGGTCTATCGTAGAAGCCTTATGTTTTGGGTTTTTGTTTACTTTTCACTCATCATCGGTTCTTATAGTGGTAATTCCACCTCTTTTTCACTTTCGATTCTTTCTTTTGTCTCTGTTATTCTACTTCGCTGTGCAACTTCGTGTTTAACCGGTGGTGCTTTAATATTGCAACTCTTATATCAAAGGGTTTCATAGTCAGAGATATCAGTCGTTTGCTATTGTCAAATCCTTGAGGACCACTGTCAATGATTGCATCTTTGTTCGTTTTCAAAGAGCAGTAAGGTGGTCTGCTGGGACGCCCACTGTCAAAATGGAATTAGATTAGCTCATGTCTGATCATGGCCTCAACTTAAATTAAGAGTTTCCCTTTATTCAAGAACTCTCGCTCCTTATGTTGAAATATAGCTATACACCATGTAATACAAGCTTAACTTCCGTGAGAAGCATCATATCTCCAATAAGCTTATCATCATTGGCGAAGAAAGTGTGCGGTAGCTTTCATCACCTCATCATCCCTTATTATTAATACCCCACGAAAGTAAAGAAAAATGCAAACGGGACTTCGCCTTCATTTGAAATTCAATTTACACAAATATTCCCTACATGCATGATAATATAATACAAAGTTACTAGAGTTTTTAACTGTATGTTCGGACATCAACTGAATAATCCCAGTGCCCTCAACAATTTATCGACCCAGAAAAACATGATATCCGAATGGCATCTCGAGCAGGAAGACAGACTAATACACATCATCAAGAGCTGAATTTACAAACAACAAGAACAACAAATCTCTTTTTTGACCTCACTGATCCGCAGTGGCTGCAGTATCTTCACAGAAAACAAAAAGAAACAAACTACAAAACCTTCACTAGTACTTCGATATGCAGCAAAGAATGAATGAAACCACATTGATGCATCTCTACCATCTTTGTACTGGGGCCAAAAGACATAATAGATGACGATCTATCGTGCTGCTCCCATGGCTGACTTAGAGAAAGCGAGGGCCAGAGACCAAAGTGCCGGAGCAGCAACGAATGCGGGTGCAGCAATGAGCAACGGAGAATGAAGGCCAGAGAAGGCACAGGCCAGAGAAGGCGAGTGCCGGAGGCAAAGATCGAGAATTTGAATTAACGAGAAGGAGAGAGAGCGTGCGTTCACTTTTCTTCCTTGGAAAGAAAGAAGCAATAGAGATAATGGAAGATAGGGTGTTAAAATATGATCCATTTTGTGAAAACTCTAGAACTCACTAGACTACTCATACTTAAGAATTAAGTATGCTTAATGGAGAAGGAACAAAGTTAGCAGCAACAATTTGCTTCGGGCAAAAGTAAATGAAAGTCAACAATAGTGGCTTGAACGTGGGCAGCAAGAAGTCAGATTAAAAAAAAAAGGAAACTAAAGCCAACAAAAGGAGCTACAAAGAATAGAAAAATGGAGAATAAGGGAGAAGCAACCACAAGATTCGGAAGAAGCCGCAACGAGCAGAAGACAAAGAAGCAAGCCCATATTTTATATTATTTTATTCAAAGTCGGTAGAGAAGGCGGTAAATTCACGCCTATAAATAGGAGTTAGCGGTTGTTGTTCAAAGTAGTAAAAAAACAGAAATGCTTCCTCCTTTGTAATACCAACTATCATAATAAAATTCAGTTTGTGCTTTCACTCCATTACTCACTCCCTTGCCATAGTTCACACATACTTGCACACACACGCTTCCGCAAAATCCCAACAGTGGCGCCCACCGTGGGGCCTCACACACGGTGGAGGGTTTTCCCCTCACACACTATCAAATGATCAAGTACAAGCCTATGATTTCTTTGTCTTCGGGACGATCAACGAGCTCCCAAGTTTCATTTTTCTCAATCATTTTAATTTCTTCCTCCATGGCTTTAATCCAAACTTCTTCTTTGGAAGCATCTTCATAGTTTTCTGGTTCTAAGGACATAAAATTGCATGTTTCATAGACTTTCCTTAGAGACTTTACCCTTAGTATAGGAGACTCAGAAGTACACTCCTCTTGTGCTGGGCTTGGAGAGGATGGTGGTGTTACGTCTTGAGTGGAGGAATCCGATGTTCCACCTTCTTCTTGAGGTGTTGATTCCTCACGTGTAAGAGGTATGTCTAGTAAGTTGACATACTTCTTCTCAATCTTCTCTTCATCCCAATTCCAAGCGGCATTTTCGTCGAACTCGACATCTCGACTGATCATGAGCTTCTTAGTTTTTGGGTTGTATACCCGATAGCCTTTTGATTGATCGCTATAGCCAATGAATATTCCTTTTTCGGTCTTCTCATCGAGCTTGCTCCTTTTTTGATTAGTGAACGTAGCAAATACAACCAAACACTTTGAGATGCTTTGCTGAAGGCTTCCGTCCACTCCATACTTCGACTGGTGTTTTATTTTGAACAGCTTTAGTTGGACACCTGTTTAATAGGTATACTGCAGTATAAACTGCTTCTGCCCAAAAAGTGTTGGGAAGGCCTTTCTCCTTTAGCATGGACCTCGCTATCTCCATGACGGTTCTATTCTTCCTTTCTGCTACTCCATTTTGCTCTGGAGCGTAGCCAACAGTCAGTTCATGATGGACTCCTTCATCTTCACATAATTTATTGAACTCCCTTGAATTATACTCCGTGCCTCTATCGCTCCTTAGGACTTTGATTCTGCAGCCACTTTGATTCTCGACACGGCTCTTGAATTTCTTGAAAATAGAGAAAACCTCCGATCTTTCTCGATGAAAGTAGACCCATGTCATTCTAGTGTAGTCATCAATGAATAGGATGAAATATTTATTCTGACTGGGTGTAGGTGTCCTCATCGGACCGCACACGTCCGTATGGACAAGTTCCAATGGCTTCTTAGCTCTCCATGTGCCTCCAGATGGGAAGGACTTCCTCTGTTGCTTTCTAAGAAGACAGCCTTCACAAACATCTGAAATTTCTGTAATGGCTGGAAAATCTCTCATCATATTTTTCTGATGGAGAATTTTTAGCCCATAAAAGTTGAGGTGGCCAAATCTCCGATGCCATAGCCATGAATCATCAAGTTGAGCCTTCATAGCTATATCTTTGACATATTTCCATTGAATAGGAAAATTCTTGTTCTCCATTTTCACAGAGGCAATAACATGATTCCTATATTTATCATAGATAGTGCAGGGATCTCCTTTAAAGTATAAAGAATACCCATTCTGAATCATTTGTCCCACACGAGTAGATTTTGTGCAAGACCGGGAACCGGATATACTTCATGAACGTATTTTGGGCCTTTCTTAGTTTCAACAGCTATAGTCCCTTTTCCTTTCACATCAACCGATTCACCATTACCCAATCTCACTTGTGTTTTTACCGATGTATCAATATTGGTGAATATAGATTCATCTCCCGTCATGTGATTGCTACACCCACTATCAATATACCATGGATAATTCTTCTCATCTTTTTCCACCTGGCCTGTATAGAATAAATTATCTAAATTTTCTTCTTCCTTTTCTTTTCCTTTTTCTTCTTCAACATAATTCGCTCTATAATCTATTTTAGAGCGACAAAATTTTTCTATGTGGCCATATCTTTTACAAGAGCGGCATTGTGGTTTATTTTTAAACCAGCAATCCTTCTCCGAATGATTATTTTTCTAGCAAATACCACAAACTGGATATTTTTCCTTCCATGTAGTTTCTCCTCCTCTTCTATTTTTCCATGAGGTTCTTCCACTACTTTTAGGATTATGAGACCGTATGTTCATTTTTGACCGAAAAGCACTTTCAGCTGTATCTTCTTCCTGTACTTGCAATCTTTTTTCATATGCTTCTAAAGAGCCAATTAGCTCACTCACTTTGATAGGGTTTTTAAATCCTTTGATGATTCTATAGTAGTAACAATAGAATTGTATTTTCTAGTAAGTGTCACCAATATTTTTTCAACAACCCTCGATCGTAATATCATCTCCATAAGATCTCATCTGATTTACTAATTGTTTCAATCTACCACAATATTCTTGAACAGTCTCATAATTTTTCATCTTAGAATTCTCAAATTCCCTTCTCAAAGTCTGAAGTTGAATAGTTCGTACCTGTTCAGTGCCTTGAAATTCTTCTTGTAATGTCTCCCAAGCCTTCTTCGCAGTCTTCACTCCAATTATTCTCGGGAATACTGTTTCCGATAGTGCTTGCTGAATAAAGTATAGAGCCCTTGCATCCTTTTGTAGTTGATCCTTTGGAACACTTGCACCTTCTTGTGAAATCTCATAACCACTTTCGACGATGTCCCATAAGTCTTGGGCCATCAAGAATGTGGTCATTTTGTTGCTCCAATAATCATAGTTATTCCCATCAAAGATAGGAATAGGAAATGAGGATGAGGTAGAGTTGGCCATAGTTTAGTTATTGGAAATTTGGATGGATAATTTTGGGAACGGGTGGTTAGGACAAACGCCCTATACCAACCAAAGACGTGGCTCTGATACCACTGTTGGGATTTTGCGGAAGCGTGTGTGTGCAAGTATGTGTGAACTATGGCAAGGGAGTGAGTAATGGAGTGAAAGCACAAACTGAGTTTTATTATGATAGTTGGTATTACAAAGGAGGAAGCATTTCTGATTTTTTACTACTTTGAACAACAACCGCTAACTCCTATTTATAGGCGTGAATTCACCGCCTTCTCTACCGACTTTGAATAAAATAATATAAAATTTGGGCTTGCTTCTTTGTCTTCTGCTCGTTGCGGCTTCTTCCGAATCTTGTGGTTGCTTCTCCCTTATTCCCCATTTTTCTATTCTTTGTAGCTCCTTTTGTTGGCTTTAGTTTCCTTTTTTTTTTTAATCCGACTTCTTGCTGCCCACGTTCAAGCCACTATTGTTGACTTTCATTTACTTTTGCCTGAAGCAAATTGTTGCTGCTAACTTTGTTCCTTCTCCATTAAGCATACTTAATTTATTATGCTTAATGGAGAAGGAACAAAGTTAGCAGCAACAATTTGCTTCAGGCAAAAGTAAATGAAAGTCAACAATAGTGGCTTGAACGTGGGCAGCAAGAAGTCGGATTAAAAAAAAAAAGGAAACTAAAGCCAACAAAAGGAGCTACAAAGAATAGAAAAATGGGGAATAAGGGAGAAGCAACCACAAGATTCGGAAGAAGCCGCAACGAGCAGAAGACAAAGAAGCAAGCCCAAATTTTATATTATTTTATTCAAAGTCGGTAGAGAAGGCGGTGAATTCACGCCTATAAATAGGAGTTAGCGGTTGTTGTTCAAAGTAGTAAAAAATCAGAAATGCTTCCTCCTTTGTAATACCAACTATCATAATAAAACTCAGTTTGTGCTTTCACTCCATTACTCACTCCCTTGCCATAGTTCACACATACTTGCACACACACGCTTCCGCAAAATCCCAACAGAGGGAAAGTGAAATATACGTGTGCAGGCTAGCGTGAGTTTTTTGTTGGGGGGTTCCCTTTTCTTCATCAGTGAAGGAAGGAGAGAGGATATAAGACGGAGAGAGTGAAATAAAAGCGTGCGTGCTAGTGCGTGCAGGTCTAGTGAAAGGGAAATGAAAAAAAAAAAATTAGGTTGAGCGAGAAATCCCTTTGGTCTCTAGCGGCCCCACACCTCCACATGGCGCTTGATAATTGATCCAAGACCACGCTGACTTGGCGGTCTAGGGTGGTGTATAAAAAATTGAGAATCCTTCGACCGCCCCAAACCGATTTGTTCCGAGCGATTTTTATTGGAATAAATCCATTTTCCAATTTCATATGTGGAACCGCCCATTCGAACTAAATTGATATATTTATATTTGTATATTCTCAATTTTTATATTAAAAATTTTAAATACCCTAAAGGGTTTTGCTAACATAATACTCTTTGAGTTTCTGTGTGAATAATAACTTATTATAAGCCACAAATTCTTAAAAGAGTGAGCCCTACAATAATTTACAATTATTGTTATTTAGTTATTTATAGTTCAAAATAGATTATTATTCTCACAATAAGTTAAAAATTATTGCCCAATCATTTTTCTATCTGAAACTCTCTTTATCTCTCTCATCCTCTTCACGTCACCTCTTTTCACATGCCTCACAATATCTCACCCTCCTCAAAGTATACTCTCTTTTTTGACAAAAAAAAAAAAGAAAGAAAAAGAAAAAAGGAAGAAGGTATACTCTCTTTCTCTCTAGAAAGATATAGATCTACTCTTCACTATCTTCATTCTCTCATTAGACACTTGATTTTGACCCAATTAGATACAACCACCTCTTGCTCTCCCTCTCTCCTCTTGCCTTGCACAATTATGCCTTCACACCCACTCCACCTCGTCTTCGCTATACTCATCCTCACCTCTCATCTTGCCCTCTCCCACCTTTGCCCTCCACCCCACTTGATGACCTGTGCCTGCCTCCCCTCCTCCTCCACCACACCCTACACCTTCTCTGCCTCTCCTAGTCGGTTGCCGGATGGTCCCATAAACTAGTGAGTGGTTCTCGATTCTAGGATGGGAACTACCTATCCCAGAACCAATCACCCTTAGGTGTTGAAGGCTTCTATTCGACAAACTCAATTAGTCAACAAGGAAACTAGTTTTGGTTGACAAGGAATATGAGTGAAAATAAGTAAGTCTTGGAGCAAAAGACTACAATTGACATAAGGCTACGATTGACATAATCTTCAATAGGATAGGATTGAAAAGAAGTAACTATCGGAGTGTTGGAACCAACCATTTCAGATGTAACATTCAAAGAGACGTCCATAAAGGATGAGGTCAATGTTAGACAAAATAATTCATATGCGGAAGCCAGGATTGTTTATAGACAAACCTCCAGCCATTGTTCTTGTTCTCGTTCGTTTGAAAAACCTTGTCATCACCCATCAGAAATGAACGTACGTTCCTATTTATACACCGTCTCCCATCAAGACGGTTACCAAATGGGCGGTTGTCACGAAAGGGTACGAAGCGTGGAAAAACTTTATGTCGAATAGTCGCAACTTTAAGAGAAAATGTGGGTCCAAAATGTGGGATCACAAAAATAAATAACATTCTCCCACTTGATCCCATCATTTTCATCATACGGATTATCCAACTAATTCCACGAAAACTTTATGCTTAAAGAAAAGAAACAAAACACATGGATCATGGCGACATGTCCTCTAAGAGTGAGTAATATCTTCCATGTATCACAATGCATCTTATTTCTTTAATGTCAGCCTATATGTGACAACATATCTTAATGAATAAACCCCATGTTTATTCCATAACCAAGGATAAATGTTATTCTCATAAACAACAAAATGTGTACACCAAAATTGAGAATCAACATTACAACTGAATAAGAGTTTCATACAACAAAAATCGTTCATATGACGACAAATTACAATATGGGACCTACTCCCATACTAGTCACATGACCTTTATACTTCATTGGTGGCATGCCTTTAGTTAAAGGATCAGCTATCATCAATTCAGTGCTAACGTGTTCTATGACCACTTTGTTCTCCTTAACACGTTCCCTTATGGCTAAATACTTAATGTCGATATGCTTACTTCGACTGCCACTTTTGGCATTTTTAGCCATAAAAACCGCAGCTGAATTGTCACAATATATTCTTAATGGCCTAGAAATAGAATCAAGAATTCTAAGCCCAACAATGAAACTCTTCAACCATACACCATGCGAGGTAGCCTCAAAACAAGAAACGAACTCAGCCTCCATAGTGGAAGTAGCGGTCAAAGTCTGCTTGGCACTTCTCCATGACACGGCTCCGCCGCTAACATAAAAATGTATCCGGATGTTGATTTTCGTGAATCAACGCAGCTCGCGAAGTCCGCATCCGAATAACGAGACCACTTCTAGTTTGTCGGTCCGTCTATACATAAGCATGTAGTCTTTGGTACCTTGAAGGTATCTCATAACTTTCTTTGCGGCTCTCCGTGGTCTAAACCTGGTTACTCGATATCTTCCCAACATTCCCACAGCAAAAAGCGATGTCGGGTCGAGTGCAAACATGAGCATACATCAAGCTTCCAACAGCAAAGCATATGGAATGTTGTACATTTGTTCCCTTTCCGGATCGTTCTTCGGGCATTGGTTCAAATTGAACCTGTCACCCTTCACAATGGGTGCTATGCTTGGTGAACAATCTTTCATCCGGAATCTCTCTAGGATCTTATTGATATAGGTTTCTTGAGATAGTCCTAAAATTCCTCGAGGTCTATCTCTATGGATCTTAATGCCAATGACATAAGATGCCTCACCCATATCTTTCATATCAAAACTCTTAGAGAGAAATTGTTTCACCTCATGTAGCAACCCCTTATCATTGGTTGCAAGTAGAATATCATCCACATATAGCACAAGGAAACAAATTTTGCTCCCACTGACCTTCTGGTATATACATTGATCCATGACATTCTCTACAAAACCGAATGAAGAAATGACATCATGGAACCTTAAGTACCATTGGCGGGAGGCTTGTTTCAAGCCATATATAGATTTCTTAAGCTTGCACACCAAATGCTCACCTTTACTAAAGGGGAATCCTTCAGGTTGTTTCATGTAAACCTCCTCCTCTAGTTCTCCATTGAGGAACGCCGTCTTCACATCCATCGATGTAATTCCATATCAAAATGGGCAACCAATGCCAAAATAATACGAAGAGAATCTTTCTTAGATACAGGAGAAAAGGTCTCCGTGTAATCGATTCCTTCCTTTTGAGTGAATCCTTTGGCAACGAGTCTAGCTTTATATCTTTCAATGTTACCTAATGAATCCTTCTTAGTTTTGAAGACCCATTTACAACCAATGGCCTTCGCACCATCGGGTAACTCAACCAAATCCCGAGACTTCGTTAGATGCCATAGAACTCATCTCTTCCTTCATGGCATTGTACCACAAATTAGATTTATCACTATCCATGGCTTGTGAAAACGTTTCGGGATCATTCTCGGCTCCAATATTGTAGTCGAGACTCTTGTAAATACACAATATAATTACTAGGAATAGCCGATTTCTTTATTCTAGCAGATCTTCTCAATGTTGCATCAACATTCTCTTGAGGAGCGTGTTGCTCAACCGGTTGTTCAACGGTTTACGGTAATTGCTGAACAAGCTTGGATCTACTATATCAATATCGCGGTTGTGGAACTTCAACGATTGGTTGTTCAATAGCCGGCTGAACGAAGGGCATTATAAGCAACAACTAACCTTAAACTTGAGGTGGAAGGTTGAGTGTCTGAATGATCTTCCTTAGGAACAAGGTCCTTCGATTGATCGCTCCCACTAATCAAGTCATTTTCAAGAAATTTTGCATTTCTTGATTCCACAATCCTAGTGGTATGAGATGGACAATAAAACCCGTATCCCTTAGACCTTTCGGCATATCCAATGAAATACCCACTTATGGTCCTTGGGTCCAACTTCTTTTCTTGTGGATTATAAACTCTCACTTCAGACGGGCATCCCCAAACGCGCACATGATGCAAACTCGGTTTCCAACCCTTAAATAACTCAAAAGGTATCTTTGGGACAGCCTTGGTCGGAACTCGATTTAATATGTACACTACCATCTTAAGTGCTTCAGTCCACAAGGATTTAGGAAGTTTGGAGCTACTAAGCATACTACGCACCATGTCCAATAAGGTCCGATTTCTTCTTTCCGCTATGCCATTTTGGTCCGGAGAACCAGGCATAGTATATTGGGCAACTATCCCATTCTCTTGAAGAAATCTTGCAAATGGACCAGGTGCTTGTCCATCTTCAGTGTATCTACCATAGAATTCTCCACCCCTATCTGATCTCACGATCTTAATTTGCTTATCGCATTGTTTCCCTACTTCCGCCTTAAATACCTTAAAGGCATCTAATGCTTCATATTTATTATGAATCAAGTAGAGATACATATAACGTGAGTAACATCTATGAAGGAGATGAAGTATTTCTGACCACATGAGTCCATATCCGGACTACAAATATCCGTGTGTATGATTTCTAATATTTCTGTACTCCTCTTGGCACCTTTCTTTGTCTTGTTAGTCTGCTTTCCCTTTATGTAGTCCACACAAGTATCACAGTCAGTAAAATCTAAAGTACCGAGTACTCCATCATTTACTAATCGCTTAATTCTTTCTATGGAGATATGCCCCAATCTCCGGTGCCACAACATAGAGGAATGTTCTTTAACAACACATCGTTTCATACCAGCTTTATCATGAACATGCATCGCATCATAATAGGCATTGTCTTGTAAATTAATTCGAAAAAGACCATCAGACAAAGTACCACTCCCGACAATTTCAGATTTAAATGATAAACATAAGTTTGAATCTGAAAAGTTAAAAGAGTATCCCAAAGGTACAAGTCTTGAAACTAAAATTAAGTTTCTAGAAAAACTAGGAACATAAAAGGTCTTTTCCAAATTTAAAACAAAACCACTATTGAGAACTAGTCTATATGTCCCAATAGCTTCCACATGCGAACACATCTTGTTTCCTGAATAGATGCTTTGTTCACTTCCCACTGGCTTCCTATGGTTTTGAAAACCCTACATGGAATTCGAAATATGGATTGTAGATCCAGAATCAATCCACCAAGTATTGTGACTTACATCAGTCATATTAGATTCATAACAAACACAAGAGATTGGATTACCTTTCTTCTCGAGTCAGGCCTTAAATTTGACACAATCCTTCCTTATATGCCCCTTCGTTTACAAAAGAAGCATTTGGATTCTTTCTTAATGTCGGCTTGGGGAGGTATTTTACCTTTTCCCTTATGCTTGCCATGGCCCTTATTCTTTCCTTGTGTTGCCAAAAGAGCACTTTCTCCCAATTCCATAATCAGTCTTTCTTCCTCTTGAACACACATGGTCATGAGTTCATTAATTGACCATTTATTCTTATGTGTGTTGTAAGAGATCTTGAAAGGTGCATACTGTTGTGGGAGAGTATTCAGAATATAATACACAAGGAATGATTCAGATATCTCAACCTCAAGGTTCTTAAGTTGAGCTGCTATGTTCCTCATTTGCATGATGTGCTCACGCAAACCTTTACACTAGTGAGCTTCAATGATGAAAACTTCATAATCAGGGTCATGGCATGCGCCTTCTCAGAACTCTCAAACTGCGCATCAATGGCCTCCAATAAGGCCTTAGCATTGCTATCTGAGCAACCGAACCACGAATACTAGGAGATATCTTAGCTCTTATAAACATGTCACAAACGCGGTTGGACCGCTCCCATTGGTTATAAAGAGCTATCTCAGCTGGAGTGCTCGAATCAGTAGGAGTAAGTGGTTCGTCTTTCCTTATAGCATAGTCAATGTCCATCCACCCCAATTGAAGAAGAACTGACTCCTTCCAAACTTTATAGTTCTCACCATTCAGTATGGGAATATCAAACTTAAATTCGAGAGAAATTCACGGTTGCGAAACGCATATCAAATAATCATGCTTATGTCACAAAATTTGAGGCAAATATACATAAATCATGTTTTACCAATGTAAACATGTCACAATATGAATCACATAACATAAAAACTACCTGTGGGCTAAGTTTTTAATTTAAATAGATTCATAATTACTTCATGAAGAAACTACCATATTATATGCCTTTTCTTAATCCCTGTGGGTAAATTAAGAAAAATAATATGATATTTCATCCTAATTAATCATATTAATATAATGAAAATTCATGTGGGATAAAATTCATCATATTAATATAATTAATTACAATCAATGTCCATTTCTAAATATGATCCGGAGGCTTTTAATATATAATTTAATTAATTAAAGATGCTGTGGCTACTCTCTAATTAATTAATTATATGAATCATTGGACATTAAATTTCATGCATAAAATATTCATAAAAATGCATGAAATGACATAATAAATAAATACATCAAGGGCAGAACAGTAAATAAATAAATTGGCCAAGGGCAAGATTGCAAAAAACATGAAAAATTTGGGGCAAAAGTGTAAAAACAGCCGCGGGTGGGAGACGACAGGCGCGTGCCGAGCACGCGCCAGAATCCGCGCGGGCGCGTGCCCCACACGCGCGCGGTTCAACGCGCAAGCGCGTGCGTTGCACGCGCTAGGCAACTGCCGCGCTCGTGAGATCCACGCGCCAGCGATTGCCACGCGCCTTCTTCCTCGCGCCCAGAACGAATTTCTTCGCCGTTTTTCGCCATTCCGCCGCGGTTTCGCCGGTCGTTTCTTCTCCGGCAGCCCATCCCAGACACAAATAAATAGTGGGTTTTGAAGAGCATGCCGGCACGACCATATGGGTCCAAGTTTCGGCGAAAATGATCAAGAAATTAGCCCCAAATCATAAGAAACTTCCCAAAAAACACAAATCCTCAACCACCGCGACTTCCGCCGCCCGATTAGCCTCCGGCAAACACCAATATACCGGAAAAAAAAACTCATGGCTAACGTTCCTCATGGCGGTGCGACCGTATGGGTCCGAAATCAAGGGGTGGGTCGTGCGGATTTTGCCCGGAATCGTCGAATCTCTCTTGGCCTCAAAACTTCAAAGTTACTGTTCATGTTCTAAAGGCCTGAAAATACACCAAAAATACAACAAAAACAAGGCAGAGGCACTAAACACGCTCTGATACCAAATGTTAGACAAAATAATTCATATGCGGAAGCCAGGATTGTTTATAGACAAACCTCCAGCCATTGTTCTTGTTCTCGTTCGTTTGAAAAACCTTGTCATCACCCATCAGAAATGAACGTATGTTCCTATTTATACACTGTCTCCCATCAAGACGGTTACCAAATGGGCGGTTGTCACGAAAGGGTACGAAGCGTGGAAAAACTTTATGTCGAATAGTCGCAACTTTAAGAGAAAATGTGGGTCCAAAATGTGGGATCACAAAAATAAATAACAGTCAATGCAACTGTTAAGAAGTAGAGCTGAAAATCCGAGAAGTAGTATTTGTTAATGATAGCCGTGAAGATGTGGAAGCGACATAACGGTCAAGAAGTGAAACCAAGGATTTTAGAAGCAATTGATGATGCGTATGGCAAAAGAATGGAGAAACAACCGTCAATTAGTGGAGTCATGTATTGTTGAACAATTGTTTGTATATAGAAATTGCCAAATTATAAGAGTCTCATAGGATGTATTTGATTTCTTTGTAACCGTTGTTGACTTTTCATAGTAGGTAGAAGTGGTCAGAGTTGTAGTGTGTAGAAGGGACCACTAAATTACCAGCGGTTTAATTATAATTTCGGTTTATCTTTACATTTCAATATCCTTTTTACATGATTGAATACGATTGTCTTCAGTATCAGTACTTTTGCTTTTTCTCTTCACGAACGTTTCCTGTTCAAGAATCTACAAATAACCCGTCACACTCTTTGTCAATTTTCTCATCAGTCCATATTTCGAAATGTATCTAATCGACACTTTTCTGTGGAATAGGGATCTACCCAACAAACTATACACAAATCGAAGCAACAACGAAAAAAAAAGGACAGAAAGCATTTCAATTTCCGCAATTTAAAAGGTCAATTTTGGAACTTTTTTTACCTTACTTTGTTGGCTCACTCGGGTTTAGTTATAGAGATTAATCAATAGCGAGAGGGCTTCAATAATACACGACGATCATATCGTTAATTCATATACGAGAAACACCTAGGTAGGGACGTTTTGTCCTGACTTCCTGGACTATTTTCCAGGTAAATAGTCTCCTCGGACATGATGATCGTCGACAATCACTTGTTCTCATTCACGGAGGACTATCTTCCAAGTAAATAGTCCCGTCGGACGTAAAGACACCGTTTTGTAAGTCGTTCTTAATTGCCTTCTCATTTGTGATTAATGCGTTATACGAATCGTTCATGTCGGCTGTACAGAAATTGGTATAAGAAACTAGCTGAGACTTAAATTTTGAAGATTATTTTCCACCATGAAATCTAGCCAGTATCTCTGTTTTGTAACACTATCTTAATATGTCCAGTATTGCTCTGCTCTGCTCTCTCTCTCTCTCTCTCTCTCTCTCTCATCTACAACTTTCATATCCCTCATGGCCATCTTCAGTGCAAATGATGTCTTCTCCTGTTCCTCTTCCTCGTCTGGTTCCTCATCGCACTCCTAGCCCACTCCCTCATCAAAGCATGCTTCAAGCTCAAGCCTCGTTCCAGGGTCCCGCCTCCGCCAAGCCCTCTCTCCCTCCCTTTCCTCGGCCACCTCCACTTGATCGGCCACGTCCTCCCCAAATCCTTGCAAGCGCTCGCTTGCCGCCACGGCCCGCTCATGCGCATCTGCTTTGGGGCGTCCGCTTGCGTCATTGCCTCGAGCACCCCCGTCGCGAGGGAGATACTCAAAACTCTAGATCTCAAGTTCTCGTCGAGGCCTGAGTTCGCGTCCTCGGAGCACTTCATCTATAGGGTGTCGCGCTTCATCATGGCGCCGTACAACGATTACTGGCGGTTCATGAAGAGCTCGAAAGGTTCGTCAACGTCTGGGAGGAGGAGGTGAAGAGGCTGGTCAAGTTGGTGATGGAGAGCGCAAGAGGGAGCAAGGCGCCGGACCTGAGCAAGGAGCTGACATCTTTCACAAACAACGTGATCTGCCGGATGATGATGAGCACGCGGTTCTCGGGGACTGCCCACGACGCCAAGGGGATCCATGAGATTGTGAAGGCATGCTTGGAGCTTGCGTTAAACTGAGCGTCGGCGACGTGTTGGGGCCTCTCAGGTGTTCCGATTTTTCCGGGAATGGGAAGAAGGTCAAGGCAGTACTGTGGGAATTCGACCCGATCGTGGAGAGGATAATGAAGGAGCATGAAAAGAAGCTGATCAATGGGTCAGTTGCAGAGAGGAAGGATCTCATGGACATCTTGTTGGAGACTCACAATGATCCAACTGCCGAAGTGAAGATAACTATAAATGACATTAAGTCCTTCATCCTGGTGAGTACATGTTAATTAAATCCATACTCTCTTTATTAAGTTTTGCATATTAGATCGATGGCAATGACATGAAAACAATTACACTTAAACATATAACTTTTAATTAGTTTTCACTAAGTAGTTTGATAGTAGATATATAATATGTTTCAAAGGTGCAGATTGTAAGAAAACACTCGCGCGGATTACACTTTATACGTTTAAAACATTACACACGACGTTCATGCAAATGTCAATTTATCGTTCCTCATGCCTCTAATGGACAGGATATCTTCATGGCGGGCACTTAAACCTCATCGGCGGCCATGCAGTGGGCCATGGCGGAGCTCATCGACCGTCCGGAAGCCTACAAGAAGCTACGGGACGAGATCAGCTCCATCATCGGGCCCACTAGGCTAGTCCGAGAGTCGGACATCCTCCAGGCCGTCATGAAAGAGACCCTGAGGCTCCACTCGCCCGCGGCCATAATCATCAGGGAGTGCATAGAATACTGCTCCGTCGACGGTTACCTGGTGGAGGCCAAATCGGGGGTCCTAATCAATGCCTACGCAATCATGAGGGACCCGGAGATATGGACGGACCCGGACGTGTTCGTGCCCGAGAGGTTCCTGGAGAGTTCGGACGAGAAAATCGGAGAGCATCAGATGGAGTTCAAGGGTCAGAACTTCAGGTACTTGCCGTTCGGGAGCGGGCGGCGAGGGTGCGTCGGGGCGTCACTCGCAATGCTGGTGATGCACGTGGCTGTCGGATCACTGGTTCAGTGCTTCGATTGGAAGATGATGGAGGGAGAGGAGGCCATCGATTTGAGCCAAGGGCAAGGATTCGGGGCGGAGATGGCTAAGCCGCTGGTGTGTTTCCCCGTCGTGCATGTCGATCCATTTGAGCCGTGCCGCTGGAAAGTTACATGGGTCTTGATGTCATCGTACAGCTAAGATGTGTTGTTATATTTTCCCGCTCTTTGTGAGGATGTATGAATTCCTTAAAGTTTGGAAAAATGAGTAAACTACAGTCAATATAAACTATAGTCTATATGGCAATCATGCGGTTATTATAAATGAAGCACTATATTCTTTTTGTACATAATTGAATTCAGCAATGGTGACCATGATTGATGAGTCGGCAGGTGGGTTAGGTGCACCTTCGAAGCCATCGTCAAGCCCCTTTCCGGCATACACATCTTTATTTATATATTATTTTCTATATTATAATTTTTGATCAAATGGAAAATCTTTATAAAATAAAATATTGTCTTTTGACGTATCCATCACGGGTCGATTTCAATTTAAGGTGCGCCTTGTCTTGTTTCTTAACTTCATTTAGAAAGGGCAGTTTTGTCCTTTTTTCTTGCAATCTAACGGAGGAACCCCTCAAAATGAAATGGAAGATGCTTATGTTCGAGGAAAAGTTAGAAGGCTTCCAAAAAATAATTTATTAACCTAATTGGTAAAAGCAATACTTTCCCTGGCATTAGATCAATTTAACTTTGACTTTGTCGTACCTTCACCAATAAAGGTGAGGCAACCATACTCTTTCTATATTAAAATGATTGGCTGATTGACATGGGACAAGCATTTTTCAAGATTTCGATTTTAACTTGTTTGCGAAAAAGTTCGAACCAAAATGGACCCAATCACAATTTAGGTCATGGAATGGCCAACTTAATCTTAAATAAGGCTGTAGGCTCATTGACGAGAATCACTAGAGCGAAGGATGCCGGAGAGATCGTCGTGGTGATGATGGCGGTGGGTGGAATCGCTGAGGTGGATGGTAAGGCATTTATCCTACTTTTGATGGGAGTCTGAATACCTAGCACTTCGTGGATTGGCTAGTTGAAATGAATCGATTTTCCAATTACATAGAGATTTTCAAGAACCGAGGATGAAATTGGTGACGGCATATAGGTTACAACAAGGCGCCAGAATCTAAAACTTACCAATTAAAATAGGTTTTCTGATTTTTAAAATCTAGAACCTACCTACGTACCTTAAAACCTACAACCGGATAGATTCTCACTAATCTGGTTCTTCGGTTCAATTATACTTTGAAACTATGTTCATCCCTAACCTGTGTTGTGGTACAATGTATTTTTCTTGCCATCCTGGCAATACCTTCTTGAAGACTTTTAGGGCTCAATTAGTCCTTGCTAAACTAACTACTGGCCATCTTGAAGAGCTAGAGTTGCATCTTTTAGTTTCATCCCGGAATGAGTTGCCTTTGTTGGGTTTTAGATGAGAATCCAAATAAAGCCTTTTGAGGATTTGTTTAGGTCCGTTGCATATTTATAATGGTTATCTTCATATTTGTATTATAGAGATAGTTGTAAGAATGCGAACTCCGATCAAATCGAACTTCAAGATTCAAGGACAAGTTCTCCCCAGTAGAAAATATGTTGCGATATTAAATGGTTGGTCTCAATTTTTAATAGTTATCGAGTTAGAAATTAAAAAAATTAGTACAATAGAGTTTCTTATTTTGTTAATTATCTATTTCTTAATTTCAAACTAATGATTTTATAGTGTTCTATATTTATATATGCGTTTCATCGGAATTTTGCACCTTTGAACGTGTTTGCGCACATTCGTATTTTTGCAAGTTTTACTCATCTTGATCCTTATTTCTGCTGGTCAGTGATGAATAGTAAATGATGATTTGGCATGCTTGTGAATATAATTGGATTTTGTTTATTTTCTAAGTTAGTTGGATACTAAAAAATTCCATTTATTAACTGTGAATATAGCCAATATTAAATTTAGTTCTGAGTGTGAGATTGAAAACGAGACGTCCAAGCAGAAAACATCCCGATAAGCACGTGAGTCGTGCTTGTAAGCCCGAGCGGCAAAGATTTGGCTGCTTGTTTTCAACTAAGTTGGCCACTTTATACCGTCATTTCAACAAGGTCTACTCTTGCTCGCTTTCAAGAAATGTCTCATTTCATTTTCTTATTTGAAATCTTCTCCAATACTTTAGTAGTATTCTCCTGAGATATTCACTCGTTAGATATCCAAAGGAATTACAAGATTAAAAAAAAAAAAAAAAAGCATAATTAACTCAACTCAAACTTTTCTGCATTCTCAATAAACTTTTCAACCTTAGTCGGCATGGGAATGGCTCTCACGACTCTCGACCAATCTTGAATGAAAATCAAAACTTCCTCTACTCTAGAAGTGAAAGAACTTTGAAAGTCATTAAACACATGATCCGATATACTAAAAGCTAACTCTAAAGTATTGATAGTTATAGGAATAGCCAAAACATCCTAAGTCATCAAAGATAGTTTTCCATCACGTCAAAAGGTCAAAATTAAAAATATCTTCACTTTTGGCTTGAGGATACTGATCAAGCTCAGATTTGTAGCCATCTAACAATCTTCTTCTCGTTCAAAAGGTTTTCCACTAAACATTGATATCATCCTTGCTGTGACTGTTATCGCCATCGGCAGTGTAACCACTATTGCTACCACTCTCATTTTGACCTCCCAAATTTCCGCTACTACAACCAAGAGAATATTGATTGTTCATAGAATTTGTACAAATGTTCTCACCTTATCATGCATCTTATCAATTTTCCCACTATCATCATAAATTTAACCATAACATAATTTCACATAATTCAACTTTTATTCGTGGGATTCAACATAGCCACAATCAATACCATCATATTTACTTTTTCTGAACTCCCATAATATTTATCAAACTCCACTTTCATTTTTGTCCCCATAGCTTTAAGCCTAAGATCTTAAGCATTCGAAGCATCTTTCAAATATTTATAGAAAAAAGTTATTCTCTCAAAATAATCATTTGGAATAACATATAAAGTCTCCAACATCCGATTAGTGGCATCATAAAATCTTTTTAGACATTTGAAAAGAATAATGGCATTTTCCAATTCGTTTTTGGGAGTATCCAAGTTAAGCTCATTTGAGAAAGAAAATTCATCTTCTTCCATTCTTTCAAAATGGCGGTGTCGGACATGAAATAAGTGGAGTTCCATCTAGTGGCCACATCAAGACAAACCAAATTCTTGTAAGTAATCTTTTCACTTTCAATGCACTATTAAAATGTTTTAACTCTTGTGGGAGAACCCCTCTCATACCTTATCACATTTTGACACATGCAATACAATTACGTATCTCAGTCAAGCCATTTCTTACACCATTGAAGATCAATTATGTTCTCTTAAAAAATTTGTCTTATGGAAATGTCATTCAAAGTAGCATTGTCTGCTGCGATTGTGGACATTTCTATTCTCCACTCATTTATGCACTTTCTAAACCATTTTCCAATCTATCTACCCTTGAGACTAGACATCATCACAAAGTTAAAGATTCTTTAATTTTACTTCAACTTCTCATTAATGAAATGTGGAGACATAAATAGTTCAAGTTTTGAATGGAACTCAATTTATTACAATCCTAGAATTCACGGAACCAAAGTGTTATTTCAAACTAGTTTTTCCAACTGAACTTACTATTGTAAATTGTGACATATGTTTGTAAAGAGGTTGTAAGTTAGTGAAAATATCGTGAAATTTGACATGCTCAATCAAGGAAAAGAGTTAGCTCATTAAATATGATAATTCAAGCAAGCATGTGCCTACAATGATCTTGATTAAACTTTCATGTAGTAAAGACACTACGAGTATTGGTATCTCTCCCTGCCTAACCAAACGTATCTACATTAGGTGTTGCAAATAAGTTTTGCTTTTATCTATATTGTGAGGGCACTTGTTGCATTTTCTCTAGTGCACCAACATTATAGAAGTACGTAATCAACACGGCACACATACTCATTCCCACAATATTTGTTTTCTTTGTCTTCTCATTTATGATTCTCGAATAATGATCCCAAACACCGGATTTATTCTATTTTCATTTATGAGGACGAGAACTAGATACCTTGTTTGTTGTGGATAGGGGTTAGCGGTTCCCGGTTCCAGTTCGGTTCCATCTGGAACCTAGAACCTACCCTCGGGTACAGGTTCCTCATTTTTTGGAACCTGGAACCTACCCGTTAGAACCAAGAACCTGGAACCTACCCTGTTACAGGTTCCAGGGTCGGTTCCGGTTCCGACAGGTTCTTTTTTTTTTTTTTTTTTCATTTTCAGATTACCCACAAGATTATGAATTAATTGAAGCTTCATTCATGAAGCAGCACATAAAACAGGGAATAGCATGCACAAAATCAATTATCGATTGTTTTTTCCGGTCTTCTTATCACTTATCTCTCTAATACAACTTGACATCTCGGCATATTTGTACATGGCGATCTCAGAAAACCAAACAGATCCAGCAAAACAGAACCACACCCAAATTCAGCCCGACCACATCCAAACAAACAACCAACCGAATTCAGCCCGACCACATCCAAAAAAACAACCAACCGATGCTCAACGAATGGGCTATTCCCAACAATCACAAGCGATGCCGAACGAAAGAGGGTCGTCGAAATTCGCAAGAAAAATCAAATCTTTGCGCTCTCGGCTTACTCATCTCGTCGGGAGTCGAGAACCGCGACGACTCGTGGACTTGCCCTTGAACTTTCCCCTCCCCATGGCTCGAGACGCGCTTCCCCACTTGCGGAGAACACGATTCGGGCACGAAATAGCGAGATGTCGAATAGGAGCAACGAGACATCGTAACGAAGGACACTCTCACTTTTCCGGACTCGTAACTATATCAACCACGAGATGTATAGTGGATACCTGACTAATGTATGGCACGGACGGCGCGGTGAAGATGGCGGCGGTCGCAGCTCAACCCACGGCCAAGGGGGGAAGAGCTCGGTTCTGGCGGAGGCGGTGGCAGTTCGGAGCAACGACGGCCCGAACGGCCGAGCGAGCAGCGGCAAGAGGTGGTGACGGTGGCTTGGGGACGACGGCGGTGGCTCACGGCGGCGAGGGGCGGTGCGGGCGGCGCGACAGCTCGTTGGGCTCAACGGCGAGACGGCTCGTCGGACGAGCGGTGGGTGGTGGTGGTTCGATGGCCAAGAGGTGGTGGTGAGTAGGGCGTGGGGCGGCGGTGTGGTGGTGGGTGAAGCAGCAGCCAGCCCAGCAAGAGGAAGGAGGTAGAAGAAGAAGAAGAAGAAGAGGAGAAGAAGGGGGGTTTCGGCCGAGAGAGAGGGAAAGAGAAGAGAGAGAGAGAAGAAAAGAAAAAAGTTGAGGGGGACAGGAAGTGACGTGAGGAAAAAGGGGAAAAGAAAGAGAGAGAAAAAAAAAAAGGGGGAGGGGGAAGTGACGTGCACTAATTTTTTTTTTTTTTTAAACTCCGACCGGTTCCGGTTCCGATTTTCATAGGAACCGGAACCGGAACCGGAACCGGGAATGCCGTTTCCCGAAAAAAGGGAACCGGGAACCGGAACCGGTCTATGTAGAACCGGGAACCAAACCTGACCCTCCGGTTCGGTTCTCCGATTCCCGGTTCTACCTGGGAACCGTGCTCACCCCTAGTTGTGGATGCCTCTTCTTCTTCTTCTTCACCTCCATGGCCTGGCCATTCCATGATCGGAGTCATCACATCATCTCCACCTACTTCCATTTGACACGTTATCTTGATTCATCAATTTACGACAAGATAACGCTAGCACAATATAATTCGTAATTGCAAAATAAAAATCGAACATTTGTGCTTGACGAAGTAACCAACACAAAGAACAAGCATCAAAGTTCTACAATAAATGCGATGTGTTTAGCATTAGGATCTATCTAAGAAAAACCACTAATACAAGTCCTTATTATATAGTTCTCACAAATGCAAAGACATCAAGCAAGCACACATCTTTCCAAACAAACCTTACTCTAGCTGGATTGTTCTCGCGAATTTTATATTCCAAGCAACGTACAACCTACTATGCTTATCAGTGCCAATCTTATGTTTAAGACCATGACAACTCTCAAAACTATGCTTAAAAAAGAACTGGTTAATCTTGATTTCATTGAACTTCCATGAAGCCACCTGTAATGCAACAAATTAACATGGACTTCAAGATATAATAGATGCAGTAGTTCCACATAAACTCCAATAGTCACTTATGAGATCTTTCCCTGAGCAGCTTGTTTTGTCCAACCGGATTCACGACCCCAGAAGCTTTAGGAGGCTATCAGTTTGTCAGTTATTCAGCATTTTTGGCCTTACGACCTCGTGATCACCACAAGTTACAGAATTCGAACTTGCAGGACAAGCTTACATAAACTAATTATATTCACGTATGGCCAGGGCAACAAACAAATCAAAATCATAGCACACCAAAATCGAAACATTCATGAAGAAATCGAAAACGAAATTGACCCGGAGAGACAGAGAGAGTACCTGGCTATGGCTAGGGCCCGAGCGGCAAGATCAGGAGAGAGACGAGACGGTGTCTTTGAGACTCGAGGGCACCGCTGGAGAGACTTGAGAGACAAGAGTTAGAGTGAGAGAGAGAGAGAGAGAGATGGGGGGTGGGGCTGCAGCCACATATGGGAGAGTGAGAGGAAAAAAGACCAAGAAATGACAACAAGAAATCGAAATTGCAGCACACCAAAATCAAAATATCCAAGGAAGGAACTTGAAAACGAATTGGACACAGAGACAGTACCTGGCTTAGGCAAGGCCGCAAGCCGCAGGACCAGGAGAGGGATGAACGAGATGGCATCAACGAGACTCGAGGATGCAAGCTGGGGGAGAGAGAGAGAGAGAGAGCAGCCGCAGACTGTGAGAAGTGAGAAGTGAGAAAACGTAGAACGAAGTGAGAAGAGAACTGACTGCCGAGAGATATTCTTGGCCTGGTAGACCCGTTCAAAAACCAAGTTTCCGAGTAGAACCAACAGTTCAGACTAAAGAAACTGGCAAGCGAAGCAATTCCTGTTGCGAACTGGTCGGATATGGCCGGTTCGGGTAGGTTCCTGGATCGAATAGGCCTGGTGGCTTACCTCAAGGCAAGACTGCTGTCTTTTTCTCATTTGGTTCGATTAGTCTGGCGTTCCATGGGTGACAAACATGGACTTATCTTTAGCCAGTCGCAATCGGTTGTCGAAATCACAAAAGCAAATTGAGGGCTGTAAAACAGATGGAGATTCCTCGGAGGAAACCGCGTACCAGATGCCTCAGGACAACCTTGTCTTATACTTGAACAGGAAGAAGATCCTAATCACCATCGAACTGTAGGTCTTTTATGAAAAAGTGACCGATAAAGACTGAACCATCCTTCATTGATCAATAATCGAAGCAGCTTCCTAATTTTCTCTCACATATTCAGTTTTCTGGCAAAAATTGCTCATTTAGTTCTAAACTTATTAAATGAATACTAATTCAGTCATAAATTTTTCAATTTTGTCATTTAGTGCTAAACTTTTGTACAAAATTCCATTGTAATCATTTTGGCATATTTTCGCTGGGATTCATTGACGTGGTGGTTTGGTACTCGCTAGCCAAGTCATGTGGTATATGATCACGTCAACAATTGCTTGAGAAAATTGACTAGAATAACTATATTAAAACTTTATGTACAAGTTTAACCAAATCGGAAAACTTGTGATTGTATTGGCATTCCTACAATAAGTTTATTATTAATTAGACCATTTTCTCGAGTTTTTAATGGCACGGGAGCAGTTTACATCGGCCAATAATAGAAATGTTTGTTTAATTTCATCTTATCATATGTGGAAACTAACTTGGAAATGAATTCCATACATGCCCCCAAATCGCATCTCTGTAACATTGTTTTGATAAATGTCCAAAAACTTGGTTTGCTAGTTTTTTTTTTTTATCTAAATTAATCTTGCTCATCATCATCGTCATTATTATTTTCTTCAAAGTGGGGCACAGATGAATATGAATCACTATCAGGGATTTGGACCTCAATCTTCTGATCATGACATTGTGGGGGACTCCGGCAAAATGAATCATATCTGATCTTTCAGTCCCATGAGCGCCCAGTCAGCTCAATCATTACTTTAAAATAATTGGAAAAAAATGAATTAGGTGCATAAAAACAAATTGGTTTTGGAAAAGGAAAGCGTGTCTAGCGTATCGTTAGGTGCTTTACATCCATTCGTGTCTTTTTACGTCACCCATGACATGATAAAGATGAATCGTTATGATTTAAATGCTTAATTTTTATAGAATGAGAGGGAGCAATTTATTCATAAGTAAACGCATGATTGAGAAAGTGATTACATATGTGTCAACATGTACCCTTTTATATAATAATTACAATGAATATAATCTAAAACCTAGGCCAATGTGAAACCGGGGGCTAACATACAACTTAAGTTACCCTAAAGTTGACCAAAGTCTATTTGCCATTCAATGTGAAACGAGTGGTTTGTGATGTGATCTCTAACAATGTTGGAAAAATTACTCATCTTATTCCACCAAAGCTTTATGACTCCGGGTTTGGCATTTTCTTAAGGATAAGATGCCATAAAGACACCATAAGTCTCATAATTTTAATGCATATTCGCTTTAATGTCTTTACTTTTTCTTTTGAATCATTTAAATGTCACATTGGTTAAAAATCGTTTACTTAAGTGTCATTGACTATTTAGCCATCATTGCTTTATTCGAAATTGGCTGATGCGACTCGTTGAAAAAATCTAATCAACAAAAATCATAAGAAAAAGACGTTGTTTCAGCCCTATCAATAAAATGAAAAGGAAAAATGATCAAGACGACCATGGAAGGACTAGAGCTGCGGGTAGCCATAGGAACCCCTAGGATCACAAAATTTCTGTAATACCACATTTCCTCATCATTGAAGAGGGAGGCGCTTGGCCTTGGTTTTTTGTTTTTAGATCACTTAAATGCCACCTTTTAAAAAGAATGATCACTTAAATGTCAACTCTGATTTAGGTTGTCGGAAATTCGACGTAGTCATTTTTATTATTTTCTTAATCCTATGTAGCTCATTAGAGTACTTAGTCAGCATATAACCCTTAAATGACTTCGTGCAGTAGATTAAAAAGTGATCACTTCAGTGTCAATCGTTATTAAAAAATTATCACTCAAGTACCAGTTGTTGTAAAAAAGTGATTACCTTAATGCCAGTCGCTGTCAAAAAGTGACCGTTTCAGTGCCAAAAAAATACCACATCAAATAAAAACTTTAAGAATAAAAATAACGTAATTTATTTGGTCAGAATTTCTAGCTAAAGGCACTCAGGTATTCATTTTTCTCTAATTTGACACTTAAGTAAACCGACAAAAACTTTTGGTACTAAAGTAAGTTCCGTATACAATTTTTAGCACTTCTAAGGTCGTTCTCCCTAGAAAACTCTTATTTCCTTAATGTTTGGTAAAATTACATTTTGAATCATCTGGGGCAATAGACAAACGAAGAAGTAGAAAAAAATAATCTCACTCTCTTCCTGAAAGTCCCTCTTTCACTCTCTATGAATCTGATTTCTAGAATCGAACACTTGATAAAATAGCAGGTACGTCTCGCTCCTCAGTTGATCCGTCTTCTCGCTCAAAATCAGACCGGAGAAGAGTTTTCGCCAAATCTTTTGGACCGTAGACGACCGAACCAAGCGAGTCGACTTAGATTGCCTCGGACTTAGAATTTTGTTCCATTTTCCACTTTGGACGTAAATCTCTTTACGAAAAAGGTCACGTTGGACTCAACAATTATTCAAAAAGTTACGTAGGGCGATTCGCCAAAAAAAAAAAAAAAAAAAAAAAAAGCTACTTAAACGAGCGATTTTTCACTAACGTGACACTCAAGTGATGAAAAAGAAAAATGTTAGAGCACTCAAATAAACATTGTATAAAAAATATATAATATATGATATCCTTATCACCATAAGATGTGATGTTCATGATATATCATTGGTCCAAGTTACATGGTCCCGTTGCAGGAGACATCGCGCTCCAACTCTGTTACTTTGCAATTTCTTTCTTTCGCCACCGTTGTCAAGGAAGAAGATGTTTAATCTAGTTATTTGCTAAGAACATCACTGCCTAAAACCACTGATTAACACTACTTGCTACATAATCCAAACTGGCCGTGGGGCCTCCAAGATCGTCTAGGAATGAAGAATTAAAATCATCTGACCTTTTCCTATAAACATCCCACTTATTATTACATGAAGAACCAAAATCATCTGACATTTTGCCAAAAAGCATCCCACTTATTATGTTCTCGTGGCCGACGGCAAGTTTTAGGTCATATCAAACTGTTGTGCACTGTGTAAGATATGTCAGAATGTCATGGGGAGATCAACCCAGCAGACCAGGCAACTCGTGAGCTATTTAGAAGTTTGAACTTTTTCAAACTTTGGTTGATCTCACTTTCTGGGCTCACACGGGTTCAATAATTAATACCAATCCTTAGAGGATTAATCAATTGCAAGATTGCTTCAATAATACACAAGGAGGACCACGCTGTTAGTTCATGTACGGGGACCACTGAGGACCACTGAGGTATGCTTAATTGTCCTAATTTTCCTGGACTATCCTCAAGGTACATGGTCTCGTCGATCGTAATGTCCTCTTCATACGTAATTGGAAAAGTAATTCACATCTCCGAAAGAAAATTATAAAGAAGAACAAGTTAGATGATCATTTATAAGTTATAGATCCGGTTAAGCTCGTGAAATAAAATTGAGTTATATTGTAAGCTTTCCCTATCAAAAGTCACAAAAAGTTCCAAATTATATTCACTGTGAAATATTTACCTTGAACTTTTTTTTTTTTGTAATATTACAAACTCTAAACTATACCCATCGAGACATATTTATCATAAACTTTTTCTTGTGACATAAAAAAAAAAACCCTAAACTTGTACCTATGTAACACATTTACTTTTCGTCAAGGTTCCGTTAGTTAGAAATGCAAAAGTTTGCCAACTACATAAAGTTGCATAGGAAGTAGTTTGCTCGCCTAAAAATGAAGGAGAACTAGGTCTGCTTAATTTGAAAGTATGGACAAAGTGTTATTAGGTTGCATGTTATAGACCCTCATCAATAATCCTTCCTCTTCCCTCCGGAGTAATTGGGTTTTCAATACTAAATGCAAAGGTACTTAATTATGCAACTTGAGATTAAGGGCAATATGGCTTGGAGTTAGCGATGTCTTCTAAAGCTAAGACTCGTTCTAACTTTAATCATCTCTAGCTTTAGATACTGCTGCAAAGAGGTATATCAAGAACTTAGGCAAGTGGGACCCATTGTGGAGTAGTGCATTTTAATATAAACTAACGGATTAGCAAACATAACTTTATAGGCTAGCTTGCTTGTAAAAATAGATTACTGACAGCAGAGGCCGTATCACGATGAAAACCTTTAATTGATATTCAGTGTAATTTCTAGATGTCCGGTATAAAAGATAATTCTTTGAATGTAACTGGGCTAGGAGTATATGGCGAAGTATCTTCGCATAGAAGGGTATTTGACATTCTTCAAAAAGATGAGATTTTTGAACTTTATTGGATGATAAGAGCTACAAAGATCAAGAATTTGGAAGCACGGCTCCGCAAGTTATACTTCTTAGCGATCATGTATTGTATTTAGATGGAGCGCAATTGTAGACGTTTCCAAAAATAAATTAATTGAGATGCATCTTCTTTTCGCTAATATATGTAAAATTTAAATTCCACTAAAGAATTTAGGCTTCACTTTTCCATAATTGTGCCCTTCCAAGCAAATATTTTGTTGGCCACTATGTGGAGGCTTTCTACCTCCATATTCTCGCATAATTAGCTGTGTTTTGTGATGTTGGGGAATGTCTTTAAGCTTTTGTACTTCATCTAATTAGTGAGATTTACATATTTATAAAAAGAAAAACGGGTTCTGTTAAATAATTTTTCAATCAAAACATCGCTTTTATTTCACTTAACTCTCGCGGGGGGTGTCAACATTATTTGCTTTTTGGCGCCTATATATGTAGTTTTTAACGGTTCTCAATGATAAAATTTTGAAAAAAGGTAAATATGCCACAGATACATAAGTTTGGAATTTTTGGCATCATAGAAAAAATTTAAGATAAATATGTCACGGTGGATATAAATTAGAGGTCTTTTGCAGCTTTTGCTAAAAAGACTAAAAAGCAAACTCATCCTTAAACAGGAAGAAATTTACGAGCGGCCTTCACTTTGAGCAGGATGATTAATAAGAGGGTGGATAGTTATTACCAACAAGTCAATGATAAAGGAGGTCACTTGTGGAGGATTATGCATCTTGTTCATCGACTGTGCATGCGATGATAATCTAAAAGAGACTGCTTCCTCGTTCGCGGAAAATGTATCTCTTTGCGTACCCTTCACTCCTGACGGTGGCATGACAAGCCGATGAAGACTTGGCTTTTTAAGACGACTTTCGTCCATGACATGACAACAGCAGCATCTCCGTTTGTCACCTGGTTTAATTTCGTACAGCACAACTCGTGGAAAGAAGTGCAAGCTACTTCATTTTTCATATTTTTGTATGGCAGCTGGCATGCTCTCATGCACTATATAGAGCATCAACCCTAGCTTTCTTCTTTCAAACCCCATAGTCCTCTCTCTCTCTGATCTATACACTTTCATATTCCCTCATGGCCATAGTCAGTGCAAACGATGTCTTCTACTACTTCCTCTTCCTCATCTGGTTCCTCACCGCTCTCCTAGTCCACTCCCTCATCAAAGCATGCTTCAAGCTCAAGCCTCGCTCCAAGGTTCCTCACCCGCCAAGCCCTCACTCCCTCCCCTTCCTCGGCCACCTCCACTTGGTCGGCCCAGTCCTCCCCAAATCCTTCCAAGCGCTCGCCCGCACCCACGGCCCACTCATGAGCCTCCGCCTTGGGGCGTCCTCGTGCATCGTCGCCTCGAGCGCCTCCATCGCGAGGGAGCTGTTCAAAACCCAAGAGCTCAACTTCTCATCGAGGCCCGAGTTCGGGTCCTCGGAGCACTTCATCTACAGGGGGTCGCGCTTCATCATGGCTCCGTACGGCGACTACTGGCGGTTCATGAAGAAGCTGTGCATGACGAAGCTCCTCGCCGTCCCTCAGCTCGATAAGTTCCTCGACGTTCGCGCGGAGGAGGTCGAGAGGCTCGTCAAGTCGGTGATGGAGAGCGCGAGAGGAGGGAAGGCATCGGACCTGAGCAAGGAGCTGACGACGTTCACAAACAACGTGATCTGTCGGATGGTGATGAGCACACGGTGCTCAGGGACTGCGAACGACGCAGAGAAAATCCACGAGCTCGTGAAGACGTGTTTGGAGCTCGCGGGGAAGCTGAGCGTCGGCGACGTGTTGGGACCCCTCAGGTGGCTCGATTTCTCAGGGAACGGGAAGAAGCTCGAGGCAGCGCTGTGGGAATTCGACCGGATCGTCGAGCGGATAATGAAGGAGCATGAAGAGAAGCTGATCAATAAATCAGTTACCGACCGGAAGGATCTCATGGCCATCCTGTTGGAGACACACAACGATCCAACTGCTGAAATGAAGATAACAAGGAAGGACATGAAGTCCTTTGTCCTGGTGAGTACAGGTTAAAGGACATGAAGCCCTTTATCTTGTAACTACTTTTCATTAAATCTGTTGATAGCAAATAAATAAATTTACGTTCTGAAAGTATAGGTTATTAGATAATTGTCGCACGGTTTACATTTTATACATATAAAACACTACATATGATCTTCATGGCTGGTACGGATACCTCTAATTGGCAGGATCTCTTCATGGCTGGTACGGATACCTCGTCGGCGGCGATGCAGTGGGCCATGGCGGAGCTCATCAACCGTCCGGAAGCCTTCAAGAAGCTGCAGGACGAGATCAACTCCGTCCTCGGTCCCACTAGGCTAGTCCAAGAGTCGGACGTCCCGAACTTGCCCTACCTCCGAGCTGTAATCAAGGAGACCCTGAGGCTCCACCCGTCCGCGCCCCTCATCATCCGGGAGTGCGGCGAGGAATGCTCGGTCGACAGCTACCTCGTGGAGGCCAAAACGAGGGTCCTAATCAACGTCTACGCGATCATGAGGGACCCCGAGATATGGGCTGACCCGGACGAGTTCATGCCTGAGAGGTTCCTGGAGAGCTCCGGCGAGAGGATCGGGGAGCACCAGATGGAGTTCAAGGGCCGGAACTTCAGGTACTTGCCGTTCGGGAGCGGGCGGCGGGGTTGCGCTGGGGCGTCCCTCGCGATGCAGGTGATGCACCCGGCCGTTGGATCGCTGGTCCAGTGCTTCGATTGGAAGGTGATGGAGGGAGAGGGGGCCGTCGATTTGAGCCATGGTTCTGGGTTCGCGGCGGAGATGGCCAAGCCGCTGGTGTGTCGCCCCGTCGTGCGTGTCAATCCATTTGGCCATGTGACTAGGAAGTAATACATATGTTTTCTTGACGTCTGTCGTGCTAGTAAGATGTGTGGTTATCTTTCCAGCTCTTGAACAGGATGTTTGGTGTGGCTTTGATGTTTGGAAAAAGGGAATAAACTATAGTCCATCTGGTGAACATGTTGTTTTATGATTTGAATCGCTATATGTTGTGTATATTAAATTTGAATTCAGCAATGGTGACTGTGGTGTTTTTTTTTTTTTTTTTGTCAAAAAGAAAGTTTCATTAATTACCAAACTCATAATGAAAGGGAATTTTAAAAGTCATAATAACAAAACAAAGTCATAGATTTCCAAAATAAACAAAAAAATCAGAAATCAAGGCATTTCATCATAGCATGGTTGGTAGATATCATCATAAGCTAATCTTTCAAGAATAGATTTATAACGGCAGAGATCATCACAAGCTTATCCTTTAAAAAGATATCTGTAACTAGATCCAAATGAAAGAATCAACGTCTAATCACAGAATCATACAACATTATTAGTGATAAGCACATAAAAAGATCTCTATCTGTAATTATGGCTTTGCTTTTCGATGGTGTGCACCTCAGTTCAGCGTCCCCAACACCATCACCATACGGAGACAATGTAAATAATGAAAAATCTCAGATTTGACACATGTGATAGTGCGTCTCGTAGTCAATGCGAAATGTCAAAACTTTGAGTGAAAATACGTTAAACGAACACAAATTTGACATCGAACTGGAGGCGTAGTACTTGTTCATTAAGGCTCTAAAATTTAAAAGATGATTGGAGAGAGAAGCTCTTAAATATAATATCAGGAGAGTAAAGTTTCTAGATCTAAACTTAGATCGGGAAAATTAGGAAAGAAACAAAAGGAAATAAAAGGAAAAGGAGTTTGGAGGTGGGTTAGGCGAAGCAATCGGTGGGCCCCTTGTTTTAAAAAAATTGTGAGATCTCAAGCTAGTATAAACAAAAAAACTTACACGTGTATAACTAGATTGTGGCGTGTGCGTTTGAATTTTTTTTGGTCAGTGTTCGAATTAAATTGAGTAAACCAAATTCTTTCACATTTTCATAATCTAATGGTGATGAATAAGTTTATTATTACACCAATAGTGAACCTGATAAATTTTTTCCTTTTCCTTTTTTTTATTTTGAAAGTTGCTTTCTAATGCTTATTTTATATCGTGATTATCGAATACTATTTATTTTGAGTAAAATCACTATGAGTCGAAAGGACTTTGCAAGGTCAAAGCATTGCCAAACTTATATGCTAGGGTGGGTTTGTATGAGTTGGGCTTTATAGATTTTAAAATTAAAATGACTCTTGCACTACACTATCGAATTATTGGAACATCGTACTCTTGAGCGTCGAATGGTAAGCTAATAGTGGCATTCCCCACGCTAGATGGGCCACTCAATTCAGGGTAAACCAATCAAGAACCAGTCAATTCTCCAATTGAACCAGGACCGTTCTCGCTCCTAAGGCGTGTCGATCACTAATCACCTCGATGATGATCCCCATAGTGCAACGATTGGCAAATACTCACACTTGCGACCTCACATAGAGTGCCCATGAGAGGTTGTTGCTTTAAGAATAGGCACCACCTTGCAATGGTCCTCATGCAAATGCCATCGTCACAACGATTCTCACTGCCCTGACAAAGCAAGATTCTAAAAAGGCGCCAATAATCCAACAATCACATTACTCGAGAACAACCACTACCTTTGCAGACCCGCCTACAACTAGCTTGCTTATGGCAGTGATCGCTTTTTGTGAGAAAGTTGAAATCTTTCCATTTATCATCTCATTTTCTTATTAGATGGTAGAAATTCTATTTGGATTCATCCCACTAAAACTTTTTAAAGAATCAAAACATATCACAATTGAATGTATCACATTCAAATGCCTAAACCAAACTATCGAATAAGAGAAAAATCTATCCCGTCGAAATTCGATTATGGCTCTCCTCCGATAACCATTTTGAATACTAGTCATTCACTTCACTAATAACGTAATTTTCCATGTAATTATAAAACCGTATATTTTTGAAGAGGAGAAATTTGGTTAGTGTTTACATAATAGACGTATTTATGATATTCTCTATTGAACTTTCTTTTTTTTTTCTCTCTCTAGATCTCTATTGAACTTGACCAGCGACGGAAACCTCATCCACCACCCCGAACTCGCATCGACGGTTCGATCTTGATGCCGGAACGACCAGAGAAGAGAAAGCAGCCGTCGGATCTCCACTTAGCCCCCTCAACCTCAACCTCAATCAATCCGAACTGAATTTTTTGTCCTTTCGAAAGCCGCTGAGGTGGCAGGGATGCGCACGTGGGCCCCACATTCCACCGTGTCGCCAAAAAACAGATCAAACGATCATTTTCTCTCTCCTCTCTCCTTGCGCCCCCTGTTTTTCGTGTTTTGCTTATGCTTTCGGTTCTTCATCTCTCTCTCTCTCGACCAATCCCATCCGATCCGACCTCGAAGCTCTCGCGAGCGAATCTTCCTCCGCCGTGTCCGACCCATTTCTCCGCCGCGAAATCCCCCCCTCCCCCCAATGCCGGCGGCGACCCCTCGTCGGTCCTTGAAGGTTTGACGAGTCTCTTCGGGTTCGTCGCCGCCGCATTGCGCGGGTCCCGAGACGTTCTCTCTTCGCATCCTGTCCGGAGATCGGTTTCCCAAATCTCTGTGAATAATACTTTGGATTTCCGGTTCGTTCTATTGCTTCGAGTGTGATAATTTGTCTCCGTGGCGAATTATAGAAGCCGGATTGCATTCGGGGAGCTTCGGATTTGTTCGTTTTCGAATCCGTTCTCGTTCGGGTCTTTCGCGGATCGATTCATGGATTCGTGGGTAGCTCCTCGATAGCGCGCTCGCTTGCGAAATAAGTTAAAGATTCGATTTTTTTTTTTTTGTTATTACGAAGATGGTGACCGTGAATCTAGGAATGCTCCATTACATGCTGGACCATGTGTACGGCGCGTTCATGCACCGGGCGAAGATAACCCCGCCCTTCTTCTCCAGAGGGTGGGGCGGGTCGAAGCTTGAATTGCTGGAGCGGATGATCAACCAGCTGTTCCCCGAGGTGGCGGGCCAAAACTGGCCTCCCTGCTTGATCCAACCCGTCTGGACGACCGTCTGGGAGACGAGGACGGCTTGCTTGAGAGAAGGCGTTTTCCCCACGCCTTGCGATGAGGAGCTCTTGAATGCATTGCCTCCCGAGAGTCGTATCGCCCGAGTCGCCTTCCTCGCCCCAAAATCTGTGCCGCCCCAGAAGATGGCCTGTGTGGTCCATCTTGCAGGTATGGCGAGTATATGATTTTGTGGACTTTGGTGCAGTTAGGAGCTGGTTTTATTGATTCGGTCATAGTTGCAATGCTGGGATGGCGAAGTTCTGGCTGAATATAATGTGAATTTTGAGTAGCTGAGAGCCTGAATTGTGAATTGTCTTGTTTGGCTTGAGAGAAGCAGGACTAGGAAAAAGCAGTGAGTTTGTACTCACTAAATGAAGCACCCGCGCATTGTGGATAGCTCATATTGCCTTGCCTCTTGTTTCAGATGTTTTCCTTTTAAGCATCGTGGACATTGGAATATTAATTGTTCTGTTGGGACTATATCAATGTGTTCTTCCAATAGTTCCGATGTTCACTCTGTCAGATATCATAGTTACGATCTTGATTAAGAGTTCTACGGAGGTTAACCAATAAAAAGTCAAGATAGAGGTTTTTCTCGGATAAAAGGGATGTCCTTTTCAAGTTTCAGCTTGGTCTCGCTCATTGTGGATCTAGCAGCAACATCCACATGGCGATGGCAGATAATTTGACATATAGCTTTCCTTAATTATTCCATTAAATTACGTTTACAGGCTCTTTGGAAGTTAATAACTTGATATTGTGGTTCTGTATCAATCCCAGCACTCACTATCCATTCTTTTGCTGTTTATTGCTTCTTCTTTTTCTTATGTCATGACCTTATATCAGTGAACTACTTGAAATGCAAAGCACATTGATTTAGGATATAGCCAACAAGTTGGCTTTTGACATAAGACAAGTTAGCAATGACTTCATTGGTTTATTATTGAGGGTTATCCGGTCAATTATAATTATCGAGTTAATCAACAGTTTGTGGTATGGTAATGATTCATTTGTTGGCAACTTATATGTTCTGCAGGAACTGGAGATCATACTTTTGAAAGGAGATTGCGTCTTGGTGGACCATTACTGAAGGAGAATATTGCCACCATGGTGCTTGAGAGGTTCACTCTAAATCATTTACAGATGCTGAAAAACCCCTTTCAAGTAGCTTTTTATTTTTTTGGACCCCTTTCAAGTAGTTTTTAATCTAATTCATAGTGCAAAACAATTTGCTGCAGTCCCTTCTATGGCCAAAGACGTCCTATGCTGCAGTATGGTGCAAAACTCTTGTGTGTGAGCGACCTTCTCTTATTAGGAAGAGTGACTATTGAAGAAGCCCGCAGTCTTTTGTACTGGTTAGAAAGTGAGGAAGGTTTTGGCAAGATGGGAGTTTGTGGCCTTAGCATGGGTAAGATATAATATGATTTCCCTAGTAAAAGTAATATGAGAGTTCCAATGTAGTTTTGATGTTGTTCTAAAGGTTATGTATCATGAGTCAAATTATGTTAGCGGCTTTGGGCCACCGCTGAATATGTCACAACAATGTTTATATTCAGTTTCCTGGAGGCATATTTGCAGTTTGATCATCCTTTTTTCTCAAAATTTATTTAGGTGGAGTTCATGCTGCAATGGTGGGTTCCCTGCACCCTACCCCAGTTGCAACCCTTCCTTTTCTTTCCCCACATTCAGCTGTTGTGGCATTTTGTGATGGGATATTAAAGCATGGAACTGCATGGGAGGTACTGAGAGAGGATCTTGCAGCACATACAGCTGCAATGACTCTCGAGGAAGTGAAAGAAAGGATGCGAAATGTACTATCTCTCACAGATGTCACACGCTTTCCAATTCCCAAAAATCCAAATGCTGTGATATTTGTGGCTGCAACTGTAAGTACTAGATTGGGAACTAGAATGTGAATAGATAACAAACGGTCAGCTTTAGTTCTCTTGATCCTTGGAGGTTTGCATGTCCCTTTTCTCGATTCTTTCGTTCTCACATATATTTGCACACTATGCTGATGGAGGGAAAATTCTCCTTCTTAGTACATGATAGGAACCTAAATTTATAATTGGCCCCCTGCTTCTGCCATTTACTTAGTGCTGCGTCAATTGTTATCCGCCTATACAACACAAAGCTTCTTAAGTTTTATGGCCTCAGGTTGTTCTTTCCATGTTGCAAAATATGACTATTATACTTCTTATTTTGAAATGTAGTTTTGTGGGCTGGTGTAGCTAGAGTTGCATCTTTTGTGCCACCAGTAAGTTTTTATGCATCAGTAATTAGAAGTCTCTGACGGTTTTATTTTTACTCGCAAAACTGCATAATCTCATGTCATTGTTCTCTGAAGATGCTGGTAATGTGACTTTCGCTTGAGTGTGGTCTTTTGCATCTATTTATCCTTTTTCATTTAGTTTTGCCTAACTATTGAAATGTTCAAGTCATCGATATAACATTGCTACCTGTTTTCAGGATGATGGCTACATACCGAAACACTCAGTGCTGGAGCTTCAAAAGGCTTGGCCAGGTTCAGAAGTTAGATGGGTGACTGGTGGCCATGTCTCATCCTTCCTTCTCCACAATGGTGAGTTCCGCAAGGCAATTGTTGATGGTTTGAATCGGTTACAGTGGAAAGAGAATCCCTTGTGACACTTGACTATCTGCCCTGGAGATGTAGGGGACTGTATCTACAATTTACTCTTCATACAACCTTCATTGCCTCAAATTGTTTCTCAACTTGTAAATTGGGTCATAGATGATACCCGAAGACTTCCCCCTGAGATTGGGGAAACAGGAGGAATAGGTACTTTGTGAATTTTTTTTTTCTTCTGTTTATGGTTTCGCTCTTGCTTGACTGATTTGGGGCGACACTTGTATTTCCATTTCTATTTAACCAATCTGTGGCATAATGTTGTTCCATTTGGTGGTTCTGCTTTAGATGGTGCTGCTGCTTGGTTCTGTGAGTTATTAAGACACATGTGCATTGGAGAAGTAACCTTATTTGTTGGTGGAAAATCTATTTTCCTCTATAAGCCCCCTTTTTACAGAATCCAAAATGAAGTGAAAATCATAATAAAGATACTATAGCTTAATGTTACTCTACATTCTCAAGAAATTCCTGAAGATGAAAATCTCTCTCCATAAAAAAAATATAAAATATAAATTGTTGGAGATAAGAAAATTGATTTGTAGAATTGGTTTAAAGTGATGGCGCAAAGTCTTATTTGGTGTTTAGGTATGTTTCACTTGTTTAAGTGCTCACTCATGATCTGTCGTATTGTTTTGTTTTAATTTTGTGAACTAGTCTTATCCCTAGCTAAATTAATTAACTTCATATGCATTATGTCACAGTCAACTTTTGGGACTTTTAGCTTAAATACTGTCAGAGAGAGAGAGAGAGAGAGAGAGGTAGATGTATAATATTCTAGCTCTAAACTCTGTTTCTGTCTATCTGTCTATACATCTCTATGCAAAGAAGAAAAAGAAAGAACAAAACATATGGCGGTGCCATCAGAGATTTAACAAAAAAGCGGGAGAAATTGATGTTAAGAGAGTGATTGTTAATCTTGTTGACGAGGGCGTGACAGCCAGAGGGAGCTGAGTGTCCGGAGGCGATGAAAGTATTCAGCAATGGCCAAGAAGCACCTCGCTGCTTGGCGTGCTGTGAGGAGTTGATGCAACCGGTGAAGTGTCTGGTGTCTCAAGTTATCCGCCTGCAAAATCAACAACATTTATATAACTTGACAAACAAGTAACTGCAATTACTTGGAAGTCTCAAATACTTGAAGTTCTCTAAAGGACAATGATACCAAAAGCGTTCTCTAAGGTAAACCAAAAGGAGAAAAGGCCAATATAAAAGATGTTATAGCCACAATTCTGGTAGGTATCATGAGTCTGAACGAAGTCTTTCATACTTGATAAGGATCTTATGTCACTCTAGTACGAGATTGCCTCTGCAGATGGATATTACAGACAATGGTAGGGAAATATCTGTCTGAGAAGCATTATAACCAAATCTGGTATTTTAACTCAATAGCTCTTGGAATATGCTTTATTCACAACTAGGAAGAATTTGCCACTAGCTATGATGTAGAGTTACTGTAACGTTGCCAAAAAAAAAGGAATAATCACGGAGAAACATGTTTACTTTTTAATGAAAAATAATTAAGTCCGCACGTCGAGCAATTATATGAATCTATATATATATATATATATATATATATATATATATATATATATATATATATATATATATCAGTAAATGATTGGGGACATCCAAAAAGCTCTTCCTAAAGAAGTCCACGCCTTCTCTCGTTAGTCTTTGAAGGGATCTAAAACCTGAATGCCTTACCCAGTTTAAAACCTTACAATGCCTGGGGAACTGGCGATATTCATGTTGCCTTCCACCAAAGTCTAGACTGTCGTTGGGAGCTCTTCATGCAAGCTTGTCTAAGAGGCTTTCATTTCTAGCAATATCCTCCACCTTAGGGAGTTACATTAGAGGTGGAAAAGCTTACATGGCTATTGGAATTTTGCCTGGAGAAAATCTTATGGTAGAATGTAATGGGATTTTTCCTGAATGGACCTGAATGAATCTCTAGTGTGACAGCAACTATCATGAGTTGCCTCTCTAGTTCTCTCGCCACTATTCTTCATGGCGGTATTCTTGATCCTAGCATTCTAGAGGTAGCTCGAATTGGTGTCCTATTGCGAGATATTATTCGACTTGACCCGTGAGCATGAAGGTTTGTCCTTGAAAAGGGCTTTCGTGTGCGAAGGGGTTGAACCCCTCCACATAAGCCACGACCATCCTTGACTCATAGCCTCTGTTGGTTTTTCTTCTAGCCGCCTTAACGCACATAGGAAAATTAAGTAAACTCTTTTCCACTCCCTCATGTCATATGTTGAAAAATTTCATTCAAAACCAATTCTTGATGGCTAAGTATATTAAGTCCTTCGTGCAAAGCCCATCATTCATCCAACACTAATATATGAAAAGTATATTTCACGAATATTGGAAAAGTTTTGTGCATGTATATATTTTACGAGCTAAAAGTAACTATTATGACGGGCATAATAAAGGGTTCCAATTGCAACATTCAATTAAGTCTCTCATGTGACACCATGAACTCTAAGATATAGTGTGCCCTTATTTGTAACTAAAGTCTCTCACATTCTTAAGGTTAAACCTATTTTGGGTTAGGATCATCCATAGAGGCCAAAGGCGGGAATCGGTCCATACAGGCTTATAGGGTGTTTCATGAGCAACATATTAGAACCGACCTATCCGCTCAAGTCGGTCCCTATCGACCCCACTCGCATATCGATACTTTTGATTGGTAAAGAAGGGAACGGCGTGACAAAAAGAAAAGAGCACTTTGGAGATAGAATGAAACCGGGCAAACGCATTTACCTGCCTAACAAAACTTTCGAGAGCCGTGAGCTTGTTGATGGCGACGGCCATGTGGCCCATGAAGTTGGCCATGTTGGGAGGAGAGGTCAGGGGATCAGAAGCGATGGTGTCCGAGAGGGAGTGATTGAGCGCTTCTATGCCTTGAGTCAGGACCTCCTCCGCCTCCTGCATCGACTGCTGCAGCCCACATATCCCCATTATCTGTTGCTCCGTCAATGGCTCGATATGACTGAATACCATCTGCCACAAGCAATAGGGTCAACATCATTCTAAAGATCATGACTGGATTATCTATCATACGACCTTTTTACAAGTGAATCCATGTAACAAAATTTGTTTCCTTTTGGGTTGTTAAGTGATTCCGAGAGTTTAGACTTTTAGGGAAGTTGATATGTCTGACATGGTACGTACTAGAGTGCAGGCCAATAGTTTGAATCTTGACAATCTCTCTTAATTTTCTCTCGTTCGCTATTCTTGTTGTTCATGTGATTACTACCCTATCCTATCTTGCCAGCATAAGAGACCGGCATACATGTGTGGGGAATGTTAAGTAATTTACTATAAATACATTGTTGGCCCGTTTTTTAATCAATCACTTCCAAATATATTTTATAAATACCAATTCGGTTTTAAATTTTTCAATTTTGCCCATGAAGTCCTAAACCTTTGTGCGAAATTCCAATGTAGCTTTTCCAATCAATTTTTGCTTAAAATCATTGACATGGTAGCGTGACACATAAGACGGGCAGCAATGACTGGATTGTTATATTAGCGATTTTCGGCAAAAATTGACTAGAATGATTGTATTAGAATTTTGCACAAAAAGGTTTTAGGACTAAATTGATAAAAATGGATAATTTAGAATTGAATTAGTATTTGTACAATAAATTTAAGACTGACTGAATAATTTACCCACAGTTCCGTATGCTGACAGCAACATAACTTTATGTAGGTGAAAAAATTACCCAAAAAAACAAATAAAGCCTATGCCACCTCTTGCATGAGAGTTGAACCGAAGTATGCCTTTCCTCATCCTATATACATGCACCCAACAAAGTTGCAGCCATGCACCCTATCTATTTACGTGTATCACACCTTTTATCAACCTTGCAATTACCAATCTTTTTCAACATGGAAAGAAGGAAAAAAGAAAACAGATTCTCATAAAGATGTCAAAATTAACTTTTGCTTGGTTGGATAGAAAAGGGTAGAGGAGTAATAATTTGCCCCATTGAATTCGTAGACGAGTACCTAAACAAACTATTGTCCCCAAATGTAAAAGAGGTAATGAAATTTTATATGATTTTCTGTTTGACGAGAAAGTCCATCTTAAATAGATAAAATCCGGTGTGAATTCTTGAAATGACCTGCTAATCTTATTTTGCATCGTTGTCCCCAAAAAGATGTCGGGAAGGATTTGTTCATATAACTAAGTATTTTATTGCAAGTAATAAATTCTCCAATCTCAATACTTAGGACATGACTCTCTATATTTTGGAAAATGACACAAATAGTTCTTAAACTTTGACTTGATTTGCAATGTTGTCCTTGATTTAATTCATTCAGCATAATCCTTGAATCATTCATAAATGTTCAATTTAGCCCATAAACTTTCAATTCGTTCAATCTCGTCCCTCAACTATCCATTGCAAAGTCAAATTAGTCATTTTGGATTGTTCACAAATTTTTATCATTATACTATTGCCCATATTTTAGAACATCTTTTCATTTCAATTCATTTTCTAAATCAACAAATATATATATGCTATCTTTTTATTACCCATTGGGTATTAAAATAATATTATTATAGTTCCATATATGTTTATTTTAGTTTATAATCTCTATAATAGTAAAAGTAGAACCTTATTTAGAGTTGCATTGGGTTGGTATTCCTGCTAATTTAATTTTCTAATTTACAGATTTAACTAAATTCAATCAAGAAACATGAAACAAAAACTTGAAAATTTTATCTACATAAAAAATTAGAAACAAGATTTAGAGTAATATAAGAGCGAAAAATCGATAGGTAAATTAATATCATTATTAAATATTGTAATATAAAAGGAATATAAATCTGATATAACTCTAATTGAGGTTATATTTTTACTATTATAAATATATTAAAACAAAATAAACTTAAATGAAACTATAATAATATTTATAAAGACAAGAAGGTAATAAAAAGATGACATATTTTTTGTTGATTTAGGAAATAGATTGAAATGAATAGATATTTATGATAACTTTATTTTTTCAATATCGAGTTGGGGGACTAGATTAAACAAGTTGAAAGTTTAGGACTACATTGTACATTGACCAATGGTTCAAGGATCAAGTTAAACATATTAACAGTTGATGACATTTCACATTAAGTTAAAATTTAGGGATTATTTGTGTCATTTTTCCTCTACAATTTTGTAGGATTTATTTTTATGATCTATAATGAAAAATTGTCTGGGATACAAAGTCAAGTGAAATTGTGCTGCATTCTAAAATTAAGAACCACGCTTTATCAAGGAAGCTACTGAGGTTGATAAAATTATTTTTCATCCGCGAACAATGCAGCTTTAGTGCATAAATTCTTATATAGTTTTCTAATTTTTATGAGGATCTTAGGGTTTCTATATTATATCTAATTTATAGCACATCGGATGTTTAGACGCATCAATCAGTCATACCTTGCGATACCGTCGAGTCTCATGCATCTTCGACGATTTCCAACGTACTGAAGATAACGAGAACAATGACCCAAAGAAAATAATAATAATAATAATAACGAGAACGAACCCTAGAGCAGATATAGCACAGGTAGGAGTTCGTTTACCTTGATGAGCTCGGAGGGACGGTATCCGCCGATCCACATGAAGCATCGCTCGGCCGGAGTCATCCACATGCCGGACACCAGATGGAATACGTCGGATTTGGCTAGCATGGCCCTCAGGTTCAGCATCTCGTCGAAGTGAGCCAAGCAGTTGTCCACAAACAGCCTCAAGTCGCTGTCTGGCAGATGCTCTTGGACTGCGGCTTGGAGCTCGCACCTGCGGCGGTGGTGCTCCTCCAACCACCTTGCGTACTCAATGTCGAACACTGCGGCGACCTCTGTCAAACAAAACACCGTCTTGTATGTTTAGCATTGCACGAAGAGTAGGAAATATTTGCATGTGTGTCGACATGACACAGTATACCGTCAACTGCAGAGCGAGCAATACGTTTGATTGGTCTGCAATATGCTCTTTGCAATGAATTATCTTAGCGTGTTGTATCATTTAGAAGCTGTCATACAATCAGTTGAGACAGGAATTTGTTACGATGATGCAATAATGATTGCCAACTTTTATTTTTTACCATCTTCAAAGGGCACTTGAGAATTAGGTATGCGCAAATAACACCAACTCTCTAGACAATTTATGTAGGCTATTGATCAAGCTATAGTTATTTTAATGATGATTTTGTCGCTAAAAGCACTCTAAGAGTGGCTTAAGTTCGAGTTTGGAGAGTTAGTATGTTTCGGTTCAGAAATATTATATGCAGAAAATTTGTTTAAGTTTGGAGGGTTAGGAAATATGTCAAATCCTTAAGAAGCATATTCAAATATCCTCTCTTGTGGCCTTTGGTATAGGTCTCATTCTTCCCTTTCTTTTGAAACTTGAGAGCAGACTTTTGTTGAGCACCAACCATTCGGAATCGATTGCATTTCAATCAATCAAACCTCCAAGGTCTACATGCAATCATGATGAACTTCTGTCAGATTTTTCTTAAAGTTAAAATAAACACTTCTCTTTCATAAAAATTAATATAATAATAACTATTTTTCCTTGAAAAGGTCATTTCATTCATCGGAGGGACAGTTATTAAGACAGTGGCTAGTTACATCCACCAAACCCATTTCTAAAAATACTGAAAGTGTTCGTCTAATTCTCCTCACTTTAAGGCAAGCGCATAACGACGACTGGTATATATATATATATATATAGGCTTCTTTATTAGCAAAGTCGGTTAATTGTGATAACTTCATATGTTGTAATCGATTGCGATGAATTAAATTACCTGAGCTAATGTTGCTTCCTCCAACGTGAAGACCTTGATCTCCTCCCGCAGCTGCTCCCCCAAGAAACATACCCTGAAACAAAGAGAAACCCTAATATCTAATTATTCGTAGTTTCGAAATTTAAGGGAACAAAAAGAAAAACGATGAGGGAGATCAACGTTGTCGTAAAAACATAAATTGAAAGGTAAATAAATGTTGTGATTGATGTCTCTCTCACTTGAGCTCTAGCTCTTTGTATCTCTTGCTCCAGCTCATTTAACTTCATCCTACTGGTCTCCAGCTGCTGAACATAGGCCTGTGTTGCGAATGAAAAAAAGAAATATTAAATTAGCTAGAAATCTTTATTATCAAGCATTTTGATGAGCCAATTTTCATATGTAATGTAATTCGTCTGAATATAGCAATAATATAGTGCCTGTGAATGGTCTTAAATATGTTTGACCTTTTTTCTAAGCCTGCTTTTCCTTGCTGCCTCCCTATTCTGAGCAAGTCTTCTCAATGTCTGCATGTAATTTGAGCATTACATCGTCTCGGAAGATTTAGTCATCATTCTTCTCTTGATCATTACCATTTTAATAAACAAAAGAAGAAGAAAGAAAGACAGAAATATCACTGGGAATTAGAGCAGGAAGAGGGATTTCGCAGACCTTAGGATCTGGAGTTTTAGGACCTTCAAGCTCTGAAGAACCCGATGTCGAGCCTTTTCGATTGCCTTCACGCTGCCATGAAGATGAAAAGATCATATAAGCAAGACCCATTGCATGAGCGAAGTTTATTTGATTATTTTTATGATGGCGATGCTATCATCGGACTGCAATACCCAAAAAGATGTTACGGTACTATTTGGCTATACTATAGAGATACCTGCATATTATATTACCTTGATGGGTTTAGCTGGCTCCGGACCAGTTGGGGAATCATTTTTTGGGTCACCTAACTCCATTGAATGCTCCAATTGTCTTCTGGGAACATTTGTAGAAGGAGAAACCATTCCGGTATTGACCTACCGCATTAAGAAAAGGCACTTCACTACTGAACCCATTATTCAATAACATTCATATATGTCGTTCCGATGATAAACTAACTTTCAGTCAGACATAAACATGTAGAAACACTATACCCTGGCTGATGGCTCTTCGTGCATAGGTTGAGAAGGGAATATGTTCAGTGTTGGAGGTCTCATCATCCCGGTGTTTTCTGCTTCCATGAACGTAATTATTCACAATAGTCATTAGTTCTATTAAAAAGAGAAATATTATGAACATGATTGCCCATGCTTGATCAAGACCCAAAGAAGTTTCGGTTTTCCCATCGCTTTGCCGTATTGAAAGAGAAAAGGGAGAAAAAATTTCATGATCTTGAGTTTGTTATATGTCACGGTCTGAGCTTTAGAGTAAAAAAAAAATATGAAACAAACTGAAGAATGAAATTAAATATGAAAGACAATTCATCTTGAAAGCACTGAAGTTCTTCGTTCATGTCTCCAAAGTCAAAGAGCAAAAGAATAAAGTAAAGACAGTTCTGATTTCAGAATCTCCGTATGCTTTCCATGTAGATCAAAATTGAGCAAACTTTGAGCAGGAAATTTTTCGAACGGAAGGATAGAATATGCAGCAAGGGAGAGGAAGAAAAAAATAAATATAGACAAGATCAGACACAAAATCTTCATAGATGCCTAGAAAATATGAACAAAAAAAGAACAAGACGAAGAGGAAGAGACTCACGCCTTTGATCTTGATGATGATGAAGAACGTTTGGCGTCTCTTGTCCGCCATCGAGATATAGAAAAAGTGCTTGATCCAGCTCTCCCAAGTCATAAGCTCCATTATTTTCTTTGCTCCTGATTGAACAAAGCCAGAAAAGAAGGAAAAGCTATCAGTATCGTCGATCCATATTACCTCCACGTATAAGGAGAGAGAGAGAGAGAGAGAGAGAGAGAGCGAGAGAGAGAGAGAGAGAGAGACATGGAGAGGTGCTTCAGGCCACTGAGATTTTTAAACGAAAAGAAAGGGGAAGAAGTGAAAGATTCTCGTCTCTTTCTAAAACAGAAAGGCAAAAAGACAGCGAATGATTGAAGTAAGTTACATGAAAGTTTGGGGGACAGAGGAAGATGATGATGGTGTGGACTGCATCGTTCCGAAAGACATCTGATGCTGGAGCTGTTGCTGCTGGTGGTGGAGCAGTTGGTTTGTGATTTCTTTATCGGTGGCCATGAATCTAACAAACCCCAACTCTGACAAGAAGGAAGAGCTTTATCAGGGAGAGCTTTTCAAGCACCGAGCTGACAAAAACCTCCGATTAATGGCGAAAGAAGCTTCCGTTCCTCCTCCTCGGAGATCATGCCCATAGTTCCCGGTTCGAGAGAGAGAGAGAGAGAGAGAGAGAGAGATGGGTCGGTGGATTTTGTTGCAGATATAAAGGTAAGGTGAAAGTAATGGAAGAGTTGGAATTAAATGCGGAGAGAGAAAGGACAAGAGAGAAGCAGACGACTTTCTTCTCCTGCGACCAGAATTTTCAGACAAAGCCGTCTCTCTCTTCTCTTCTCCTCTCTCTTCTTAGGTTTTCTTGTTCAACTCTAACTCTCTCTCTCTAACCAGTGTGAAAGTGAAGCCGGCCTTCTGGTAATTCCTTGCTTGAGCTTCCTTCTTTCTTATTGTCTTCGCCTTAGCGTGAAATGACAAGATTAACCCGGTTTGACAATTTCATGCAAACCTGCACGTCGATCGGGGTTTGAGGTGACCGTCTCTTTCATGAGGTCCTTACTTTATACAATCCTTACTCTACTACATAATTCGTGGTTATCTTTTTTAATTCTTTTGGGTTTAAGCACTCTAACCCATAAGGGTCATAAGAAAAAGAGAAATTACCAAAAAAAATCATAAATTTATTGCATAAGTATCAATTTAACCATAAACTTTTCTATTATGTCAATTAAGTCCTAATAATTTTCACTTTTTATCAATTGAGTCCATCCGGCTAATTTTGGCTGAAAATCACTGACTTAGACATTGGGCATACCATGGGTGCGTTCAATTCAATATTTTGAAAACCCATTATGAAAATGTAAAATAGTTTAGCCTAAAATACTTTAAGTAAATGTAAAGGCAGCTTGGTAAACTATACTTTAAGAAACAACTTTGAGAGAAATGTTATTTAATAGAAAATACATTTGAAAAAGTCTTTGGGTATGTAATTTTTTTTTAAAATTTTATTTGTTTAAAATTGAAAAAAAAAAATGTATGTAACTTATTATGTATAAATTTTGACAATAATACTAAAAGATAATTTAAAAAAAAAAAAAAAAGACTAAACCCTCCGTTGGTCCAGCAAAGAGCTACGGCCATCAGAGAGCTAAATCTAACGCTGATGGCCGTCGGTTGAGGGCAACCTCTCGCTAGGGTGGGGCGACCACGGGGAGGGCTACCAAAGGTCACCCAATCTCAAGCAACCCTCGCGAAAATCACGCAACCTAGGCAACGCACGACCCAAGCGGCCCTTTCCTAGGAGCGACTATCAATCGCGCGACTCTCACAGGACCGTCGATCGCGCGACCCTCAAGGAACCTAGACAAGGGCTGCTTGAGGCCGCGAAACCTAGGTAGCAATCGCTTGGGGTGCGCATCACCTGTGTAGCCCAAGGTCATGCGACCTTTGGTGGCTCTCGCTAGGGTCACGCGACCCTCATTAGAGGTCCCCCGACCTCGGCGACCTCAACCAATGACCGTCGGCATTAAATCTGGCTTGTTGGCGGCCGTAGCCCTTTGCCAACCGACGAACGGTTGGCCTTTTTTTAAAAAAAAAGAAATTATATATACTTGATTTTTTTAGTATTTATATATATTTGATTTTTTAAACATTTTTTAGCATTTAAAAAATAATAACAAGGGCAAAATCAAAAATTTAAAGAATGGGTTAGGGTAGTTTTGGAAGGAACAAATAAGTTTCAGCATTTGACCAAATATTAAAAACTCAATGCTAGTCCCTACTAGTATTGGGGGATTAGTATTGAGCTTTCAGCCTTCCCATGTTGATTGTCACTTGAAAGCTACTTCCAAATAGTTGCCAAACAGTCCAGCATTCCCCCAAACAGCATTGAAGGCCAAAAGCCCATTGGGAATGCTAAATCAAATGCACCATATGTGGAACGACCAACAGACATTGATATTTTTAACGATTCTTTATTTTTTTGGGGTTTTTTATTTTTTCTTTTCTTTAAATTTAGAGCCAACAAAGGTTGTCAGCCACGAGCGAGGGTCAATGCCTAGTGGACGCCCCTTGCAGGCCATTGGCTAGTGCTCACGAGCCTTTGCTATGGCCGGCAAGGGTTGTTGGCCACAGGTGTTGGCCACCAGCGAGGGTTAATGCTTGGTGGGCACCCTTGGCAGGCCACTTGGCTAGTACTTGTGGGCCCTTACTGTGGCCAACAAGGGTCGTGACACCATCGCTAACCAAAGTAAGGGCACATAGCCCCTCATCAAAATATGGGTGAGGCCACAATTCCCCCATCTGACTAGGGCTTAGACGCCCTTGCTTGTGGCTGATGAGGGTTGGCCGGCAACCCTTGTCAACCCTTAATGCAAGAGAGAGAGAAGAAAAAAATAAATATCAAACAAATTATTTAATACTATTAAAAATGTCGATATTAGTGTTGGTCACATCATGTTGGACGATTGGCATCTACGTCAGCGATTTCCTATCAAAATTGATCAGATGGATTCAATTAATATGAAAAGGTTTCAGACTAAATTAATACAATTACAAGGTTTAGGATTAAATTAGTACGAGTGCAATAGGTTTAGGATTGTGTTAGGGAGGATTGACAAGCAAGTAGGTGAAATTACAAAAAAAGTCATAAACCTATTGTAATCATGTTGATTTAGTCTTGCAATTTTTTTTTTGTCAATTAAGTCTTAAATCTTTTGATAATTTATCAATTTAGTTTGTTTGACCAATTTTGGCTATAAATTACTAATGTGAATGCCAGTCGTTCTACGTGGCGCCACCAACACTGATATAAACAATTTTATAAATTTTTCTTTTTTTTTTCCTTTTTTCAATATTTTCATTATGCCGGCAAGGCTTGACCTCCCCAACAATTAGGCTAGCTAGGCTCACCTTTGTCAATTCTAACGAGGGCTCAAGCCTTGCTGGTGGTTAGGCGAAGTCATTAACGAGGGCTCAAGCCTTGCGGGTGGTTGGGCGAAGCATGACTTCGTCGAAGTTGGTGAGGTGGGGCCTCACCCGTAGCCAACGTTGCCAAGGGCTAGGTGAGGCACGACCTCAACGAAGATCAAGCCTTACCCAACCATGTCGAGGCTAGCCAACTAGAGGAAAAAGGAAGGGAATGAAAAAAAAATAAAGAGAAAGAAAAAAAGGAAAAAAATAAATAATCCAAATAAATATTAAAATATTATTAAAAATTGTCAACTTCAATGCCGACATACCACGTAGGACAACTGACATCCATGACAGTAATGTTTAGCCAAAATTCACCGAATCAATTGAATTGACACAAATATAAAAGGTTTAGGACTCATTTAGCCAAAAAAAAAATAGAATTGATTTGTATAATTACAATAAGTTGAAGACTTTTTTTTGGTGTTTTTCCCAACAAGCGAGCCGCATCGACGATGCTTTAAGCTAGAGAGATTAGTGGTGTGGCTGCAGTTGAGGCGAAGGAGCAAGGCATTAGTGGTACGAATATTGGTGAGCAAAATTACCAATCAGTCTTAAACCTATTATATGATGTCAATTTAGTTTTATACTTTTCAGTTATGTCAGTTTAGTCCTAAACCTTTGTACAAAATTTCAATGTACTCCTTTCACGAGAAAACCCTAACGTGGTAGTCTAATAATCGCTAGCGTCCTACGTGGCATATCACCATGTCAACGATTTTTTACGGATATTAGCTTGAAAGGGTACATTGGAATTCTGCACAAAAATTTAGGATTAAATTAGCAATATTTATAAGTTTATGACTGAATTGATATCGGCACAATAAGTCTATGACATATTAGACAATTTTGCTAATATTAGTGTTCAAAGGTCCCGAGCACGATAGACTGCAGCAAGGAAAAGATGTTTTGGCCATTTGGATCCATGACGTGCCCCATGTCAAGCTCTTCTAAGAGTAACCAGAGATGGTTCAGACCAGAAAAAAAAAAACCAGAGATGGTCAAGTTGTGCGGAAAGTTTCCAGATACTTGGAACAGACAGCAAAGGAGCATTAAATAAGTGGATTTTATAAACAAACGCCGAGCATGAGTCTATCACATTACTTAATATTTTAAGGCCCAAGTTTACTGATAAATCTTGATATGCAATGACTCGAACTATTCTAAAGTATTCACGTCTTGTTATGATATATATATATATAATCCTTTTATTGGATCGCTAAAAAAGGGATGTCTAATTAATATCTCTGTGCACATCCATACATATATATATATATATATATATATATATATATATTTTGCGCAATGTCATATGGGTATTTTGAGCGTTATAAGAGAACGATATTGTAAAAAATATAAGTGAGTTAGATTACTCAATTGCACAACAAGGTTTAAAGAAAAAAACAGTACGAACATGAGGATGTTTTGGATGAGCCACCGGTCACTTTGAAAGTTTGTGGCACTTTATACATCATCCCTCAAGTCAGAATAGCTAGTAATTAATTAGCATAATTGCACAGAATGGACTGACCGTGAGTTTTCCCATACCATGATTTGTCCTTAGAATGCCGCAGCCATAAGTCGCCACATTCAAACCTCTATTGGAAGTTAAGATCCAAGATGAAAACCGCTGCATTAAGAATTCCAACTAGTTGAGCTCCACAGCAGGTCGTTCTCTGATCACGACTTATCATAAGTTTTTCGTTTTGCGATTTCAAACGTCAAATTGTCGTGTGTATCCACGAAAGATTAGATTCGATATGACCCGCATAATTTTGAACTGGCTGTCTCGCATCAATAATGCACTTAGTACCGAATTTACATTATCCTTTTTCCCAAAAAAAAAGAAAAAGAAAAAAGAAAACAGTGATTAATCATGATTATTGACTCTCGCCAAGTTATATTTTCAATGCGGGAGAAAACGATGAAGAGCCCTAGGGTCAAAGTGGTAGCTATTTGGAGCTTTGACTTGTCACTTGATTCCTTTTTTAGGCCATACGAGACACGGATGAGTGGTTGTAGTAAAATCTTATGATAAAATGACAAATTGACTATTATCTTCCTTGGGTCTCTGTCACTTGTCTTTCTTTATCGCTCACCAACTCTAGTTAACCTTATTATCCCTAAAGAGATAAAGACAGACAGTGGGGTAGAAGGAAGGAGTTGTCTTCTACTGAGTGTAGCTCAGTCACTTGAAAATTAAAAAAAAAAAAAAAAAATCTCTATTTTTGTATAATAATTTCTGTAAGCAATCTCGAATTTGTTCATAAATATTGATATGAATGGAATAAATGGAGTTCTAAAGAATTTCTTTCAATTACTGAATTGATCAGTCAAAGTTCGTATGGAAATGTAATCATGGAATATATATGGAAAGTAGTTTGCTTGATTTAATTAAATATCTAATAAGAGTTTAAGGCATCACGTTTATTTAGCAAAGTTTTGTAAAAATTAGTTTTAAATTGTTGGATAAAATTGTCTCGGCTGACACTTTTCACTTAAAGACTTGAACTTTCGCATAAAAAAACTTGCAAAACCTACAAATTTTGGCCTTTTGCTAGAAAATATACAACTTGTACTATACATTTTACCGAATCCCTATTCTACATAGGAACTTACAATTTCTGCTAAGAATTACAGAGTGCATTTGTTTCGCGGAAAATAAATGATTTGAAAAATGTTTTCCTAAAAATGATTATTTATATCGCTTTTAATAATAAATAAACGAAAATGTATTTTCATCGTTCACGAATATGTCTAGACATAAATTATTATCAACAATGGATACATTTTTCGTTAATTTATCATTTCATGAGATATAAACGATTTTTTAGGAAAATATTTTGCAAATCATTTATTTTCCGCAAAACAAACAACCTCTATACGTTGAAAGTTTTCCTTTTTAACAAATTAGTAATGCTTTTTTTTTGTGAATTATCCAAGGCACAAGTGCGAAGATCGAATTTTCTACTTAATTTAAAGTCATTTGCACGCGGTTGTTAGGGTTTAAACGGGTAACCTCCAATTCTAAAGTTGGAAATCCTGCGACACCACAATTAGCTACTGAAAAGGCATGCCTCTCTAGGTATCACTATTCAATGAATGTTGCTAGAAGTCAACTTTGAAATGCATAATATGAAAGTCCATTATGTATACGCTATGTAAAAGTTTGACTTTCACGAATAGATTGAAAAGGTGTATTTGTGTTATGGAATAAAAATCACAATTTTAGATTCAAATACAATGTACAAAGGTGTATACTGAACTTCTACAAAATGTATAGAGAAAGAAGTCAAATGAGGAAGAAAGACTATGCACAGAGACTGACTTTTTTCTTGTTATAAAACTGAAATTGAGAGTTCTAATCTTTCAAGCATGTTCACTCACCACTCACATGCTTTCTTGTTGGCCCTTCGTAAGTTCTTAAATTGCTATGTCTAGGCCACGTGTGGACCTCGGTATCCCTAGACATTAACTAGCACATTAAATTAAAGAACACAGACCTACCAGCCCACTAACGGTATATCTATTGGATAAGCGGGGCAGGCCTCAATTGGCATCGCAAGACACCTATTAGTGAGGAACCTTGGAACCTCCAAGGATCTAAGGAGTACCCAGTTTCAGAATGAAAACATTTTTCATTAAGAAATCATTTCATGAGATATAAGCGATTATTTTTACGAAAATATTTTCCAAATCGTCATTTTCCTCAAAACAAACGAAACCTATACATTGAAAGTTTTCCTTTCTAACAAAATGATAATGCTTTTTTTTTTGTTAATTATCCAAGGCATGGGCGTGAAGATCCGATTTTCTACTTAATTTAAAGTCATTTGCATGCCGTTGTTGGGGTTTAAATAGGTGACCTCCAGTTCTAAAGTTGAAAATCCAAGAAGAATCTACTTCAACATATATGCCCTTCGGCACAACCATACATAACATAGAAATCACACTTGGAAATGGTGGACAATTAGCTAGAGCAGTAGGTGCTCGTCTTTGGTAAATTTACCAAGGGCTACAGTCATAGTGATCCTCCACCAAATTAGCTACTGAAAAGGCATGCCTCTTTAGGTATCAATAAACAATGACTATTGCTGGAAGTCAACTTTGAAATACATAATATGAAAGTCTGTTATGTATAGGCTATATAAAAGTTTGACTTTCATGAATAGACTGAAAATGTGTATTTGTGTTATGGGACAAAAATCACAATTTTTAGATTCAAATACAATGTACATTTTCAAGCCAAAATTGTATATTAAACTTCCACTAAATGTATAGAGAAAGAAGTCATATGAGGAAGAAAGACTATGTACAAAGACTAAACTTTTTCTTGTTCTAAAACTGAAATCAAGAGTTCTAATATTTCAATCATGTTACTCACCAACCACATGCTTTCTTGTCTCTTCACTTAGGCCAAGTGTGTAGGATCCTAGGGTTCTATTCGCCCCCTTGCGGCCCCCAAAAAAGAAAAAGAAAAAATAGAGCATCTCCTGCCATTTCCAACTCAATTGGACCCGCACATTTCCAATGAATGCCACTTTCCTGCCATTTCCAACTCAATTGGATCCGCACGACAGAATCATACAATTTTCAACCATCAAACCCAAAGTCAATCACCCCAACAATCATAAAAAATGGAGGATATCTTCCATTTATAAATCCATATAGCACTTTTTCATATTCAATGAAGGGTGTTCTTCAAATAGATTAAAAAAAATTGGGTAGTCTGAGCAATGTATCCGGTCCCCTAATCTTGAGCTAATCTTTTGCAATTTTTGTCCAAGCATGTATGGTGCATTGACTTCTTGTGCTTAGTTCAATGAGCAATCCATAATCTTTAATTTGCAAAAAATTGTTAATGCAGTAATCCTTTTTAATGTGCCACTGTCCTTATCAGAAGTTTTTTGGTAACCAATATTAATTTAAAGTTAGAGAATAACTAGAGACAATCGACCTCTCAAAATACTCGTCTTCCCGCTTTAATCGTTCTCCTTTTTTATTAGAACTAGATAATAATGTTTAAAGAACAAAGAAACAAATTATTTTGGGTTAGGTGTACCAGATGACATCGACGAGAAGCAATTGGGCTTGATAAACACGGCGAATATGATGGCCTCTCTTTGTCCATGATCTTGAGCCGTCCGGGCAGCTAGGGTTTCGCACCAACTCTGCTGATTTGCTGGGTTGACATTTCCAGCTTGAAAGTGACCCCCATTGGCAGGCAAGCCGAAACCCTAATTTACCATAAACAACATGTCAAATATCTCTCTCTCTCTCTCTCTCTCTCTCTCTCCCTCTCTCTCTGGCCGTGATTTGCTCTGCCCACGGTATATTCAAATCCATTTCGCCATGTGTCTGGCAAACTAAACTGCTTTTGACGCAGACCCGCACGCCCTTGACTTGACTTGCATTTTGTGCATCTAAGATGTATTGAATTCTTAACTATAGGCTGATCTATTTCCTCAGCATAACCCATCAATGACTCTGTTGCTAAGAGGTTGGACTGATGATGGATTCATATTGCATTTTTGGAGAGGCACTAATTTCGAAATTTTTCTTTATTTTTTGTTCCCCCTCCTTTTTGGACTAATTGGAAGAGGCACTAATTAGGGAAGACGTAAATAAATGAGCATTTTGATAGAGTCAAAAATGATACAAAGTGCATAAATGTCTAGCTATAGCACGTGGGAGGAGACTGAAGAACCAAGTGGTTGCAGCTAACTTGATCCTTCCATGGTCTTCCAGATTTAATTCAAAAGATTCCTTGCTAGTTTGCTTCTACTATTCAAATTCTTAAAATTTTCAATAAGGTGGAGTTATTTTTGACCCTATATATGACGACATTTACATCTTCTTCCCTGAAAAGACAAAATTAACCTTAACCATTTAATCGGAATTCGAAGAAGTGAGCCTGAAATTATTTCCTTTCTTTCTTTTCTAGTTAATTAATTTTCATGTTGGATCTAGTTGTCATAATTATAATCATAATACATTTTGGGTGACCCTTTTTCCACATCTTTTTTTTTTTAACTAGAACGCATCTTTTTAGGTTAATTGACCAAATTAGCCTTATTATATTTGCTAACATCTTTTTAGACAAATTGACGATCGATGAGATACTTTCTCATCTCGTTTTAATTCTTTTTTTTTTTTTACTTCTTTAACTTGACTTAAAAAGAACCATTTTCCTCCAAATAATTCAAAAAAATCCAAATACGTATTTAGCCAGAAACTCAATCAACGATATATATCCGTTCTTCCTTATAAATTTTAGTACTCCTTTTATTTTCTATAACAGATTCATGAAACTTATAAGTTTTTAGAAAATTTGATAAAAAAATAATTAAATTTTAAATGCACATAGATTTTTCATCCAACATGCAATTGACTCGATTTTTGCACCTAGAGAAAGCTTATTAGTTGAACTTTCAATGTTTAGTAATGCTAGTAATGATTGCACATGCATTGCATGTGAATCGAAGTTGTTGTAGGAAAATTTTATTGTATCCGTAAGCTGGATATACTCAAGTTTTATATGGCAGTATAAATTGTTAAATGAAAGGATGAAGAGGTATTTCTAGTTGGAACATTCTTGTAACCCTATTTCCACACCCTTTCCACTAAAGGAAAAAAAAAATTATGTTGATTAAGCATGTATTGCGATTCCCTAACGTCATTTTTAGGCGAATTTCTTATTTTGAAGATACTCACGTTTCCATTCATTCAACTAATACAGGATGAAATGCAGATGATAGCAAGTCAAAAATGGTTCTTTCAAGACGATCTAACTCTTAAGTCCAGACTTTATGCTGAATGCCATGAGACCTAATGCTCATGTCCTGGTGGAGGGAATGTGGAATGCAACGATGAAATCTCAAAAAACCTAAGACAGAGGAGCGCTTCTGGCCAGCAAATTATAAGCTTGACCTTGCTATTGCTGAGGCATGCTCTGCGGTAGAAAATTCCCTAATCTCCTTTGTTCCTTTCATGTATTGAACAACAGGCCGTTGATCCAACAACTTCTGGTAAAAAAAAAACACGACGTAAGAACAAGAAAAAGGGCAATAAGGAACTGCATGTTGATCCCCAAGTTCCACACTTTATTTTTAAAATCCTTCTGTCGTTAACCATTTCACCTTTCCATGTCGAGTTCTTGTCGTCGTATAGATAGATAGCTACTTGTCTTTGAAATTCGTTTCCCTCGTTTCGTAAATGTGTGGTACATGAGTGTCGATGAGCGTGCAGTACGATGATATTTTTTTGCAGAAGGATATCATAAAGACCCTCTTACTCTCGTCCCCATTTCCTCCCTAACCGATCTCTGAAAAAAAATCCTGGAACATCTTTGACTGCGTTCTGATAGAACTTTTTTTCCATAGAAACCATCAACCACCTTTTTGGACAATTGTGCAGCGACCTTGAGCGATTCTGACTTTTCTGCAAGGCTATTCGTTTCTGTTTGCTCTTGCGTTTCTTGTGTTAGAAGTTAGATCATTCACTCTTTTACCTAGTATTCAATAATCTTTGCAGGTTAATCAATGCTGTGACGCCTTTTATCCATCCCCACCTGGTTCTGCTGCACAGTAGATGGAACATATGAGGTTGTTTCTAGTTAGTCATTAGCTCTCGAGCCTCGGGACCGCAGCCCTTCATCTTTTGAGCACTGTACAAACTTCTCTGTGTTGTAGCATGTTAACATCTCGACAATCAGAGCTTGCAATGTCTGACGGTTGGATGTGAGCCCCGTGTAATTACTGTTGAGCATGTAATTTTGGGCTAAACTATAACCCTCCGATGCCTATTCAGTTAAAGGAATTTGTGCTTTTTGAATTTTTGGGAAAATGACACATATAGTTCTTGAACTTTGGTCCTATATAGAACGTTGTCATTGAGTTTTTAATTTGTTCAATGTGGTTCATGAATTTTAGTCTAATACACAATATCATTCCTAAACTTTAAACTTGTTCAATATGGTCCACGAATTTTGGTTCAATGTTCAATCTAAACTTTGAAACATTTTTCATATTTTTAGAGACTACATTGAACATTTATCAATATGTTAGAAATCACATTAAATAAATTAAAAATCTAGGGACAACATTGCACATAGAGCTGAAGTTCCAGGACCACTTCGTACAAATTAAATATTCCAGGACGACTTGTACATTGAACCAAAGTTTAGGGAACATTTATTCTATTATGCCTTAATTTTTCTTGATCTTTGTGGGGTTATGATATTGCAAAGGTGCATCTCCAAGGCTAGCACTTGGTTGTGGCAAACTTTTGAATTAGGAACGAGAAAGGACCTGTTCAATATAATTTTCTATCTAGTTGCTACTTTCTTGATTTAATTCAAAAAATAATTTTTTATTCTTTCTAAAATGAAACTTGAAGATAACCATTTAATTTTTTGTCCAACGTGACAAAAACAAAACCCAGATGTGTATTCAGTTAGAATTGAGGATTTGATTCGATTTTTTCTTCCGATCTTTAAACATGATGATCAGAAAATGATTAAAAAGAAAAAAAGAAAAGGAAGGAGAGAGATCAAGACTAAACTCTTTTTATTGTTCAACCATAAAGAAAGCTGCCAATGTTGTTCGTGAACCATGTTCTCGAATTTATTGTCTAGGACTAAATATAAAGTTTGAATATGTAGAAGCTGTAATGAGATTTGAACTTTCATATCAATCATTTAAAAGTTGCACAACATATATGAACGATTTTTCTAACAAACCAAATTATTAATATCACATCTTTAACAGATCAATGACCTCGTCATCGCAAAAGAGAAAAATGTTTTTTGACTTTGAAACACTGGCTCACTTAAAACATATACATCTTTTACTCTTACTGATTCAAAAAGACATCGGAGAAAGTTATAATTTATTTTTCAAAACTTGGTACTAATGTGGCATGTGAAAGAGAGGAGGTGATGAAATAAATTATGTTGAGAAGGGGCAACTTCAATTATTAACATTGAATAAAATCTTGCAATTGAGGGGTAATCTGGGTAAGTTAACATAAAAAAAAAAAAAAAATTGTGTCTTAGCCAAAATGATATGAAAATAGTGCCACCCCATATTTTATTCTAAAAAAATTAAGTCGGTATTATCGTGCAAAATTTCCAAGAAAACTAGTTCTTATCCACATTGTTGCACAAATATAAGGTTTAATTGTCAAGTAGAATCCAGAAAATTTTGAACATGACCAACTTTTTAGCATAGTCAATTATTTTTACAAACTTTACTTTTTTTTTTTTGGTAACCCAGGGAACCCCCGCACGGCCGGCAGCCGGATGGTAAACCCTGGGGTGACACGTAAGCGGGAGGACCCACCACTCCCGGCATCACACTTAAGTCCCCAAGCGACGGTGAGGGGATTCGAACTCCTCCCCTTGCGTTAGGGGGAGAGAGCCCAAACCATCGTGGCCACCAAGGCAGTGGTAAACTTTACTTTTGTTATGCAATTCATCGCCAATTTTTTTCTTATCATTACAAATCCTCAATTACAATACTTCTAGGGGTATCATGGGACTTATATGTACGTATTCCGGAGAACTCTTGAATTTAATGGGAATAGATGGTATTAGAGAAATTAAATTTCTACCATTACATTAAGAGGAAATCTACAATTATAGGAGGGGCTCAAATATATGCACGGGTCTCCTGTGCTCTTCTGTTCTATACAATAAACAATGTAAAGTCTTTCTTTCCTATAAACTTCTTTCTCTATGATCCAAGGTTGAGCGATAAGGCTGAACTTAGGTGACTCAAAGTAAGGGGTGAAGGAGTCATTTGGAGCCCAAGTATTGTATGGTCGCGACCTCAAGTTTTGGTCCGTGATACTAGCAAATATGCATATGTGATGCACGCGTGTAAAAAATGACTCAAAAATTAAAGCAAAATCACTTCATACAGTGAAATATCAAACCACTAAATAATGAAAAGAAATTATCAGTAAACTATACAATCCAATGAAAATATATGTGTGTAAGATAAAAATGTTTTTAGAAAAATTGTCGTGGAATAGTTTAAATTCTAACCTTAATACCAAAGCATGTGAGAGATAAGGTAAAACCCCTAATTTACACATTTCCCTGTTGCATAAAGTATTTGCAAAATAATCAGTTCGATATGTTGGAAAAGGAAAAATGATTGAGCACCCTCAATAATAGAAAGTTCCATTTATTATATATAATAGAATACATAGCACTAGGGTTGAGCACCAAGTCCGGTTCAATTCAAAAATCAAACTAAATTGGCATAAACCAACCGATTAAAGGTCGATTCTAGGGAGAATTAGTTCAGTTCTTGGCCCACGCACACAGACGGGTTCCAAAGCCTAAAATGTCATAACTATCTAGGAATTGGTTCAACTAGTCCTATTTCCAAGTTGAACCGGTTCTCCATTGGTTTTGGAAACCTCTTGAGAAAAACTTTTGCACCTATCAAGAAATGAACCATGCAACAACTCTACAACCAATTCATTAACTAATGCTTTTACAATTAAAATAATGCAACATCTATATTTTATTATAAAAATTTGGCCAAGTTCAAAGGATGAATAGGTAACGAATCATCTATCGAACAACATGTTAAAAACACAAGATGAAACAGAAAATGGGTTGGCTTTCAAATAGAACTAGACCAAAAATAGGGGTCATGAGGACAAGTTCCCAGTAGAAGGTCGAGAACCAACCCACCTTGAAACCGATCGCCTCTAAACAGCACATGTAAATAGTTCTAAGATGAAGACGACACGATCTGAAGGAAAATGGTTGGTTAACATCTTTTACCAACATTATTCAACAAGCTACTACTTAGAATAACCATACAAATAGATCTTGTTTGAACATATCCATCTAAAGTAGTCCATTCAATTAGGTAAATAGTAAATACTAATTTTTTTTAATATATCTATATATATATATATTTTTCTAGCTACATTCGGACAATTTTGGGTGTCCTATAAACTTCTTTCTCTATGATCCAAGATTAAGCGATAAGGCTGAACTTAGGCGACTTAAATAAGGGGTGAAGGAGTCATTTGGAGCTCAAGTGTCGCACGGTCGCAACCTCAAGTATTGGTCCGTGATATTAGCAAATGTGCATATGTGGTGGTGCATGTGTGTAAAAAATGACTCAAAAGTTAAAGCAGAATCACTTCATACAGTGAAATGTCAAACCATTAAATAATGGTAAAACTTCATAATACAAGGAAAATATATGTGTGTGAGATGAAAACGTTTTTAGAAGAGATTTCGGGGAATAGTTTAAATTATAATCTTAATATCAAAGCATGTGAGAGATTAGGTAGAATCCCTAATTTACACACTTCCCTGTTGCATAAAATATTTACAAAATGATCAGTTTGATGTGTTGGAAAAGAAAAAATGATTGAGCACCCTTGATAGTAGAAAGTTCCATTTACTATATATACTGGTATACATAGCATTAAAGTTGAGGACCAAATCTGGTTTCAATTCAGGAATCGAACTAAATTGGCATAAACCCACCAGTTAAAAGGTAAATTCTAGGGAGAACCAGTTCAGTTCTTGATCCAGGCACATAGAGTCTAAACTGTTGTAATTATCTAGGAACTTGTTCAACTAGTTTTATTTCTAGGTTGAACTAGTTCTCCATTAGTTTTGGAAACCTCTTAAGAAAAACTTGTGTACCAACAAGAAATGAACCTTGAACTTCAATGCAACAACCATACAACCAATTCACTAACAAATGCTTTTACAATTAAACTAATGCAACTTCTATATTTTATTGCAAAAATTAGGCCAAGTTCAAAGGATGAATTAGGTAACGAATCGTCTATTAAACAACATGTTAAAAACACAAGACAGAATGGAAAACGGGCTAGCTTCCAAGCAGAACAAGACAAAAAATGGAGGGTCACAAGGTCAAGTTCCCAATAAAAGGCTGAAAATCGACCCACTTTGAAATCAATCGACTCTAAATAGTAAAGATAAATGGTTCTAACACGAAGACCGCATGGTCCGAAAGAAAATGTTCGGTTAACATCTTTCACCAACTTTATTCAACAAACTACTACTTAGAATAACCATACAAATAGATAGATCCCTTTTGAACATATCCATCTAAAGCCTGCTACTCAATTAGGTAAATAGTAAATAATGAATATAAAGAAAAGAAGCTATTTCTAGCTACATTCAGACAATATTTTTGGCGTCCTATGTGCTGCTGCATTGGAGGGCAAAATTTGTTACGCTAAACGACTGAAACAAATTAATGCAATGAGAGAGAAGATGAATGGGGAAGGTTGTCAAGTTGTCAACCCCACCTTTTTTTTTCCCTCATTGAAGGGAAGGTGAAGCATTAAAATGGGCACATCCAAAGTCATTTATGCACAGCACCAAAATTCGCCCCCAAATCGGGAAAAGAAGAGGGAAAAAAGGGTCAAAAGGGGGGTAGGCGTGGAATTTCGTGAGCCAGCTTTGTTGAATTTTATTTCTCTCTATTTTGGGAAATTGCTGAAATTATCTTTCGCTATATTTAGGTTCTCCTTTTTTGCTTTTCTTGGGCCCTTAAACTTGAGGGGACTCCAGCCCTCGGAAACGGGTCTCGCGTGCGCTCGACACGGGCGTGACCACGCCATTTCGATCATTAAATGTGGGAACCGGAGGAGCTGGCGACCTACAGTGTAGACATCACCCGTCTTGTAAGATGACCATTCCAGTCATCACACGTGAAATCCATTTTGTCGCCTTTACCAATGGACATGGGAAAGATGCTTTATGATGCCTTGTCTAGTATGAGAAGATAAGCTCTACTGAGCCCTAAGAATCGTCAAGCCCACAATTCCTTGTAAAGACTATATAGTGCGCCTATTTTTGACATTCATCCCGTTCAGGTGTGAAGGCCAAACTCAAACACGCAATTCATCAATCGGGTAGTCTAATTTTGTGACAAGAAGAGAGAAAATGAATCATCTCACTTCGATCCAGTTTTCGGGAAAAAAAAAAATTATGCTTGCCTCGAGATTGAATCCGAACTCCCAAAGTGAGAATAACCCATGAACTCAACGCCAAATCTTCTATGCCCAAATTTGATTTTTTGGTACCAATTTTCACTCAACTCAAGAGAGGGATTACTTTTGATTTTGCAGCTAAAAAAGGAAACTAGAGGTGAGCATGCCGGACCACCCAAATCGGGAACTACCCGAACGGGACTGAACCGGCTGGTTGATTCCAGTTCCTAGAGAGATCGGTTCAATTCCCAGTTCCGAGGGGAACCGGATTGACCAGACCAACCATTTTTTAAAATATATATATTTAAATTTCTTTAAAATAGTAGTGAAACTTAAAAATAATAACAATTCTTGTGTTTTTCTTAATTTTTCAATTTTTTTTTTGCTAAGTAATCAGTTCCATGGATCGGTCCGTTCCAATTCCCGGTCTCAAAAATTGGGAACCGGTTCTCCGTAGATGGAACCGAACCGGACCTGGAACTGATTACCCCCAAGGGAACACAAGCCTCGGTGGAATAGAAGGAAAAATGTCGCCTGATTTTGCTGGACTAGGCCTGACGGGCTTGATTTAACTTAGGTCAGCCTAAATAAGAATAAACGTATTACTGTATACAACAAATAAATATACCTAAAATGATAAACTCATTTTGTTAAGTTGTTTTTTCTTTCTTAATTGTTTTGCATATGGGCCGTATAGCGGAGGTCCTATAAATTTTTTAAATCATATTAATTAGTTGTCGAAATAGTTGTCTAAGAAATTTATATATTAAACAAGTACATCTAAATTAGCGTCTAGGTTAAACTACTTCACTTCTCATATGATGCATAAATAATAATCTTTTCATATATTATTGTAATTGTCCTACTTTTGTAGCGATTCCACTCAAAACGTTTGTTACAATTTATTAATAACAAAATTCAAATGTTTGATTTTGGATTTGATCAATATTAAAGTTAGAATTAGTCCATCAATCTTGTTGCACCCAAATTAACAAAAAAAGTTAGAAGTGATGACTTGATTTTTCAAATAAATTTAAGAGAATCACTTGGAACTCTCGACTTTTGAGGCTTGTGAATCAACCATGTGATTGAATCAATTTTTCCATATATGGAAAACATATATGTAATAATCAACTATCTTTTTTAATGAGACATTTAAGACTATCTTTGGATGATTAGATTCACGCAAATATAAGACAGATCACTGGCATTTAACTATTGGATGTCTAATCATTGATAAAATGCTAATACATTTCTAAAAAGAAAGTTTGGTCAATTAAAGTATATATCGTCGTTTCAAGTGTATTTAACTATTTCGATCTCTTTGATATAAAAATGAACACAAATAACAATTATTGACTTTAACTTCAATTCCAATCTCGACTTAATCCGGTTCCAGCGCACCAACGCATCACCCAGTAGAAGACCGCCACGTCACCCGAACCCCAAAGACCCGTACGCACAGGATCCGGGCCCTCACTCTCCTCTCTACACTCGCTCGCTCGCCCCTTCTCTTTCTCTCTCTTCTCTCTCTCTCATCATTTCCCAAGGATCTGCAAAAGCTCCCGATCTCCATCCCTCTCCCCCTCTCTCGCGAGCTCGCGGACCTCCCGGAACCTCGTCGGACCACCATGGCCGACGGCGCGCCCGACCCGCCGGCGTCGGCGCCGGCGCCGGCGCGCGATCCGCCGCCTCCCGCCCCGAACCCTAGCTCCCTCCTCCACCCGCGGCGCGAGCCCTTCGAGTACGGCCTCCTCCCGATCCCCAAGCTCGTCTTCACCGACCCGATCCAGGCCCTCCTCCCCCTCAAGCAGAGGCTCCTCGGGCGGCCCCCGTCCCGCCGCGCCGCCTCCGCCGCCCTCGCCGAGTCGCTCCAGATCTCGCCCGATCACGCCAGGCTCGTCCTCGACACCCTCGCCTCCGTCCTCCACTCAGACTCCGACCCCCTCGTCCGGGCCAAGCCCGACGAGGTCGACTCCGTCGGCGCCGACGTGAATGATCTGGTCCTCTTCCTGTACATCCAATCGTACAAGAAGCTGCTCCCCAGGTCGCATAAGGATTCCGTCGCGGTCGCCGATGTTTGGCCCTCGACCTCCGCGTTCGACGGGTATTTGTCGGCCCTGTCTCCATTGCAGGTGACGCTCCACGAAACCTTCGGAACTTGTAGCGTCCATAATAGCGGATTGCAACTTTGGTCAGGTGTTCGTGTTATTTCGTGCCTGTATGTATTGTTGATCTAATGCAGAGAGACTTTGAAAGTTTTCCTGAGGAGAGTATTTTCAATAGCTTGAATGGCGGTGTGCCGAAATGGATGCTTTTGCAAAATTATTTAAGGCGTGAGAACGTCATCAATGTGCCAACTTTTTTTGTCAGATTCAATTGCTGAAGATGAGCCTGTGTGAATCCCGCTTGAGCATCCAGCTACACCGATGCTTACTTCATATTGATTTGTAGATGCACAGACATTCCCTAAGTTTGTGTTATTCATAGGCATGTACATTCTGATTGCTACTGTGCAACTCTGGAACAACGAACTTGAGTATCTAATGGATTTTGATCTTAAGAATTTGTTTTTTCAATGCACGGTTCTCTACTTAGACTCCATTTGTTTCGCAGAAAATGAAAAATTTGGAAAACATTTTCCAAAAAACAATTCGTTTATATCGCTTGAAATAATTAGTCAATGAAAAATGTTTTCATTATCGGCAACAATTTATGTCTAAGCATTTTCGAGGACGATGAAAATGTTTTTTGTAAAATAATTCACCCTTAGTATCTATTTTCTCCGAGGGTTTCGATTTAATTTATGTTGACGTCTTAACACCAACTTCGATTGTTTCAGTCCTGCTTTAATGAGGTTGTTCACTTCAGTTTCACTCTACTGCATTTCTATGGCCTCTTTGCTTCATACATAAGTTTCTTTGTGCCCACACATTTTCAGTTTTGACTACTCAAGTACGCAGATTTTCTCGTTTGAGTGGTTGGTTAACTGTTAATAATGTATGTCTTGTTTGCTCTTGCAGCTCGCGCGGAGCAATAGCAGGCGATTTATGCCATCTCAGGTCGATGAGGAGGCTCATCAACTATCTTATCTGCAAAAGCACTTGGCAAACATTGTGTCTCTTCTGGCAGAGCCTGTGGAGGGGGAAGGCGAAGAATCGTTGGTCTGTAAAATGACTCTTTCTAATGTAACTTTTGGATTTTCAACTTTATTCATATTCATGGTGAAAGTGGCTACTTGTTTCTTGACTGAATCAGTCAGCGTTACCACAAAATCTCTTCTGTATGCTTGAGCATCTCCTGTTTCGGTAACTTTCTTGCTTCATATTTGTTTGTCTACCTTTTCGCCCTATCAACAAGTAGATGTGCACATTGGACAGTCCTTCGATAATCACAGTTAAGTTTTCAGAAAGTTACTCAAATGATCTGATCGCCATCTTGCTGTCAATGGGAAATGCAGTTGCTGTGTATAGGCCTTCTGTTTGCTTATCTGTTTAATTGTTTAACAGCTGTGCCCTACATTTGGATGAATGTCTAATTTGTTCTGCTCCTTCAAGAGCTTAATGATGGAGTTAAACTTGAAACAGCTAATGATATGTCTAGATTCCCATTGTCCATTTTAGAGTCTTCATTGAAGTGGACAGGAGCTGAACAGGCAGCTTTATGGTCATTTCTGGCTGCTCCTTGTCCTTGCTAAATGCTAGTGGCAGATTTTCTATTTTTGGCTTATTTGCCTTGATTGTGGCTTTATACTATCTTAAATTTTGAAATTTACATTTCTTTAGATCGGGTAATGATATTTCTTACATTTAGTGAAATTGTTGTGTTAGGTTTTTACCATGGAAGGATTTGAGCACCTTGGATTGCTGATTCAGTTTGGCGATAAAGGATCTGAAGGAATACCCATAAGCCAAGCTGCTCCATTTTTTGCAAATTCAGACCCAGACATGCCTGCTGTTCCCGTTCCAGCAACACAAGTTCATGATTGGATTTTGCAGAACATTATATCCTCTTTGGAGATCATTTCAGAAAGAGTTTCTCCAAAAGAGAATGGTCCAGCTAATAGTACTGATCCTGATGTTGCTATGACCGAGGCATGTCCTGCTTCAATCAAGTCCTCACCAGGTGCTAGGGGAGCATGCTTTATTGAAGGAATATCTAAATCATCTTTTGTGAAACAAGCATCTGATCTTAAAGGCTCTTCTGTAAAGGTTAGCTTATATGTCGCCTTGTTTTTTCATTGAGAAAATCCTGTTTTATTTCTTGTTTGTTCCAGGTTGATAGAACTAAGCACATTTTCAAGCTTGTGGATTGGCAACAAGATCTAAGCTGAGGCATTTTGACCTGCAGCTATCATATTTCGATTTATTCTGTCCAAATTATCTAATTTTTTTTAGAAATAGAAATATTTTATGGGTCTTGTCAAACAGTGGCTATGTTGCACTTGTTAAAACTAGTCATGTAATACAAGTTTATATTTCTGAGACAGTGTATATAAGTAAAATAATATTCTCATAACTTGCAAGATATCAAAACATGTAAATTGACCTTTATATATTTTCACGCACATTAAAATATAGATAAACCTGTTCTCGCTTATTAAAATCCAAATGTTAGTAATGTTTAATATCTTATGTCCGTGTTATGTTGGACTACCTCTTGGGATCAAGATTATACCTTGGTTTCTGACCTTGAGCTTTGTCTTGCCTGGTTCTGTTGTTACTCCTGGGGATTCTAAACTCATGCTAGTCATTAATGAGTCTAGAAATGCTTTGTCATTTGAAGAGCTTACTTAGAGAAAGGGTTCGACAAAGGTTATCTACCGAAAGCATCTAAATGTTTGGCAATGATAATTACAAAGTCCATCCCAAAGTTACTTTGAGTCATTGACAAAATAGTTGTTTGTTAAAACTATACTTCAAAATTTTTTTGGTCATCTCAATTATCAGTTTGGTTATTATTTCCTTAAGCTATCTTATAGATTCTTATTTTAGCTGTAATTAAAGAGAAAGCTATATTTTGAACAATTAATACACATTTCATATCAAAATATATGTTTTGATTGCTTGATATTTAAAAAGGCAAATGAATTTGAAGCAGTGTTCTTCGATTGTCAGAATTAAGTATCGATTAATAACATTGAAGTTATTACATAGACTTAGCCTATGTAGACCAACACCATCATAACTGCTGATCACGTGGATTCTACTGTGGGGTTCACATGATTAATGGCTAGGATGACATAGGTCTATATAAACTAAGTCTATGTAATATCTGTATCGATCAAGTATCCTCGTGCATGACTTGGGTTGGTGGCATTGCTAATCATCATGGACCAGCTAGAGCTTAAGGTGACAGCATTGTCTTTGTTAAATCCCAAGGGAACCAGAAACGTTGCCTGCTGAAACCAACACTGGGTGCAGTTTGGTTTTCCAGAAACAGGGTTTGGTTTTAAGGGGCAATACAATGTCAGATAGGAAATCCAAGTATTCATTAACCCCTACTACTAGCATTCCAAGGATGCTAAATCATTTTTATAAGACAGAACTTCGGAGCAAAGACTTAGAATTTGTCTTAACAAACACCCTTACTTTCTGTAAAGGTTCCTTATGGGCTCAAAGATCATGACCATTACCTTCCCTTTGCTGTTTATGCTTCCTTGTTGATTTCTTGGTTTCTCTGGTCCTATATGCAATTTACCTTTGATTGATGTTTTCCTTTTGGAGGTTGATAGGTTTATATTTGATCTGAAGTTTAACAGAGCCTATGTTCCTGCCCCCCCAACAAAAGAAAAAAAAGGGGGAAGAAAAATCCAGCGTTTTCATCTATATCTATTTGCTTGAGAAACATTAATACTGGTAGAAGGAGTTTGACCTGTTTTCTGAAGGTTGAGGAACTTAGCTTGAATTGATTCATGGGTAGTTAGATTTCTCTTTCATGGATCAGACTCTTATTTCATTGTATATAAAAGTGTATCAGAACCGTGTTGAGCTATTTCCAGGAGACAATCTTCGTCCAATATACTGTGCTATCTTCTAGGAGACAATAGTTTTCTGGTGTTGTTTTAATAAAATTATCAAGGATTTGCACCTGCTTCATCCTTTGTAATTAGAATCACCTAGAGTTGCTTACTATAAACTGAAAAATGCTTGACAATATGTCTAAGATGGTCAACAGAATACCCATTTCTCATTCCTATGCATGCTTTTGATGTGATGCTCTTCTGATAATGATTCAGGTTCTAAATTGCCACGATTCCGTCATTTACATCTTATCACCGTTAAAATATGCCACCATCTATGGATGTTCGGAAGCTACCATTGTCCTTGGAGCTGTTGGAAAGGTAACATTGAAGATTGTAGTATATGCTTCATCATTAGTTGTCGCTTGCATCAACTTCATCATGTGATCTTGGAATATAGGAGAAATGGTTCAAAAGGTTTAAAATGTCATCAGGAGGCATTTATATTATTTTTAAGGTTTTTTAATCAGCCCCTAAAGCACTTATTGAGCAAGAAAATAAAGATATGTATATTTTCCTATGCACTACTTTTCTTTTTTTATGTGTAATAAAACATTTTGGGAATCAAAACATTCTTCTAGAGTATGCTGAATAGGTGCCCCTTATTGAATTAAAGGTGCTCACTTTTGAATGATGATGGAATAGAATCATTCGATTCTGTAACAAGTCCTAGAATTGCTTAGATTAGTGGCATAAGTCTCTGTAAATATCAGAAATTTCATAATAGAAAATTATAGTATTTAGTTACAATATTGAGTCGCTATACTTTTTGGTGATTACACCATCTATTTGTTGAGAATATTGTGCATTGTCCAATAGCCATCAGAATCAATGCAGTTGACTTCACAAATAAAGTTACTTATTGTCACGATATTTTTCTTCCCCTTTCCGTAATGATATGCTCCCAACCCCTCCCCCTCGTTCTTTTTCTCGCTTATAATATGAACTGCTCATTCTTATTGTCTTTCAATGGAATGTTATATGTCAATATAGACTCTAGATATGATAAGTGATGAAGTTAATATCGCACCTCCTTCTTCATTTAGTTGAAGAATAACAGAGAGAGGAAGATGAAGATTAAAAATGGAGAATATGTCTGTTAACAATTAATTTGGATATAGTAATATTACTTAATGTTCAACTATGTTAATGTATCCATAATTAGCATTGTCCCTTGGTCTGATTCTAGTCTATTTGACAATCAAATCCTACTTTGGCTCAAATACGAATTATATTGCAAGGCTTTAGGATTTTATAGATTTTTTATGAATCACACCTTTGCCCTTGATTGAAATATTGAACAAATTAGTCAACTCTGTTAATCGTCCATGAATCGTGAATCAAATTGAATCGTACATGAGTAGTAACTGAAACAGACACTAGTTCACTTTTGCTGCATGCGGATTGCTTTGTATGATTCCAACCATGAACAGGACGATTTAACTACATTGTCTGAGGGCACTCGTTAGCAAAAACTTTTTCTTAATAATTTGTTTTAGCTCAACACTATTTATTTTCCACTGGGAGTGGGGGTTCTTTTCCATTGTTGCGGTTGTGTAAATTATGGTGTGTAGCTCCCTCTTCAGGTGAAAATAATTAGCCCATTTGTGGAAGCAGTTTTCAGTTAGTCCAAAATGAATATGTGACATGCAGTGAATTGTTCCGACCATTCAGAGTCATTTGATAATGTTACAAGTAGTGAATTGTAGATGTCTACATTTATTACAAGAGGGTTTTTGTAAATTCTGCTCTATTAATTCGTTTTCAGAAAGGTTTGTCCTGGTTCAAGAATCTGCCATAATAAGAAATCAAAGAAGTTTCTGAATCGGACAAGTCTGTCATATTTTCTCTCTCAAATCAATGGAATGTTGGTTAGTCCATTGTGAAAAAAGTCTCTGGATTGCTGTCTTACGAGAAAAGTCTTCTGCCGGCCGTTTTGTTTCCTTGCATTACTTGTTGAATAACTATATTTTCCTTGTAGGACAGACATCATAAACTTTGGTGAATTTAATATTATATATTATCAGGAAGTTGAAGTTAGTTTTAAAATATTGATTTGCTACTTTAAGGGTATTTGGGTCTTTCTTATAATTAGAGATTTGATACACCCATCATGCAGAACAATGGATGGGTGCTTTGTAAAAAGCTGCTTCAGATTGTTGCATGTGCTTATCAACAATTCATCATCTCTGATTCAAAAGAAAGAAAAAGGAAAAAAAAAAAGACAATTTCAACATTGCTTATGTCAGCTTGAGGCAAACTCTAGTATGATAGTTGGCAAATTTCTCTCTCACATTTAGCGAGAATGGTTTCTTACTTGTCAATATCATATCTTTTGACAGGCTGTAAGAATAGAACACTGTGAGAGGGTTCATGTTATTGCAGCAGCAAAAAGAGTTTGCATTGCCAGCTGTCGTGAGTGCGTGTTCTTTTTGGGAGTGAACCAGCGACCTCTTATTGTTGGTGATAATCACAAGCTGCAGGTCAGTACATTGATTATCTTCTGTTCTCTTATGCTTCCTACCATGTGTGGCAGTTTTGCAGAATTTCTCCGACTTTCGGTCGTGTGGCAGAAGGGAGAGGAGGGAATTGCTTTTTTGTTGAGAATCTTTTATCCATGAGTTTTAGGGGATACATAATACGCCTTTTATGCTCATTTGATGAAGTACATAGATGGTTTCTAGCTTTCAAGAGAAAACATGAGTCTGATATTCTGTTTCCAGCATTTTCCAACATGATTTTTTTGGGCATCTTTTTTTCCCCTCTTAAATTAGTGTTCAACTTCAAACGAGGATAACATCAATTCTCTACTTTCATTAGGTTGCCCCATACAATACATTTTATTCTCAGTTGGAGGAACATATGACTGAAGTTGGTATTGAAGCAACCATTAACAAATGGGATGAGCCCCTTGCACTGGGAATGGTTGATCCACATGATTCATTATCTCATCCAGCTGGTGTGTCTGATGCTCAAGCCGAATCAGCCGCTCGATTAGATCCTGACCAGTTTACAAATTTTTTGGTATGACATAATATGCACGTTCCAATGTTAAATACGTAGATATAAATCAATATACCACTTCTTGAAATAATCTTGTGTTCGTTTCCTTGCCTTTCATTTTCTAACTTATGCTTCATTTTTAATCTTCTTTATTTTTTCATTTCAGACTTCCTCTATTGCCATTCAAAATTTTATTAATTTCTCGCTCACATATTGTCTCTTTCATGGACAGATTCCGAATTGGTTCGAAAGTGAATCTGTTGGATCAACAAAGGGCAATCCATTTCCATTGCCGGATGCTTACATCACTTCTCAGCAGAGAAATGTATGTGCACTCAGACCATTATAATTGACCTGACATCTAGAGTTTATTTGTAGCCTATGGCGTCTTCATTCCTGGTCAATGGAAGAGATGCTTTCATCTTTATTAGCAATTTTGCATTGATTTTTGATACATCTAACTCTCTTATATACCCTTACTTTCAGCACAAGAGTTTAGGAGAGATCAAGCAAATGCTGAGGGAAGTGCCTCTTGAAGAAAATCGGAAACGCGAATTATCTAGTGCCCTTCATGTATACTTTAAAGACTGGTTGTACGGTAATGCCTCTGATGGAAAATCGAGTAGTTGGTCTTATATGCTGTTGAATGTGAGGTGCATTTGCCATGCAAAAGTTGAACTGACTGCTTCTAGAGCCGAAGTTACTGGATCCATAAAGAAAACCTTTTTGTCTGTTTTGAAACTCCAAGGAATAACTAGACTTACTTGCGTGGTCTTTTATTAGGTGCATTTAATTCCAAAGAACATTTTCAATTTTAGTTTTACCGAAATGAGATTTTTGTTTGCAACATTTTTCAGTTTCTTGGAAACAAGTTACTTGATTCCTTTTCATGATTTTTTGTCCCTATCTTGTTTTGAAGTCTGTCATGGAAACTTTCTTGTCATTTTAGTCCTCTTCTTCCAATTTGCAAGCAATGATTATATGTCGTTTTTTCTAGTTTTCTAGTCTTCTTCCAAGCTTTTCTTTTCACTATTTGGTGCTCAAACTGTTTCAAAGTTGATGACAGAAAACTTTCTAACCACGTACTTCCTCAATAGTGAGTTTTTTATTTATGTTCACAACTTAATGATTCGCTCAACGGTAGTTTAACTGACCACGTGTTTCATTGCAGCTTCGGGAAACATCCGTCAGCTTTATTGCCTGCAAGGTGATTGATCACGGCGAAAGTGGATCACTAATGCAAGTAAATAGCGGTGCTCTCGGATTACACTACGTGTTTTCACCAATTTCTTTGCTTCTGCCAGTACTGCCGGCAGCTAGGATTAATTCATCTTACTCCAGAAATAGTGCGCCTTCTAATGCATTGTCCCAGGCAGCATATAGGGCAAATAGGATTGTACTCGCTCATTTCATTGTATAATTTTTTTCCTTCCGAAAATAATCCTTGTTATATATTTTGGTCAAATGAGGTTTGTGCCTTGTGAAAGTATCATCCCCTCTGAGGTCTTGTTCTACGGTAGATTAGCGAAAGTGTTTGTTTGTCATTATGGAGAACACGTAGGAATTTTCCTCATGTGCCCTTGGACTTCCTCCTCTTTTGTCTTTTCCTCTTCATTTTTTCCCCTTGGTTCCCTAGACATGACTTGATGAGCTGATATCCAAGTGGTATTTTGTGTGCTAGTTAAGGTTTGTGCACAGGATAGAATAGGAATAGCCTTAGCTTTCTCTCAGAAGCTTATGCTCTGTTTCAGTTTCTTGGAACGGACTAGTGATAGCGACAGTGCAAATTCTGGTCAGAATTTTCTCAAGGGCAGAGAAAGTCGGCTTGCCTCCTGTCTTTAGTTGGATCATCTGATAGGCATCTGTTGGCTATCCGTCGTCCTAGAGGCTCGAAGTAAGAAAACTAAAAGGGCCTTGCTAGGAATAGACAGTATTGGTAAGGAGGTCGTGCGCTATGCCAAACAGAAGCATCTCAGAGTATGATCAAGGATCAGAACTAATGCTATGCGGAAGACAATTCAAACTATTGATATATTCTGCAAATAGAATACGTATATTTAAGTGACTCATCGTGTTAACCAGATTATTTTATAGATATAGACAAGAATCACTACCTTAGGGTTCACGTTGGTAACATGCAAATTGCAATCTACATCAAAAGAATAAAGTGCACAGACAAGTGGCAAAATTCTGGGTTCTCTGGGCTTAGCTTCCAGGGGCCAATTGGAGTAGCTTCTCTGCTTGGTCCGGGAAGAATGTTATGAAAAGAAACGCGCCTAGGGAGCCAAACCAGCAAGAAGATAATCAGCAAGCATGTCGAGCATATATTCGAGGGCTTGGCGCAAAAGGTTTGTGAGAAACTTACAGACTAGCACAGTTCCAAGAACTGCAGAGATCTTGCCTTGAATTGTGACCAGACCAGCTTTTCCTGCATTTTGCAGCTCTGTTGATCCTACCGAATCAAACATCCCTGCAAAATCAACAATCCTCGCCCATCATCTTCATGGTATTGCAAAGAAGAGTAAATAAGAAAACAGGGAAAGGGTTTCAACTAGCCTGGTTTTACTGATTGAAGGCCTGATGTTATGCATGCAATGTTTCCGTAACCAGCTTGTTCGAGTTTATTAGCAGCCGCAGTGGACCTGACAAGAGGAGAAACAGAAGATACAAACATAATCTGACTAGAGTGATAGACGGGAGAATCTGTTCCTTTTGCAGTTCTTTGTGTCCTTTTGGGATTAAGCATGATATAGATTCAAGAAATATATCTTAAAGTTTCTTGAAAGAAAGCATCATCGAACGCAGAAAAGGACATGACTCAGATTATTATTGGTGCTATGGCGTACGTCAGTTGCCGGATGTGATGTCCAAAGCTGGATAAGATTGTTGTCTTCTTTTTCGGGTACTTTGTATCTGTTGTTCAAATGTTCAAATGGTATGGGCAGGCCGTTTTATTTGAATTTAACTAAGATTATTTAGATGTAATATGCCATAAATATATCCATTGCTCTGAGTTCAACTCGAATATCTCAGTAAGGAGTCAGATTGGCATGATAATATGAAATGCACAGATCCAGCATACATAGTAGAGACTCCATGCTAAATTCTCCGAAATTGACATCAGAGGAGTGCTTTAGTATTGCTTTCAATCGTAGCCCCTGGGCGAAAAGGAGATACAAGGACTAACCTCAAACCTTCCTGACAAACCAGCAAGATCTTACTTTGGGGTGAAAACTGGCTTTTGACAGATTGCACAAATTCAGGGTTCGGTTTGGTGAATGGCAAACCATAGAACAGTCCTGAGAAATTGTTGTGCAGTTGCCTCTTTATAATAGTGCCTGTACACAAGAAGTTGAAGAAACAGTGAGGAAAAAACAAGGTCAATGCAATCGAACTGGAGACTAAATACGACACATGCAACTAAACTTCAAGGAGTTCAGACAAGTATAAGCCATCCATTTGTAAAGCAAGAGAGAGTACCAAAGTCGTTGTCTTGGTTTTCTATAAACAGAGGCACGTGATAACAGGATTTTATATGCGCTCGCTCAAATTGAGTTTTGTCCCTCACGTCCAGAACTGCGTATCCCTCTACAGCTATAAGATTCTTCGCCTCTTCTGCATTCACAAAGTTCACTTCTGCTCTGACCGCCAAATGTTTCCTCTTGAATGGTTTTCCTGACATATTCCCTCCACGGTGAGTGTCGAACACCAACCAAGACGTCCGAAAGTTGCTGAAAAGACATTCTGATTCTTTATTCCATGTTCATCTAAAGTCAAGTTTCAATTACTATGAAATTTAATCACATACTTGATGGTATACAATATCAGTTCTATAACTGTCAAACTGCACCATTATATGCATGACATGAGGAAAATGATATCAGTTGTGTAACGGAACTTCCATTCGAAGTCACAATACAGCAGCAGGCTCTAGCAGTAGACAGCTCATATCATTTTCCTTAGATTTGACGAAAGATTCTAAGTAAGAAACAGCTTATGCAAAGCCCAAAGTGCTGCAATTCACAAGATTTACCACCGTGTCAACAATTGTCCTAAGGCAGTTAGTAAGCATACTACCGAGTGAAGTACTTGATTTCTATAGCATAGATTTGGATTACACACATCACAAGGAATGTTGATACGTCGAAAACTGCGAACTAACTTTTTCTAAAAAAGCATGATGCCATATGTTCGAGAATGATTTACAGAGTTCAAACATCAAGCAATGCGGCATCGGCGCATTACTCAGTATAACAATTCGATCGACCGCCTTTAACGAAACCCAACATATTGGTACTCGATGACTGTGATTTCTTTAACCATCTTCTTCATTTCCACCTTTCCCAAACTTCCTGTCATCAGGAAACATTTGCAGACAGCCTGGATTTGCCTCATCGAGAGAGGAAGAGAGAGGGAGAGAGAGGCGGAACGAAGTGTAGTTACATCATCAAGCTCAGTGTTGCAGCTGGTGATGAGATCAGCCTTGAGACATACAGTAAAGACCAGACCGGGTTTGTGCACAGGAGAATCGGTTTCCCTCTGGAACCCAGTTTTCCAAAGAGGCAACGCTGCCCCTCCATGGCAAGGAAAGCAAGAAGCTTTCTAATTTCCCTCAAGAGCGCCAACAATTCACTCAAAACACTTTCAAGTTAGGAAAACAAGAAAAGGGCAGTAGAGACTCAAACTGAGCAAGCAACTTCTGTTGGTCCAGATGGAAAAAGAAAAGAAAAAACACAGAAGGGGAGAGAGAACTTCACCTTTTGAAAGAGAGGATTGAGCATGATGTCCCTGCCATTTTCTTCTCTGGAGGATCTCTCTGCTCGGCTCTCTCTCTCTCTCTTCCTTCGGGAGGATGCCAAGAGCTTGCTGGGTCTCGGAAGCCACGAGCGAGTCTGAGAGAGAATTTGAGAGGGGCAATGGGTTGCGGCCACGTGGCGCCAGCGCTGGATATGTGAGAACTCCTGGATATGTTTGTGGAAATGATTGCGATTTCGGTGCTGATGTGGACCCACGTGCGCTCCCGAGCCGCTCCCAATAACTTCTGGGCTTGGGCACTGGAGACCCAACCTTGTTGCCAAGGGCCTGAAAATGAGCTGTGGGATTTCCATGTCCAAATGCAAGTTTTCTAGTCTAAAATATCAATATATAATCATGTTTTAAAATATGATTGTCTATTTTTTAAAAATTTAAATTTTGGAAGAAAAGCATTTCCTATTGACTAGAAAATAAAGCAAATGCCAAAAAATGAGAAAAATATTTATTTGTTTGTAAAACAAACAGGGTCTGAATACTTCTAATATGGACTCTTTCCTCCAAAACTGTTCCAAAATGATCGACTTAGCAACCACATGACAAATTTTCATTCCCGTTAGTTGTCGTGTACGATTTTAACTTACAAATTTTCATGGAAAACATAATGAATAAGAAAATCGACTAATGAGTGAAAGGCCGATCCCTCTCTTTTAATAAAAATTCGGAATAAATGTGTCACGAGTATTTCTTTACGAAATAGAAACTAACTCAGAACAAACAAGCGATACCAGGATTAGGATTTTGGACGGTATAATCATTTTCTCTGTGAAGAAAATCAATGGCACGAGCAGAGCCGTCAGCTCTTCTCGAGACAGTCGTAACGCCCCAACTTCATCCTCTTCTTCTTCCTTCTCTCTCTCTCTCTCTCTCTCTCTCTCTCTCTTTCTCTCTCTGTGAAATTCAACCGCAGAGGAGGAGGAGAAAAAAAAATGCAGAGCCCGGATGACGTCCGCAACCTCCCTATCGACATCACCTTCTCTCGCCTCGGAGGTAAAACCGCACGCCTCCCTCGATCGCTCCCGCGGCGGGGTGATCCTGCGCGCGATTTCGCTTGTTCCGTCGGAATCCGATTCCCCCCTGCTTTCGATCTTTCGCTTCCTCTGAGCGGGTTTTGGATTTGTGAACTTGGGTTCGAATTCGACCTCTTTGGCGGTCCTGACGATTCGCCGGTTTTTTCGACGGTGCTGCAGAATGGCTGGTCGATCGGAAGAGGGTGCCGGCCGATTGGCGGAAGCGGCTGGCGGCGATAAGGGCCCTCATCGCGAAGCAGTTCCCCGGCCTCCCCAAGGATGTCGATCCTTATTTCCAGACCCTGGACCCCGAAGGTTGGTTTTGCTTCCGATGTACTCCTCCTCCTCCTCTTTTGCGTACGGGCGGCTTGTTCCGCCTTTTAGCGAATCGAACCCGTTGATTCAAGCGGTTTCCATGTAATTCGGGATGCTCCGAAGGCCGGATGAGGCCGTGCGTTCGTTGCTTTGATTTTCGGGTTCTCTTTCGATGCGGCAAAGGCGCGGCCTTTATTTGTAGTGTTGTTGATTGAGGAAGATTTGTCGCTGCTCCGGCGTGGCCTTATCCTGGAGGTAAAGAGAAGCTTGTGGGGGTGTGTTTTCAAAGTCTGGTGGAAGGTGCTATCATATGTGGTCATGGGACGATGGTGATTTTCTAGGTGGTTGGATTAACGGTTGTTGCGGAAGCTACTGTTTGCATTATCTGGTAATATAATCTAGTCGTGAGAAGGCTTTGCAGGACGTGGCTTTGTGTAATGTAGAATGCCTGCAGAAATATCGATGTAACTGAAAATAACGGAAAAAACCCGTTGCTGAGAGACATCTTAATTGAGCTTTTAGCTGAGTTAGGTTGTTGAAAAGCATACGACGTGAGTAAGTGTCTCCTATCTAAGAATCCCCCACTCTTTCTGTGGTTGAAAAGAAAAATAAGAACAGAAAAGAAGCTAGGTCTGCAATTTTGTCTTTAGATGGACCTTGAGATGCTATATACATTGCACTCATGGACTCCCCGTGTCCTGGCCCCTATTTTTACAAAAGAAATTATCAGAGTCATTTACATGTCCTGGCAAGGTGCTATTTATCATGGGCATAGCTGAAAAGTTTGAAATTCAGCGTTGTTGCTTTCTGTTTAGGAAGCAGTTGGTTGATAAATCATCATTTGCGTGAGCATATTGCCTGTGATTTACGTGAGTCGAAATTGAGTTTATCTATCAAATGAAGTATTTGTGGCTTTGAATATTAAGCTCGACCTTCTGCTGTTATATAACAATATTTCTCTTTAGTTATCAAATTTTTGATAGATGCGTGCAAAATCCTTTAATGATGCTAAGAGACTTTTAGTTCAAGATTCTCTCTTGACTGTGTCAGATTTGCAATCTGCTTAGCATTGTTGTAGAGCTTTGGGATTTGTTGTGTTGCAGTTTTCCATGTAATAGTTGGATCTATGACTCTTTTTTTTGGGTCAAAGAGCTATGACTTCAATAGCCATTTCGGGAATCAACTCGGGGTGCCATGGTGACTTGAATGTTTCATATACTCAAGTTTGAGAAGATGAAAGTTTCATGCATGATTACAAATTATAGATAGTTGATAAGTGAGACCGATCTTCTTAAATTATTTTTATTGCAAGTGAAGGAACCTTCAAATGTTAAAAGTAATGTAAAACTGGGAAAGACGGGGGCTGCAACTATTTCCTAGAAGTCCCCGTGTGAGTTTTAACTATCCATATTCTTTTAGACTTCTACTTTTGAGTTCCTAAACATTCTACTGGAAGCACCATTGGGAATTTTGTGATTGTATTGTTCTGAGAGGTGGATCATTAACCCAATTTTATGTACTGTCTTGTATGCTTGAGAAGGAGTATTGCTGTTTCATCGTGTGGTGATAGCCTGTACTTTTCAGGGATCGGATACTTAGAGGCCAAACAGATATATGATATTCTCTTAAAGTCAACTCCAGAAAGCAGGAACATATTTGGCCGGCTATCAGGTGCCGCTGTAAGACATCTCTCTCTCTCTCTCTCTCTCTCTCTCTCTCTCTCACGTTCACACACACTCTTCTGTGATCTAAAGGATTATTCTCGCATTGGATTTATAATTTTGGCAGGGTGCTTGGGAGACAATTGTTCGTTCTTTCGAGAAAGATCATATATTTTTAGGCGAAGCTGCTCAGATAATGATCCAAAATGTCAATTATGACATGTAAGTCTATTCCTTGATATGTTTTGCTGAGAGGACAGGATGTGTAGAGTACATTGCAATATGTTTTTCTGTGATAGGCATAATCATATCATTGATAAGTAATACGATGTGAAGCCCCTATCAGAGGAAACAAGTTCAGAAGATTCAGCAGCAACTAGCAGAGCTAGAGCGTAGAGAAGTTGATATCAAAAGAAATGCAGCTCTGTCGGCAGCGAAATATGTGGAGGCTTGTCAAGAGCTTGGTTTGCAGGTTAAACTTTTGAATCTAGTCTATTAAGATATTGGGTGTGTGCTTCTACCAAGCGAAACAATAGCAACCTTTCCTTTAGATAGGATTAAAGGGCATCCATGTCTGCTTTTCAGGGAACAAATGTGAGGTTTGAACTTTTGGAAACTGCAAAATCACTTCCGAGCACATTTAGTAGAATTCTGGAAGTGATCAACAGCGACTCAGTGTCTCAAGCTATTGAGTATTACTCAAATTTTGTGAAAGATGCTCACACAGAGAAGGATGTAAGGCAGTAAATTAGAAATCGTTGAAGATCCATTTATTGGTTTTCGGTCTGATTGTAAAGATTAATTTCTTGAAACTTGTTTGCAGATATGTCCTAAGAGTGTTGTACCAAACTTGATAGACATTCGTGAAAATCCACCATCTTTGAATGTTTCTGCTGTCGCTGATATCACAGACTCTGCAAATACTCAATCAGGCTCCAATGAGATAGGAGGTGATGTGGATGCTGCTGCAGATAATATTGACTGGGATATCTCGGTAGACAATGCTGCAATTGATTGGGATATTGGGACTGTGGAAGAAACTGATGACGGCGGTAATGGCTTTGGTACTTATGAAATCGTCACAGCAAGTGAGGTCAACGAAGCTGTCAAGCCCAATCAAAATCAACTGAGCAATGCTGGACAGGACGCATCGGTGTCAGAGATATCTTGGGATGTTAGTGTTGAAACACCTCAAGTTGATGTCATTGATGATGTTAGCTTGCCCAATGTAGGTGCAGTTAATTCACCAACTATTGCACAAGCTGCAGAAACAAAGGAAGGTCGAAGCCAGCTTCTAGATACAGAGTATAGAAATAAGATTCTCGATGATCTCAATGAGGTAGTGTTTAGTTTGTTACGTCGTTCAATTGTTCTTTCCCAATTTATGGTTCATCTCATGGTCACCTCCCAGATTTATTGTGTTTTGCAAAGATTGTACTGACATTGTTTTGGACAACATCTCTTGTTCTTGCCTAATTTGGTACTCTCATCAGATCAAAGCCTTTCTCCATCAGCGATTAGCAGAGTTGAGGAATCGAGAGACATTATCTTTGCAGCATCAAGTCCAGTCAGTTGCTCCCTTTGTTCTACAGCAGTTTGCGGCTGATGCCATCGAGACAATGGTTTCAGACGTTTCACTGGCCATTTCTCTGCTGACAAACAGGAAAACTCGAGACTTAATCATGATATTGAACTCCAAAAGGTGCTTTCAGATATTCTTTCAGATCGATGGTCTGTTCATTGCAATTTCTATTAAGTTTTTCAAAGTGTATGAAATTCGTCACTTCCACCATAGGAAGTTGGAGAGTTGCCAGTCTACTTTCTATTTCCTATATTTCAAGGGGAACATACTTTAATAACTCCTTTGTTTCTCCGAATTGTAGATTTCTGGACAGATTGGTGAGTTCGCTTGAGGAAAAAAAGCACCATGAAGTTAAGTTGAAAGAGGGGTTAAAGGACGTTGCTGCTAGACACATGGAGCTGCAGAACTCGTTATCTTCATCCTGGCCAAAGCAAGTAAGTTCCTTTTCTTGATAGCTCCTCTACCGCATGTACTAAATTGTCTCAAGAGCAGAGATCTAATGTATCCTCTATATATATATATATATATGAAAACAGCTCTGACCCCCGTTCAAAACCTCTTGTTTTCTCAAAATTAGATTTTCCCAGTAATTCTGTGTGGCTTTGGTGTTGGCTACAGGAAGCTGCTCTTCGGAAAACCAGGGAGCTCAAGAAGCTTTGCGAGACCACACTTTCAACCATGTTTGACGGAAGACCCGTTAACATCATCGGAGAGATCAATACCTTGTTGAATACCGGAATTGGCGCATAGGCTTTAGACATCGCGCGAGTGAAAGAAGGAGGAAGGGGGGGAGGCATTCCTGGAACGATTCTCAATTGAGTTAAGTGTACCCTTGGTGATAGAGAACTGTTCAGTTAGGTTCTAGGAAGCTCTTTCTTTTAGAACGCAGCATTCTTTGTGGTACCCTTTTTCACAGACGTTCTATTACATGCTACACCATTGACCATCGCAGCTGACGCATTTTCTCCATTTGCCCGTGTGCCTATATGCTCGAGTGGTTGCTCGAAAGGAAGAAGCTTGCCCCTCTCTACTCGTTAAAGATTCCTTTGCGCGATGGCTCTCTTAACGTGCGAAAGAGTTCTCGAGTCGGGATTCTCTCGACATATGGTGGAAGCCACGATCGTTCTCGCGTGGATCTTGTGGTGGATTGGTTGCGAAACGATTCTGTTCAAGCGGCACATGAAAGAAAGCATAGAGTAATAGTATGGCTTTCCATCTGCAGGCATTGATCGCCGCAGCCAGGTGGTGGTGCTGCTTCAGTCCCATTCACACGTGCCAAGTCCGAATCCTTACTACCCTGGTGGCAGGCTCAGCGGCGGCCTCCCGCCACATCAAAGTTTTTGTGCCGCGTCTCGTGCGAAAGGGAGGACATGTATTCTCCATGTTCATAAAGGAGAAACCAAAAACCTTGGGATAATTGTACTAAAAGTCCTAAAACTTGTCATGAAAGTGCAATCGAGTCCTAAAACTTATTATGAATGTGTAATCAAGTTCTAAAGCTTTCAAAAAGTATAATTAACGAAAAGACTTGATTAAAACAATTTGATAAGTTTTAGAATTTAATTATACTTTTTGAAAGTTTAGAATCCCATAGTACTTTCATGACAGTTTTAAGACTAATTGCGCTTTTTGAAATTTTTAGAACTCAATTACCTTTTTGTGATAAGGTTTTAGGATTTCTAATCATTTTATCCCAAAAATCAATTTACTGAGTATAAACAAAATAAGCGAAAATTCTCTAAATTCGTAAACAAAATCCAGAAAATGGCCAAAGGCCCATTCGGTTTTCACTTGAATGGAGCCCAAATGGTGGGCCCATTTCGTCTCGCATTCTTCTTCTTCTTCTTCTTCTTCTTCTTCTTCTTCTTCTTTCTTACAGATTGAGAGCTCTCGCCCCTCCTCTCTCTCATGGCGGAATCGACCGAGGAGGACGCGAGCGGGAGCGGGAGCGGGAGCGGGAGAGGAGACGGCGGAGACGACGACGATTACATGGGGGACCTCTCTCGCTTCCTCCCTTCCGACGAGCCCGAACCTCCCAAGCGCTCCTCCAAAAAGGTACCGTCTCTCTCTCTCTCCGCCCCCGATGCGATTCGTCGCCTCGGTGCTCGTTTTCGCTGCTCGGCGTCCAAGCGTCTTTCCCTTTTCTGTGTGTGTTTAGTTTCTTCGGCGTTTCACAGGCCAGTGATCGAGGCGTAGAATCTCCTATCTTAGCTGATAATACTTCAATCCCGTCCTGACTCTCGTAGAATCTCCCCGCCGCCTTGAATTCAGATGTTATAGCGTGCAATTTCTTGAGGACGATGTATGTGTGGGTGTGTACGTGCCAGAACTCCGCGTCACTGACCTGACGTTGCGTCTTGTTGCAGGCTGAAAATGATGTTATCTTTCCTTTTCTACGTAGTGAAAGCTTGCCTACGCAGATTAGCTGCTTATCGTGGCACGATCAGACCAGTTGTCTATGTTCTTTTGGATATATGCTATAAACCCTGGACTAAATTGTTGAGAGTAATGACTTGTTTGCACTGGACTTTGGGGCAGATTTCGAATGCTAAACCCTTGCCCGTTCAATCCTCCAACAAGAAGGCAAAGTTGCTTAACTGGCAAGAAAGGCGGAAACTTGAGATAGAGCAGAAGCAACGAGAAGAGGATGAGCGGATTTTAGCCAAAATCGAGGCTCCGATTCCCGAATCCAACATCGGGTTCAAGCTTTTGAAGCAAATGGGCTACAGGCCTGGTTCGGCCTTGGGAAAGGATGGTTCAGGAAAGGCCGAACCCGTGGGGCTGCAGATCCGGCGCTCGCGAGCTGGTATTGGAAGGGAGGACCCACATAAAGAGAAGATAAAGCAGGAGGAGATTAGGTCGGTGAAGAAGAGAAGGAAAGAGGAGTCCTTGATGGAAGAGTTCGGATCCCGGCAAAAGTCACGGTGGCGGAGCCGGAGGATAGTTGTAAATTTCCACAAGGCAAAGGCTGCACTGGATCAGTTAGAGAATAAGGAATTTCCAGAGCCCAAGAAGAATGAGGACGAGGAGGAGGGTGAACAGGATGAAGAGGAAGAGGAAGAGGAAGAAATAACAGAAGAGGCATGTTCTTTGATTGTATCATATACCAGAATCCAGATTCTCTTTAAATATCAGTTTCATTCAAAACATTTGAATGGCTTTGGTTTATTTATTTTTTGTCCTAGAAAACCACTGGGCGAGAGTTTTTAATGGAGTGAGGTTTTAGTTTTGGACTCTCATATGCATTTGATGCATCCTGGGTCCTATGGCAGTGAAGAGTAGGTGAAATGACAGTGAATTAGTGAAGTAGTGCATGACTGAGATCACTAAGAGGATTTTCTGCATTCATCATGGTGTGCAACTGAATGCTTCTTTTCTGCAACTTGTGAAAATGTTTGTCACCCACCATGTCCATCAAATTGAAGATGGAGGTTCAGTTAATTAAGCAACTGCTTTTGCCTTTCTTTGCAGTTCGTCTTGAAACTCTTTTAAAATTTTTGGAAGTTCATCTGTGCGACTGAAATTACGTAGTGGAAAATTTGTTAGAGATCTTCCTCTTTTTATTTCTCTCGACTCCTTGGATATAAGATGTTGCATAAGCATCTGTTCGTGAAGTTCATTGTTGATCCATTTTTAGTATGACTCATGGAAAAAGCGGCACTACAGTTATTAATGACTGACTGCTTTCTGCTGTATACAGGATTTGCTGGCCGTATTGATGAAGCTAAGAGATGAGTATAACTACTGCCTCTTCTGTGGATGTCGGGTGAGTTAGCATCATTTAGTGCTTTCATTTGGTTGTTGTTGATGAAACGAGTACATTATATTACATTGTAAGCGAGCAATGTAAGCTGGAGTGCTATTTTTTGTGGTCGGCCATTGAATTTTATATGGTTAACATGTGAATACACTTATCTTCTCAGTATGGATCAAAGGAAGAACTGTTATCCAGCTGCCCAGGGACAGAAGAAGATGACCATTAGAATGCCAGGATGAAATGATTGTCCAATTGCAACCAATTTGAAGGGTGCCTCTCGGGATACAAGAGAGAGGAAGAAACTTTGCTCTTAGTCATATATTTCAGATCGATTTATCTGGTGGATTCACTGGATTTTTAACTCTGATACACCCCAAAGAAGCAATGACAAATATGTTTCAAAATCCATTTTTGTCCATGACTGTGACATGGATCGGAAATGATGCAACCATGGCTGATTTTTGGATTATTTGCCTTGTTCAAGGCAGGGGAAGAAAGGTTGCAATTCATTGGGATTTCTACTCACATGATCCATTCCATTGGATTGTTTGGAATGTTTCGTAGCATGTACTCGAGGAGCATCAGACAGGGCTAGCTCTCCAAACGGGATTCTTGTAATCGGTTGTCACTCATGTAACATTTAATGTGTATACTGCAAAGTGGGTGTAACTTTATTCTCTTGATTGGCACACAGATTTCGGTGTTGAGATTTATGGTGCATGATCATTAGTGTCCAATCTGAATTTACGTTTAGTTAGCAGCAGAACCCTTGTATTTTATCCTGGTGGGCAACCTACGAACAATGCCTAAATCAGTTGATACTAGCATCGCCCGTTTGAACTTGATGCTTACATGCCCTTGCTCTCTGCTGGGCTCGTCATGCTCCATGAATTAGCCAAGGAATGCTAACTTCAAAGTCAGAACTGAAAAGTACCTGGCATTCAACTCCATTTTCACTGCCAGTTCCTGGTAGTAACAACTACATCCTAGTCACTGAGAATTGACTCTGCTCGCATTAGAAGTGAAAACAGTTGCAGCAAAATTACAGTTGAACAAGACTGAAAAGTCCAGCATCTTTGTTCGTTACATTGTATTTCAATGTTCTTAAGCAGGAAAAAAAGGGTAGGTCGATGCAAGATGAGCTAAATCCAGAAAGCAGGAATCACATCAAATTCCTTTATATCCACTGGTTTGGAAAATTCTACAGGACTGGGTGCTTAGAGCGACCAATGCCTCTGTTGAGTTGAGTTGTAATCCTGAGAATGATCTTGGTCCGTGTTCTGCCTCCTGCTCTGCAGAGAGAACTCAAGGCCACTCGAGAACGGACCATTGAGAGGCTGTGAAACATGACCTAAACCAAGATCAGGGGCTATATCAGGTGCACTGCCGCCAGCCTCATTTACCTTCAAAGCCCATGAGGCGCTCGAAAAATTGCCGACAGCAGCATCAAGAGGATTTATTACTTGAGCCCCGACTGAGGCTTGAGGACCCAGGACATCGCTATTAAGTGCAGGACCCGATGCTCGACTTGCAGAGTCCGGTTGTTGGTTTGACAGAAGAGAGAGAGCACAGCTGGGGTTAAAGCTTTCTCCTGGAGGAATCCTGGGACCAGGAAAGCTGGTCCCTCCCACCGATGGAGACGAACCTTGAAGGAAGAGGTTATATTGATGACTTTCAGGACTGCTCTGCCACGGAGGATGTAACTGGAGCTTTTCCCGGCCCAGGGTCTGATTTCCAGGTCCCTGGTTGGATGCTTGAGGTGCGATCCATGCTTCCCTAGGAGGAGGCCCGGGATATGCACTGAAGTCCATCACATGTCCTGCGCCTCCAGTACTGTTATCTGCAAAGCATCAAATTATAAGCACAGATGATCAATTAACCCAACACTCAGATAGAGAGGATACCTCACCAAAAATAGAGGAAGAGAAGCGAGAGTGGCGAGAGTAGTGTGATGATCCAGGAGGTGGCTTCCTACGACGCTCGTTATGACCGGCCAACCGTCTGCGGCAACTTCTTTTCCCTTGGTCAAATTCATTAAGCTGATGGAACCTGTTAAACGGGCCAGAATTAGAAGCCGCAACTTCCAACAGCTATGGAAGAAGAGTAGAAGGCATAAAACACTCCGGATCATATCTGAGAACGTTTGAGCTCGGCCACATTTGCACCGAGCAATCCAAGTTCAGCAAACTATACTCGTTTTGAGATTAAAGTAACATAAAGAGTATAGCACAGATTTCACTAACTACCGAATTCTGCTAGATCACATTTTAGGATTGAAATCCGGACAAACCAACAGGCGAAACAGGATCACGCATCGTACTGCCAAAGTGAAAATTTGTAGTTTACTCTTTAGAAGGGAGACAAAAACAATTACCAAGAACGATCCCATTTTGCACACCAATCACCATTAGCAACTAAGAAAAGATCCACCGACTGAATAAGGCGCCATCCCAAGAACCCAAACAAACAGGAAGAAAACATTGAGAAAAAGCACCCCAATCAGGAAAGAAGAGTCGCCCAGACCCAGGCCAAATAGAACCAACACAAATCAACTGTTCATAAGACTTGATCCAATTTAGAAGCAGCAGAATCACCCAATGCCCAAGTTGAACAGATGATCCAACTGTAGATATAAGCTCAGTTACCTCCCAAACAAGAAGTAATGCAAATCAAACGGCCACATGTCGGAACAACCAACTAAATTTCTGCTCGGTACACGGGCCTGTCCGAACGGATTGATTCCCACTCGCCGTGTTAGACTCATCAGCAACGCGACATAGAAATTGGAAATGCTAAAGGGAAAAAGTAAAGCAGATTCTTTTTCTCGAGAGTTAACCATCCTTCAAAGAAAAAAGTGGGTCGATGATCCCATCCCACGCACCTAAACAGGGCCTCTCAAGAACTGAACTTTCCCACGAATTCCGCCCAAAGAGGAACCCAACACAAAAAGAAACGAAAGATGAAAAGGGCCACCCAAACATGGAAGTGACCGAACGACTGAGTGGGGGAGACCTGCTGCACTGTTGGCAAAACCTCTGCTCGAGGCCACGGACGATGACAGTGGCCGCCTTGGAATGCGTCCCGCACACCTTGTGCCTCAAATAATAGGTCTTGACCTCGCTCAGATCCACATTGCATCCCTCCACCTGACACCTCGGCGGCTGATGGGCGCCGCCGCCGCCGCCGCCGCCGTCGACCCCCCTCGCCTTCTTCTGCGGCGTCCCCTGGGACCCGGACCGCGACGAGGTGGAGCCCCCCGGCTTGGCCTGGACGCCCGGGCCCACGTCGCCGAAGTGGATTTCGGGGCCGTCGGTGCTGGCAGCGGTCGGGGGCGACGATGAGGAGTAGGAGGCTGAGTGGGTGAGAGGCCGCCTCGAACCCATTCCCGCATGAGCAGCGCGGAGGGGCAGCACTACTCGAGCCCATCCATGGATGGGGCGCTACCTTTATCGGGTCTCCATCACTGGTCCCTCTCTGTCTCTCTGTGCCCGCGTTTGTGTGTTCGAGAGAGAGAGAGAGATTGCTACAACAGAGGAGGAAGGGAGGACAAGAAGTGGGACATGACAGGCTGAAGGGAAGGGAAGGATGGAAGAGAGAGAGAGGACGGGCTCGGCTCTGCTCTGCTCTGCTCTGTTCTGTTCTGTCTGCTCCAAAATTTAATGGACGGACGCAAAGTCGACTTAGAGAGAGAGAGAGACTGAAAGGGATGGCGCGGTAGGAAAAAGGATTAACTGGGAAGACACAGGAACAGTCCTTGCTTTAGCCCTCCCCCCACCCCCGAAGAGAGAAAAATCATGGGAGTTATCGTTTTCCTTTTCTTGGTGGGACGGGCCTCTCTCTCTCTCGCTCTCTCTCTCTACTGTATAAAAGCAAGAACACAGCCCCCCCTCGCGTCGACAGATCAAGATTTTAATCACTTCGCATTTAGGAAAGCAAGCAAAGACCAAAATCGAATCAAGCCTCTCTACAGCACTTAGCTCGGTCACGCATCACGTCTTGAATTCATCATCAATTCACCCCGTATCGGGGCTCGAAACGTGTCCCGAGAGCGCTCTTTAGCAAAGGTAAGTGAATGCCGCATAATTTTGATAATGTGATTGACTTTATCTACCGAATTAACCATCAAATAGAGGTTCTTCCGACCTTTTTTTAGGTTGTGGCGGATTGGGAGGCTGAGGGAGGAGGAGGAGGACACCCGCCCACCCTCCTCAAAAGTTGATGTTAGTAGGGTTATAGGGTTGATTAATATAAGATTAGAAGGTCTTATCATGCCGTCCTAAAAAATAATTAAAAGGTTCGAATCACCTCTCTCTCGTACAAAAAAGAGTGTCTTAACGATTGTTTATCTTTTCTTTGTTCTTTTCTAATCTCCTTTTAATTAAAAGATTTGTGATCAAAAGTTAGTTATTGTATTATATACTACTCTATTAACTCTAATTTAAGCGTCCTTCGAAAATAGGAAACTTTACGGGATAAATTTAAGTATTCCCAAAATAGCAATTTGTGTACCCTTTTTGCAAGTATTATATTATAAACTTGTCGTCTTATAGGAACATTTCTTTTGTCAAGAAGCATGCCAATCAATCACAGATAAAAATAAGAAAAGTGGTGCAAAAAATTTTAAACTATGTCCACTGTAAAACACTTATTATAAACTTTTTCTTGTGACATTAAAATCCCAAACTTATATCTTTGTAATACATTGACCTTCCGTTAACAAGCACCATTAAAAATCTTTTTACATGGATAAGAGAAGGCCAATAGTGTTGATATGGAGCCATGTGCCTTGAGTTAAATAAAAATGACTTTTTTTTTTTTCGCTTGAAAATCATAGCTCTAATTCCCTAAAAAAGAACTCTAACATTAGGTCTAGTGGCAGAAATTATTTTCATCTAAAAAACCCCAACTTTAGTTATAGTCCAAATTTGCCCTAACCATTTTTTTTTTGTCTTAAAAAATCTAACTTTAGTTTTATTTCCAAATCTATCTTGGAATTTTTTTTGTCTAAAAAAATTATCAACTTTAACTCTATTCCCTAATTTGTCCCTGTTCAACCTTCCATGCAAAAATCGCTGTTAATCATTCCTAATTTCCATATCAAAGAACAATTTAATTTTGGATACATATTTTTCCAAGTCACCTTACTGATTTGGATTTGTTACCGATGTGGAAATGTCATGTTAAACAACTAATTGAAGTTTTTGGACGGAACGTTAACATGGGCAAAGTTAAGACTAGATTGTAAATTGGTGATTTTCGGGAAAAAAAAATTCGGAGCAAATTCAGGAATTCGGTGACTTTCCTTTAAATGGAAATAACTTTGGGACAACTTTGAGACTTGACTTAAATTTTGGATATTCTTTTAGCCAAAAAAAAAAAAGTTAAGGGTAGAATTGAGACTTGACTAAAGGTGCTAGTTTTTTAGGGAATTAGGCGAAAAATCATATGATGAACCTTGATGAAAGATAAATGTCTCACACGGGTACAAGTTTGGAGTTTTAATGTCACAATAAATATTTACGGTAAATTTGTCAAGATTGGCATAATTTGGGATTTTTTGTCACGAGAAAAAAAATTAAAAAAAATTTGTCATGGTGGAAATAATTTAGGATTTTTGGTGGATTCCCGTAAAATGAGATAGTGAAAAATATTTCAAGAAAAATGAACTTATAGAGTTAGAGGCTATAGTACTTCAAATACAATTTCATTTTGGTGACTTTTTTCTAAAACTATATTGTATTTTTACTGTTTTGTTGGGTTGATTAGGTATGAGAAACACCTTTATAACCAATGAAAAATAACATTAGGTGGTGGGATAAAACATCATTATTTTGATAAATAAGAATAATTTTGTATTTTCATTACAATATGCGGCTTTCGTTTTTCCAATAAATATCAACTTTCACTTTTTCCATTTAATATAATGACTAATAGGTTCTCTTCAAATTATTTTAGTCATTTAGAGTTTGAAAACAGCATGAGCCTCTCTTGTTATTATTTCATCCGGGGACAGTGTAATAAGTGCAAAAAATGAGACTAAACTTACCTTTTCCAGTTATTTATCATATCCTTCATAATTAAATAAAATTTTCCATTTTTGGGAAAAGAGTTAAAACTTGTTGGAACGAAACACCTAATTTGGAAAGGCCCTTAATTTAGGAAACAACCTACTAATGTTCGATTCTCCTTCTCTTCTATTCTTTTCAAAGTAGATTACAATATGGATAATTTTTTTTTTTTTAAAAAGTGCCCCTTGTAAATGTGTTAAGCCTTATTAAATATTTTCAAAGTACAAAGTTTTCCTTTTGAAGCAAATAATTAATCTAAAATGGGTACTTTTCATTTTCAAAATCGCTTGCAAAATTTGATTTTCACTTTAGTTAACTTAATCACTTTAGTTCATTTTATTTTCATGCTCGTCCTCGATGCTAATCAATACTCTAAACAATTTTCTGCTGTGTCGAACCTTTCATCTAATCCTCCGCTTTCTCCTTTAAACTATACTTCCAAAAAGCAAAAGAAAAATCCCTTTCGTGTCGTTTCTACGTGACCAAAGCTTTTCCTTTCCCAAATCACTCTCCTGGCAATGCAGCTAAGATAGTGCCTTTTACTTTTAGGCCATGACAATCTGTCCCTGAAATGAACTTTATAAACATTTAAGAAATGAAAATTACTAAAAAGAGGGAGAGGAAAAAAAAAACGTACTCATAACAACAATGATTAAGCTTCCGGGTTAGATTATGCACGCATCGAAATATCCAACATTGATTAAATGTCTATAAATTATGAACGGTGGAAAAGATTGATATTTTTGTCGGAAAGGAAACTGTCCAATTAACGTTAACACATTCGGTTCTGTTAATTCTGTTGTATATATAGTAATTCAATCCTAAATCACATTCAGCGATATCCAGTAAAAATTGATAGACTAAACTGCTGAATTTGAAAATTTTAGGACCGACTAGACATCTGTACAATAAATTTATATAGCAACTTTGTGGGTGTGAGGAATCGTGGGGTCAAGATTTAAACTCGACCTCTAACCCTTGATTGTTCTAAAATGTTAAATTATTAGATGAAAACGTGATTTATTATTTAGATATGGGTACCTTAATTTTCGAATTTCACGCTTTCCATATTTCTGGGGGCCTCGCGTGGCGTCTGTCAAACCACAAAAAACGATTTTGCCAAGCTTCTTCGTCTCTGCTATCCAAGGAAAGTTGGCTACTCGCGACGAGAACAAGCTCTCTCTCTCTCTCTCTCTCTCTCTCTATTATTCATGACTTTGAGGCTTCCCCTGTTCTACATCATCGATTCCATCGAAGTGAAAACGGGGGCCCCTGCGAGATGCGTCCCCACGTCCCCATAATAGGGCCTGAGGCAGGCGAACGCCTTTATGAATGAATAGGTGCTTTCCAGCACAGGGGTCCGTGTCACTCGAGCCTGGAACAAGCACTGAATGAACATGTCTATCCGCTGAAAAGGTTGGCCATTTCGCATTGATTTGACTGTGGAGGACCCCCCTCCTTCAGATTTTTGAATATGTACAAATTACACGTAACAAAGAGAGAAAGTATATTAATAATGACAAGCCTTTTTGTAGCTGGGTGCTCCATAAAGATGTATCGAGGGACTTGTTCATGAGTTTTCCTTTTTTTTTGAAAGATATATGATGGTGTTTTTTTTTTTTTTTTAAATATGGAAACACATTATTTGAGCTATATGAAATACGTTTTAGTATTAATGAATGCTTTAGAGAGACTCATAAAAAGGAAAATGAGATATATTTCCACGTCCTAAACTCATCTTTTGCATCCGCTCAATTATCTGCCAGTATCGCGTTAAATGGGGAACAAAAACTTTTCCAGGAAAAACTGTCCCTCTCCCCACATTGCCCAACCTGTGTCACTTCTAGCTTTGACGATCCCGACACCAGCATCCATGCATGATGGCCACCACAAAAGTTTGGATACACACATATATATGTGTTGTAATGTATGTGCGCGCTATTGCTTTTGCATACAAATTGAAGCAATGATCATGCTCAAGAAAAGAGTCGCTTTGGTGGTTCATTTTTTTCTTTAGTAATGTCGATACTAGGCTTGAAATTTCAGCCAAATGTAAAAAGTTAGTGGCCCAAATCAAGTTGTGATAATACTCCCCGCAATCCATCGATAAAATGCTTGATGAGCTCATCGATCATGAGTTTCGAATGGTAGCAATTTAAATGAAGCGCATGAGAAATGGCGATGATCGATTGATTTGAAGCATGATTATAAAGTTAAAGACCAAGTTAAGAAGGATCCATCAATTGGGGATAACCAATGCTAAGAAATCAATAAGAGTTGCAAATTATCCATAAGAGTAGTGCAGGCTAAGGCTGTTAGAGATTGTTGTGGAGGAAAATCAGAATGCATAGTAGATTGGTCCAGTTCAAGGTAAGAAGAATTAAGGAGAGACATCACGAAATCACAACAGCAGCACGAAATTGAGAAAACTAATCAATAATTTCTAAGGATGGGACCTTTTGACTTGAATTTAAATTCCAAATTAGATTAGGTTTCTTGATTGTTATATTAATCGTTGTTTATCAAAGAACCCCAGTCAAATTTGATAAGTTCTTTACTTTCTCTACGCATCCTATCATCTTCATTAGCAGTTCATGTTTGGTTTTAGTCGTGGAGACTTCAAGCATGGCTTTTAAGTATATAAGCTGTACGTTGTTATGATTCAGTAATTTCATGCAAATTCCTTGTTATTTCCGACCTATCATTTGCGTGTCGTTGGTAATTCAAATCTTGAAAAGTTCTTGAGGCTTCAAGGCATACTTGAATCAATTTACTTTAGACTTGAAGTCGAATTTTACATTTTAATTAGCCATTGATCACCGTCAGCTGCAATTTAATTACCAAGTAAAACATTGAGTTTCTGGCGACCATTACCTTGCAAAATTTCAAGTAACGTGTCTATGGCGACCACAATGGGAGAATACAATGTCTCGCCGAACTCCTAGGAGCATGTTTGCTGCGGGATTGTGAAGCCAACGACTACAATAATTAGGAGTTGGGTGTAGTCGTTGGCTTCTAAACCAACATAAACCGCTAAGCCAAGGGAAGACCGAGGGGATGATAGGCCACAGTCTCAATCTACCGCTGAAAGTGCGCATGACGTAGGCTGAGCATTGATCTAAGGTAGACCTTAGAAATGAACTGAATCGAATATACTTAATCGATTCTAGTCTTCCTAGTCATAAATTTTTGGAAGTGGATAGTAATGGTCCAGTTCTCAATTCTAGATGTAGAACCAAACCAAACAAGGGAACCAAACCGGATAACAGGATTGAGAAACCCTATTTTCTTCTTTTAATTTTACTTTGCACCTTCTATTCTTCTTGTTGCCGTCTCTTCCTCTAGTTTTGCTCTCTCATTCTTTGCTCTGCTTCTCCCGTTTCTTCACATTTCCTCGACGCGTATCAAACATTCAAAGCTCACAGACCTCCTGTAGATTAGTCGCACAGCCATAAAGGAGAATCAAAGATGCTTAAGCTCCGTTTCTCTGATTCCAGCAAATACATAGGTTTTTGGAGGCATTTGCATTTTGTAATCGAAGAATCGAAGTCTCAACCAACATTCTCAATGAATAAAATAAATCAAAAAAAGAAAAAGGAATTAGTCAGTTCCTAAGTAGATTCTAAAATCGAATTGAATCGATATAGCTAGTTCTAAGGTTTACAGAGTATGTTCCAAGTTTCAAAATTAAAAATAGATCTCAACATGGTCCTGAATTTCCTACTTTGGAATCACTCACCCTTGACATGAAGATCTCTTTATTCAATTTATTTGGATCATCTTTGAAATTCAAGATAAAACCTCAAAAGGATTGGACAAAAGATTTGAGGAACATGTATGCTAGTGTTAGGGCTAAAGATTCTAAGCTAGTTGATTCAGGTAATTTGGTAAAAGAAACCAAATATCAAGTCATGAATTACATTGATCAATAAGCCCGGATGAAAATAATTGAGTTTATCGAGTTGACGAAGGGATAACTGCTCCCATGACTAATAAAGTAGTTGAACAAGTGGTTGAAACCTTAAAGCCAACCTTTGAAAAATAGAGAATCGTAGGCAACAATCTTACAACTGATGTCGGGAGATAAATCGACACCTTTGACAAAATGTAATGGTCCGTAAGAATTCTTCATGCATTACCTTAATAGTGGAGAGGTAGTTGTTCCAGCAGTGGGGGAAAAAAAGTGAAATTGGTTGGGTCCATTTCAGATTGATGGGTCCTTTTGTGGATCGGTCGTTGTCAGACTCAAGTATGGGCAAAAGGTGCAAGGCTAGTGACCTTAAAAACAGGAAAAAAGGTGACTTAGGGTTTCACTCGTGTCATTGTGAATGGTGTTCAGCAATTTTAAAGGATTTTTCATCATTTTTTTTTCTCTGTTGGATTTATTATTTATATAAAAAAAACATATAGACTTCATATGACGTCTATTGATGTTAGAGCTGTCCAAAAAAAAAAAAAAAAAAACCAACAACAAAAGGCAATCAATTCAGACATCTCTTCTCGGGAAAGGTTCTCCCCATGAGAAATATGAAAATCTAATGAAAGGGCAACTGAACGAGTAAACTTTGTGCTTAGTTGGGGTTACCGAAGAAAATATTGTATATTTTTTTCCACTAAGCAGAAATAGAAAAGCAAGATGCCTAAAGAAAGTATCGCTTAAACATCCATTTCCAGCATTTTAAATGTAACATGATAAATAATTCTAATATCAGTTTCGAGAGACTCAAACTCAACCTAACACCACAACCTTCTTTTTCATTTATACCCTTCCATTCGATTTTTCATTTTTCATTTCTCTTTTTTTTTTCCTCCTAGTCTTGAGTATGCAGGAGGTATTTTAGTGTGGTCGTGATTGTGAAAATCACAACGAGATAATTTAATCAATATAGTTCTTCCGTACACATCTTTATTCTTCATATATAACACTACGCGAACTATTTCGGTTTTTATTGCTTTAATATTATTATCATCTTAATTGGAAGATATGGGATTTTGACTTGTGGCTTATACAACCTTGAGCCCTCCCATCCTAATAGCTAGCTTTTGAGAACTAGGAAAAAAATGAAGAACCTCACGTATCTGGAAAAATAAAAAATTCACTGGGGATATTCATATTTGGAACAACTTTTGCTTTTTATTTTAAGCCTTACAGCTTATTCATTTTAACTTTTACACATGTAAAATGCTTGAGATCTTTTAAAATTGTTTTATACTATACGTGTATTTGAATATAAACTTCTCATATACTTTTTTGAAATTTGGACGATATATTAAATTATGACGTGAAAGTAAAAAGATCGACTTTGATCCTTTTGAAGTCCAAACAAATAATTAGGGCCTGTTTGTTTATTTTTGTTTATGTTCCTCGGAACAAATTTTTTTGTTCTTTTGTTCCGGAGAACAAAAGAACAACAGAAATGCTTTTGATAAAACTTTTGTTCTCGAGAAATTTTGGAACGGAAACCGTAAGTAGAAAAAAGTTGTTTCTTGTTCCGAGAACAATTTCGAGAAACAATTTTTCTCTCTCATCTTTTTTTCTTCTCTTTCTTCCTTTTGCTGGTCACCGGCCTTGGCCATGACCGGCGCCAATGACTAGCCATACGAGTGTCGGCGACCTCGCCGGAGCGTCACCGGCCCCCGAAGACGCCGAGCCACGGCGAGGCTCGACCTTGCCTAGGTTGGGCAAGGTCGACCTCTCCCAGATCTGGCGAGGCCAAGCTCGCCCAACCTAGGCTCGACCTCGCCTAGGTGGCGCGAGGCTCACCTAGCCACCGAGGCCACCGGCGAGGCTCGGCCTTGCCCAGATCTAGAGAGGCCGAGCCTCACAATGGCCTAGCGAGACTTCGGCGAGCTCGCCTAGTCCATCGCCGGCCACAGCCGTGGCCGGCGACCAGCCACAAAGAGAAAGAAGGAAAAAAAAAAGTAAAAGAAAGAAGGAAAAAAAATGAAAAATGAAAAAAGAAAGAAGGAAAAAAGAAAAATATTGAAAAAAATAAAAGAAACAACAAAATTATACAAGTTTATCAAACGCAATTCTATTCCTGGAGTAGAAATTTTTTGCAGTTACCAAGCGTGTTCTTATACTCAAAAATTGTTCCTGGGAATAGAAATAAAAAAAATTATCTCTGTTAAAAAATTATTCCCCGAAACAGAAACGTTACTGAACGCGCCTTAACATCTCAAATTGCCATACCCATGAACAGGTTCAAAAAGCGGATTGGACATATACATTGGATTGAATGGTAAATCCCTCGGATCTAATGCCTCATCCTTTATTTGGGAAAATACGGCAGATTAGAATGAATACACATCCAAATCCAACGAGTTTTTTGGTGAACCCAGGATACGTTTGGACAAAAGATTACAAAATCAAAGAAATGACTCAAAAAAAAAAAAAACCTTAATCCACTTGCAATTGATGGTTGCCTTTGTCCATCGAGATTATGGCGGCATACACGATTTATATATCACGACATGTACTTAAGCCTAACCGTGCTTGTGTTGTAATTAGATCAAACGTCTAGACACAAGGAGTAAATGTGTTGCTTGCGATTGACATTTTCTACTCATTTAAGATACGCTTAGACACGTTTAATTGAATAGGCTAACATGCTACTCTTATCGGCACAATAGGTTTAGGTACAATTCGACATCTAATGCACATTTAGACACATCTTACTTGTCTGTATATGTTTGTATCTCAAATGTCTCTGACTTCATAAACATGTCATGTTTGGATTCTAAAGATATGACACGATTAATAAACGGGTCATTGTTTGCCCAGGCTTAAATTCGACATGCTACGTCACCATTATGACAAATGAACACATGAATTGTTCGTTCTGATCGCAACCGTTACCGCAATGGTTGATTACTATTCTTGGTGACAACTATGGTGGTTGCCGAGAGAGAGAGAGAGAGTCTTAAACTATCACTATGATAATAGTCGCTTTTGAGAGACCACCGTCGGCATCAATATTGACATGTTGCATGCCATCCATCAATAGAGAATAACAATATCTATCTCTTCTTTTTTTCTTGATAAAATCATCTCACTCTAATGTTTATTTTAAACTAGAGGTTAGAGGTGTGCAAAGGAATTGAAAACTACTTGAATCGCCTAAGAACTGGTGATTTTTAAAGGAACTAGTCCAGTTCTTGGTTCCAAATTATTGGAGCTAGTGGATACTGGTTTAGTTTCCAATTCCAAGTGTAGAACCACCCACCCGGATGAGACCGATAATATATATGATATATTAAAATTTTAATTTAAAAAAAAAATCCTAAATCCCTAGATTGCTTATTAGTATTTAAACTACTTTTGCCCACTTATAACAAGTTTGGTAAGTGTGCTCTTTTGCTTACACACTTCATAACATACTAATATTATTGATTCATTGGTTTCAACTAAGAGTGTTTTTGATGAGGTGATTCCGTATGTAAAATGTGAAGCTTGATGGGATCAGTTCTATGGACCCACTCGAGAACCGACCGAATCAACGGTCTAAATTTGGTTCGGTTCTCGAATGGATCCATGGAATTAATAGACGATTCTCAGTTCCAATTTTTTGAAAACCGTCTTTAGTAGACGGTTTGCAGATCTAAGGTGGGAACTGCCCACTTAAACCATACTTACCCCTACTAGAGTTGATCAATGAGTTGGAGGCCCATCTGGGCGCGAGAGACTTGGAAAGTAAAGCCTGGCTCGCCCAAGCTTGGCTCGGGACGGCCATGTCTAATGATCACCTCTAATTTAAACCACTCCCGAATTTGGCTTCAAACGATGGTGAAACATTCTAATTAGATTGCATAAATTTGATAGAATCAAGAAGGGGTGTTTTGTGTTAGACGAGAATGTGAATCTCGAAGTCATTTGTTCTTCTGCTGTTTTTCTCCAAGCAGAGGCTAGGAGAATGCCTTGAGGCTCCCAGGCCATGGCAGGCATGCAAAGGAAGCTTTTGGCGAGATGAAAGGAAAAAGTTAGCTTTGGAATTCCACCATCAATTATTTGTGGAGGGAAATGAACTTTGGGGTTTCATGACAACTGGCCCTTCGCAACCAAAAAGACTTGTAGCTTCCGCTTTGCTCTCTGTCACTGTCAGAGTCACTTTCACTCCATTGCTGGAGGTGGAGGAGCATCCTCGTCACTTTTTACCTTATATAGGATCTCAAGCCTTTGCAGTCAATTGTGGGTTTGGATGGATTGACTCCTGTTTTCTTGAGTCTTGATTGGTACAGCTTTGGTTTAAGGTTGATGGTTTAACGTCGATGGGTTTACTTCCGCGGACACTAATTGGAATAGGAAATTGAATTTTTTTCTTTTCTATCTATCTTTTTGTGTGTGTGTGTGGTTATGCAGCTCTGCTTGACGATCTTGTTCTGCAATAAATTATTTGACATGTCAAAAAGGAGAAATTGATTGGTTTTTGTACCAGATATATCAAGCCTACACATCTCACTCTCTCTCATATAAAGTCACAGTTTTGTCATTAGTAAAAAGTGTTTTTTTTCCTACACAGGTCCCGTGTTTCACAAATTCAGAATTGTCAAGCTTTGTTAGCAAAATAGTCATATATCATGTAAAATATGTGTTGTTAGATAATTTTCTATAAATCTTCACCTCCCCTACATTGTGAACTTATAAATGCTCATTCTTTTTTGGAATAAAATGAATTGTCTACATGTAGAAATTACGATGTACTATACTCGGGGAAAATCATTTTAATTTTTAACTTACTTCATATCTTTTTATTAGTCGATTAATGACGTAACATATCAATCATTATGTACATACAAAAATATAATTATGTAACATCATACCCATGCAAATACTTAAAATACTTATATTATTACCTCATTAAATAGTACATTAGAATAACAAAATGTACTTATTAGGTACGATATTTCATAGGGTTTTGTAAATTTAAAATTTAATTGATCATGTTCTGACTTGCAAGTCTTTCTTAATTATAATAAAATCGATGTAAACTCATGATAACACGGTTGTTAATTCCATTATAAGAACTCCAAGTAGAATATTTATTAAGTGAAGTACCTTTAGAATTGCCGAAGTGAAAAAAAAAATTAAAAGAAAAATCACTTGCAATTTCCCTGATGTTATGTTGATTATTATTATTTGTGAATCGAGAAAGATTTTCTAATATTTTATACCTAACACGTTTGGTCCACACCACACTGATGTAGCAATCATTCCAGGAACACAATGATAAGTGGTGTTCAAACGTGGGGCAGCCCTTCCGGCCCCACCACACCTTTGTTTGCTTTCCACTGTCTCTCCTCCCCAATTCCAATCTTCAATCTTCGCTCAGAATCACTGAGGGCCACCACAAACTGTTGTCACTTTGCTTTGCTTTTTGTTCTTGATTTTTTCCACCTTTTCCTTTCCTGAAATTCATGGAAGGAGTTAAAAGTAGAAAATCACACTTGGAAAAAGAGGAGAGCTAGAAAAAGAGGGGAAGAGAGAGAGAGAGAGAGAGAGAGAGAGGCTCTTTTGATGGAGAGAGTTTTCAGAAGGAAGTCTCCCAGCAGTTTCTGTTACTCTAGAAATTGTCAGAAACTTCAGCAATTTCAGAAACTTCTCTGATAATTTCTGATGGGACATATTATTTTGAGTCACTTTGCCATAATAGATACGAAGGGTCAAGCTCAGATTTGTCAAGCAAATCAAGAATTAAGGGCAGAGTTCTATTTCTAGGGTCCTGATGTTTTACATGGCCAAATAACTCACTCATTGTATGCATTCTCAAAATTTTCCACATTCAAATTTTAGGCACCTGCTTGATCGTGGGTTTGCAGGTTTACTGCTCAAGTAGTCAGATCTGAGGCCCAAGTTATAGTTCAGGTGCGAAATCAGGGGATCGAGGATTATTTGTATATCCAATCTCTTACCCTACTTCGCTCGTTTCTATCGACGACGATATGGAGCACTCAAAACGCTTATAGCATTCGACTGATCTCACAGGGTCACGACCGTCTCCTCGTCACAACGCAACTAGATAATTTTCGTAGAATAGGCCGTTAAGAGGGGGCTTAAGGAAGTTTTTGACGTTGGGGCTTGGTTATACGACCATGCTTCCCTCAGTATAAACCATCACGAAAACATAACCTGCCCCGCTAATCTGGGTTCGATCTACCTCTACTTGCTTGGAAGGAGCATCATTTTTAGCTGGGAAAATTAAAAACAGGAGGCTTGCTTGCGCTTGTCTAATCTCCTTCAATCATCTCACGCTCTCGATCTAATGATACATCGACATCAATCTTTTTTTCAAAGTTTCTGCTTGCTTCACCCGCAATTTCCACAAAGATGAATCAAACTTCATCGCATTGACAACACTGACCCTTGACAAGGCCAGTTCTTATACCCCCAAGCAATGGAAGAATCATATGATTACCGAGTGCTTATCAGCAAGCGATGTTGATTTGGTAATGGCAGTAACAAGACCTCGGCCATTGTAGTGCCCTTGTAGTTGTAGCACCACAAAACGGCATATCCCCGGGAATGGTACCCAATACACTGGCCCAACTCCAACTCCAGCGAGAGAGCTCAGTAATAAAAGAAGATGCAGGTAACAGTCCAAGTCCTCACAAAACAAGCAACATCAACCTTTGCATTTCTGCAGCCCATAGCAAGGGCTGACTGATTCATATAAGCAATCCAAAGCATTTCCTCCCGTATGCGAATCGTCAAAGTCAATACGTTCACATGTATTATGTCCTAATCCAGTTTTCATTTGTTCATGCTGTCATATGCTGGCTCAAGTTCACCTTCTGTCTAGATTCTGTAGCCAATTCAATATCTCAGTACAATCCTAAATATTTGGAGGCCCAAAACTCAAGGCGCTCTCTTGCTACATCTCACCAATTGGTGGCCTACTTGACCCCTATCTGAGGCGAGGCTCTGACCTGTACACCAAAAAGGGCACATGCCAACAAACCAGACTGATGTGATCTCAGCTCCGAGGCATTCACTTGGCTTGCAGATCCCCATCACTCTCATGTTCAAATTCAGTAGCGACCTGACCACCAATTCATGTGATGTTTTCTGGCCTCCCAAACATCCTGTTGCTGAATATATGAATATCCTCACCAGGGGGGATGATTCCAAGAGTGCCAATCCATAAACACAGGCTTCTCATCAGAAAAAGCACATTAAAGCAAAAAGCCCCTCAGCAAGATAGTAAAGTGAGCTAGACTAATTACAATTACTTTTGATCGAGCAGCACCTTAATTCAGTCCATTGGAGAGAGTAACTCTAATGTGACCATCGTAATCCTCCTCACTTCATGCAAAAGACATGAACAGTTATGCTAAAGCGCATGATTAATCCTCCGATCTGTCTTTTGTTAAATCTGGGTATTGGACATACTAGTTTCAGATGTCATTGAACAAAGGCGAAGTTACATGAATGACAGAACTACGAATGCAGCTGCCAGCGAATAGCCATATGAGAACTTTCAGAAACAAAAAACAAGTCCGCTTAAAAAGAGAAAAAGAAATTGGTAGCATCTCTAGCAATAATTTGGCTGTCCGCATGAAGAAGAATGCAAGCAATTGACAATCTAGCAACTTACAATAGCAACAGCATTTCTCCGCTTGTGGGTTTAACTTTCTAATTACTTCTTCTAGTCAGATGCTCGTTCGAAACACTTATTTAGTGAAGCTTATTCAAACATCGTCCTATCATTACTGACTAGGCGAATTCAAGTGAATTTCAGCATTAAAGTCATGCATCCCGAGTTCAATCACTTCATAATTCATGCATACAAATGTATAAGCTGAATCCAATGAAAGAAAACACACTTGGTCAAGAACTAAAGTTGCAGACCAGAGTGCATGACAGGACTACAATATGATAATTACTCCTGAAGCACAAGTGTAGTAGAGTAGATCAATGCAACAGGCAGCAGTGAAATTCTCCATTCCAAAACCTTGGAGTCAAAATTATCCATTTCTGAAAAATGAAACTAGCCAAAAGAAGAAGAGAACTTATAATCATAGAACAAAATCATATGAAAGCCACCATAGCCTCAAATCTGGGAAGAAGATCAGAATTTATAGCAAGTCAAGTATAATCTCACTTGCACTCAACCCCAGCTTCAGCAGCACGGCGTGGCTTGTTCTTTCGCCTATTCCCATTTGTTCGGTATCCAACGAATTTGACTGCATCATTGGCACTTGGTTTAGTTTTGATGCCATTTTCTTCTTTGACAGAATCTATACTGTCTTTGGCTTGTGCAGACCTTTTCCTCTTCCTTCCATTTTCAGTTGCAGCCTCATTTTTCGCATCCTTCCCAGAGAGCGAATCTTTGGTGAGCTCAACGATTTCTTCTACCTTATCAGTTTCGTGATCGTTGACTTCAATATCTTCCTTCACTGGCTTCTGTGGCCTTCCCCGTTTTCTAATTCTCGGAACCTTTTCTTCTTCGCCGCTCCCAGGATCTTCACGAGTCACAAGTGTCTGCTTCTTTCCTCTTCCTCTGACTCTACCCATGAGTCAATTTAGCAGAACCTGATGCCCAGTTTTGAAATATATCTGCAGAGCAAGGAAAAGGCCACACTCACGACTACTACAAATGTAAAGATACAATCTCTTCTCTTTCAGGGACAAGGGGACATACTTGAACTCAATAAATGCAATGATGTGCACCAAATAGGCATACTAGGTACAAAAAGCAGAACGTTAACATTCTCGCAAATCTCGTACAAGATTTTATGTATAAGCATGTAAAAATTTAGCTCAGCTCAAAATAATCCCAACAAAAGGTAAAAAATAGGGTTGAAACCCTGCGTCATAAACTGCCAGCCACTGAAAGAGCACCAGATTTTGAAGTCAATTAAACAATATAAACGACTTAATCAGAGTCCTGACACAAATCACAAAGTATTGTCTGCTGCTCACAAAATGAGCTTCGTATCAGACAAATCAAGAACGGAACTTTAGGAAATAAAATTATCTTCTCAACAGCCACAACGCGGAAAAATTGTAAAAGCATCCCACCCTCATGCTCGTTCTAATCATATACCAATCCGAAACTGAGATTTGCAGAGCCAAGGACTCATAGCAGAACTTGAACCACAAGTCATTTCTCCACTAAATATTGTCAAAACCAGGGGCTAACTATTCGAAACAAGAGAAGGCGAAAACCCAGATGAAAGAATCCTCCTCTCTGGTGTCTTAAGTGTGTAACCGATAGAAACACCCGAGTAGAAGTTTGAGCCAAAGCTCCCGAGATAGCAACATAACAAAAAACAAAATCGACTTGATCTACAAGTCACGTTCTTCAAGATTCAATATCTTTTCTCCTCAGCAGCCAAACAGTAATCATACCACATAGCCATTTTTGAAGCGTAAAAGCACGAGATAGAGAGCTGACCGTTTTTCTTTATGAGGATGAGGAAACAGCTGCTCCGTGCATCTTCAAATCCAAAGTTGATCCGTCGAATCTGGGTGCTCGATCAAGAACCGATTCCAATCGCCAACCCCAACTGGGTGCGTGCTCTGATGGGTTTAAACCAGCGGGAGCAGCAGCAGCAGCAGCAGCAGAGGAAGCTTATGGAAGCTGGAAAATTGCTGAAGAAGCAACACCCACAACAGCTAAAGGAGGAGGCACCGGATCAGAGGAGAGAACAAAGCGAAAAAGACGAAGATTTTAGAGGAAGGCAAGCGAAAAGATGGAGGCTTGGGGGCGGGGGTGTGGGGTCGTGGCTTCTGCAGAGCCTCGTCGGGCAAGAGAAGGGCTTAGACACGGAGAGGCAGACGCGGAGACGCAGGGAGAGGGAGGGGTTACAAGATGCGTCTTTTTCCATATAAGGGGTCGTGCTCGCTTGGAGTCAAGGAGCGAGATTTCTTGGGTGGAGTTGAAGCTTTCACTACAATAATATAAAAATATACGGGTGCGTGTCCTTGGATCATCTGAACTCGAATCTACATTTAGTACACTAAGCTTCGAGGGGGGTTGCATACGAAACCGCACAAGGACAGCTGGGTGCGTGTCTGCGCTGCTGTGGATGTTCTACATTAAGACAGAGAAAACAGCTGACAACGTGTGGATGAGTGAGCGAGCGAGGGAGGGAGGGAGGGAGGCTTTGGTCTCGGTCCACACTGCTGCGTCCTGTACCGCGAGCCATTCTGTCGTTTTCTCCCCCCCTTTTTCCTTTTTCCTTTTGTTTATTTTTCTCTTCCCTTCGGTGTTAATGAATGTAGATGAAGATTCGATGGAGCCATTAAGATTGACTGCCATTCTTCTTTTTCTAATGGAAAAAAGCTAAAAGGGAAATAGGAGAGGAAGGGGCGGGCGGGTGGTGTTCACTGTTTCGAGCGAAGGGGGCACGAGATCACCAGCTGGACGGGGAGCCTGACACGCGCTGAATTGTCTCAGAACGGGTGCATTAGTCCCTCCCTTCCCCTGATTTCGGGCAAGATATCAGCTTCTCATTTAGGGCAAATTAAGAACCCTGGCATGATAACTGAAAGAGACGGGGCTTGTATTCGGTGGACCGGATACGATAACGGGTCCTATTAAACATCTGTTAAGTACAATTTATTTGGACATAGTGACGACATGAGAATGATTATGTATGTGGAAACTGCATAATTTCCTTGATACTATTGGACATTCGACGGCCTAGAGAGATATTGAGGTAGATAAAATTTGGTCGTGTTTTTTCTCTATCTTTGGGCGGAGTTTCCTCCAATCAGGTTTTGATTTGGTTAGTCGATTGCAAAAATATATAATAATAAAAATCCGCTCTCTACACCATGGCGTTGGTCACATCCTAGCTAGGTTGTCCTTTAGATCCATATATAGTGACTAAGAGAGAAATTGGTTGAAATGTAACCGAGTAGAAAGTTTACAACTTCTACAAAAAGTTGTGTAGATATAATTTTTGCAGACGATATATGTAGATATAAATGATAAATATGTGAGATAGAGTTAGAGAATATCTAGGAGAAATTTATAGAGGTTCAATTTAGCTTTGCCTAAGCCTCTTCTTGCTCGAGCAACCCGATAAAGTCGCATCTATTAGTTTCAACGCGTATTACAATCAGTTTCCACGATGAACATATTTTTCATGTAGCAAGACTAGTCTCTGATGTTGGCCCCACTCAAGAAATAACCATAATCCTTCCACTATGCCCCCATGATAGCACTAGAGCTCTTGTATATGTAAGGGTTTAACATAATGAAAAATCCAAAGCTGATATATCAGTGATAATCTGTCTTCACAATGAACATGTTTTTTTCTTATAGACAATTTATTGCAAGACTAGTCTATTTGATGTTGGCCCCACTCAAGAAATAACCATAATCCTTCTACTATGCTCCGACAATAGCATTAGAGCTCTTGTATATGTAAGGGTTAACATAACGTAAAACCCAATTATGGTACATTGGTATTAATCTGTCTCCATGGTGAACATGTTTTTCCTATAGACAACCTATTGCAAGACTAGTCTCTTTGATGTTGGCCTCACTCAAGAAATAACCATAATCCTTCTACTATGCCCCCACAATGGCACTAGAACTCTTGTATATCTAAGGGTTAACATAACAAAAACCTAAAGTTGGTACATCAGTGATAATCTGTCTCCACGATGAACATGTTTATCCTGTAGACAACCTATTGCAAGACTAGTCTCTCTGATGTTGTCCCCACTCAATAAAAACCATAATCCTCCTACTATGCCTCCACAATAGCACTAGAGCTCTTGTATATGTAAGGGTTAATATAACGAGAAACTCAAAACTGATGCACCGGCGATAAATTTATCTAAAACTAATTTTTTTTATCACAAAAACCCCAAATTAATACACATGTGCATATTTATTAGCTCTCGTCAAATATTGCCATTAAGTTGCCGACTTAGATGCCATGTAGAGTTACAAGATTAATTAACGGATTAATATCACGGAAAATTCCAGACTAGTAGAATTATGATAAATTTACTTCAAATTGGTATACATATGACAAATTTATTCCAAATTAATTTTTGGTCACCAAAAATCTCAAACCGGTACATGCGTGACACATTTACCCTCCGTTAGCTTTCATCAAATTGTCATAGGTAAAGTTATGGTCTCAACCACATAATCAAGTGCCTCGAAGTAGGTTTATAGCAAATTTTCAAGTAAAATTATGTCACAGCGCATTATTTGAGGACCATAATTTTAACTATTACCATATTTTTATGCTTTGGGGTGCTTGCATATTTTGGTAAAATGATGTTGCTACGCACTATTTGAGGACCATAGTTTGGACTTCGAGGCAAAGCATAGAATTGTGCTCGACAAATTTATGCTAATTGGAAGAAAACTATATAAGGATGAACATTTAGGAATTGCTTTTGGAGAGCTACATATTCGAAAAATTGTCACAGGTGAAATTAGTTTGGGGAAGCCCAAACTATACAAGTGCCTCGAAGCAGTCCTCAAATTATTATATGGAGAAATTATGGTCTCCATTAGCCACGGTTAAGTTGTCACAGCTAAAATTCTTATCCTTCATTAGTTTCCATCCAATTTAATCTAGATTTATCAATCAAAGTCATACCTCAAATGCTCAGTACCCTCTTTTGAATGGGATTCGGGATTCTAACAATTATGGTGTAATGTCTTTGAAAAGGCACTGCTCATGCTCACCTTGAAGAGGGAATATTGATAGAAGGTCAACTAAAACTCGCAAGGGCTTAATTCATCTTAATGTTCTTATACGAGATGCTACATTGGGCAGTGATTAGGCCATATACTGGTACTTGGTTGAGCCATCTTGTCAAGAGTACGAAAGTGTCACTAAAGAGTTATCATAATTTGCACGATCTTAGATAAAGATAAAGATGAATGACTCAATGAAGAGAAAGACGATATAGAGTTCTCGCTAAATTTAAGAGTAAAATTTTACTGAAGTTAATGAAAGGTAAAAGTGTTATAGGTATACCGGTTTGGGTTTTTTGGTGACCTAAAAGTTAATTTTGGTAAATTTATCACAAGTGCATTAGTTTAGGGTTTTTTGTGATATTAACTTGTTAGTTGATCCATGTGAAGCCATGTGATATCCAAGTCAGCAATTTAATGGCAATAATTACGGAAACTAACGAAGTGTAAATATATTATACATGTATCGATTTGGAGTTTTTTGTGATAAAAAAATCAATTTAAGTTAAATTTGTTACTGATATACCAATTTGGGTTCTTTTGTGATATTAACCTATATTTAATCATCCCAATTCAAACGCTGAACTATTGAATTTGTAGCGCTGCATCGATTATGAGTTTTCTTGAATGATGTAAGCCACTAATCTACAAAATCTACTTCACAAGATATCTTCAAATCAGTCCAGTTGACCGGCATGTATGGATCTTCCACGTGAAGCAATATATGTATAAAATCATGAAATATCAAGTCGAAAGTAGGTCTGCCGTGACATGCGATATAGAGTAGCTGGGGTCCCGAATGATTTGATCTCCACGAGCGTATGTTAGTTCCATGTGCATTTCTTCCTTTTTCAGCAATCATAACGTGAATTTCCATTCTTGAAATATGAAGATCTGCATTTGAAAGGATCATGGATTCAAGTCACGTAATACATAATCCGTAGAAGATTTCCAACTGCAATGCTGCTTCCGTATTCACTCGAAGAACTCTACTTTAACAAGGTTGTGATCATCAAAATGATCTAGGGTTTACAATAGTAGAGAGAGAGAGAGGACGATGACGACGAGCGGCGACGGCAAAGAAGGAAGAGTGACAATGACAGCGGCTGGCAATGAAGACGATGGAACGAAACCAACGATGGCGACGATGGCTGGTGGAGGATTGTCGCAGTGGGGAGACAGACAGAGAGGATGACGGCAAGCTAAGGCGACGAAGGTGACGAAATGACAAGGACGACAACAACACGGATGGAAGGGGTGTGGCGATAGAGGGAGTAGAGAGAAATTTCTTTCGTCGAGAAAAAACTTACAACAAGTTGGTCTAATGTTGTGTATGTGATTATCTCGTACATGTCTAATGTTATACTCGTGACGTACCATATTAAATGAGAAATCATATCCTGTAGTATCCGATCAAACAGTCATGACTAATACCTTTAGTGAGCTAGAAAGAGTGGTCTCACTTGAAATCTACGCTTAAAAATAATGTACGGCGATGATGATGCTTAAGCAGCTTCCCCAAGCAGGTGAACCGTCTGTTAATCGAAATAAGAACTTAATTGAACTCTCAATTACAACCCTCCTCATTAAATTTTCAAATATATATGCTTTTTTATTTATTTAAAAGATATCTAGATTCGATGATTGGCCTAATTGGGTGCTGACCAATGTAATTTTGTCACGGATGCCAAAGATGCCTCTCCTTTTTTTTGGTACTATAGCTAGAAGATAGTACTTGCTAATTAGCTTCTCTTAGAAGATAAAGATTGTGGACACCACTCTAGGAAAGTTAGATTGTGATACATCACGCAGAAAAGTAAGGATTAATTTGTTTCGCAGAAAATAGACAACTTGAAAAGATTCTCTTAAAAATAATCGATTGTGTCGCTTGAAACGATTATTCAATGAATAATATTTATTAATCGATAACAATTTATGTTTAAAATATTTTCTTGGACTATGAATTTTTTTTCGTTCATTCATTTTTGTAAGCGACATAGATGATCACTGTAGGAAATATGTTGTTCATATTGTTCATTTTGCATGAAATAAATGCATCCTAAGATTGTGAATAGCCTTTGAACCAAATCGATAGATCTGCTCATGGGAATAGCTACCCATGGGTGTGCCCTGACTCGCTTGAGCCAATCGAGCCGAAAAGGTAACACTTGGACAAGGGCATTTAGCTAGAAAGCTCGATCTAACTCTACCCTGAAAAATTATACATAAATTTCTATGGCATGCCTGGTCAATGAGTTAGGCTTAACCTTAGGGCTTGGTCTCGTCCAAGTTTGTTCAATGATCACCTCTGAAAATCAACCGATCAATTTTAGTTTGTTTTGGTTTATTTGTCTGGATTATGCTTTACCCGTACTTTGGGAGAAATTTTTTACAAGTAGGAATCTACCAAGCATAGTTATGGGCCTTCGACTTTTAATTCTTATCTCATGAGTCAATTCGATTCAAGGATTAGAAAAAAAAAATACATATCTACTAAGTTGAATGTAAAAGAAAATTCGAATCCTAAGCAAATCTATTTGAACTTTCAATTTTATCGAAACATAAGTTGAGAGTATAATTTACCCTTCGTACATTGATGTGAAAATATACCATAGACATGATACTCTCTCTTAAGGAAAATAACACTACTAGTTCCTAAACTTTAGTCTAATGTGTAATGTCATTCATAAAATTTTAATTTATCAAATTTGGTTTTTGAATTATTACTAAATGTTTAATGTAGTTTCCATACTATACGAAGAAGTTCATTGTCATTCGAGTTGACAAAATTTGCTAACATGTCTTTCAATTTGCGTTAAATAAAAAGGCGAGAAAAAAATAAAAAATCGTGTACATAAAAGAAGATGATAAGAAAATGGAATTCACAGTCACATGTTCTAATATTATATTGATCCATCATTTCAAAAGTACAATTCAGCATTAAATATTCTATATTATCAAATATCGTATAATTTGTTGTTTGATCAAACAAATAGATTACACTAGACATTTAGAGGAAAATTGCTTAGTCAGTCTTAAAGCTTATTATATAGATGCCAATTCAATTTTAAATTTTTCAATTTTGCCAACTTAGTCTTAAACCTTGATACAAAATTCTAATGTAGTCATTCCAATAAACTTTTATTAGAAATTGTTGACATGGTAGTCTAGTTGCCCAACATGGTATACCACCAATTTTCAGCAAAAATCGATTGGAAATACTATATTGAAATTTAAAGCCAATGCTTATGACTAAATTGGTAAAATTAAAAAGTTTATATTTATATTAACATTCATAAAATTGATTTAGGACTGATTGAGTAATTTTTTTGACATTTAAGGATAGTTCAAGGATAGCAATGAACGAATTAAAAATGCTAAGGAATGAGATTTTCATATTGCATCGATGTTTAAGGATTACTAGTGTCATTTTCTCCTTTCTTTTTATTCCTTCCTTGGAGGATGTATTTTTTTTTTTGTCCAATTATCAGCAGAGGATATTAGTTGGACGGGAAAAGATACAAGACAAACGAGAATATGTTGGTCATGTTCTAATATTGTATTGATCCATCATTTCAAAAGTCCAATTCAGCATTAAATATTCTATATTATCAAATATCGTCTAATTTGTTGTTTGATCAAACAAATAGATTACACTAGACATTTAGAGGAAAATTACTTAGTCAATCCTAAACTTACTATATATATATGCCAATTTAGTCCTAGACCTTTTAATTTTGTCAATTCAGTCCTAAACCTTGATACGAAATTCTTATATAGTGATTCCAATCAATATTTATTAGAAATCGTTGACGTGATAATCTAGTTGCCCTACGTGGTGTATCGGCAATTTTTGGCGAAAATTGATTAGAAATACTATAGTGGAATTTAACTCAAATGCTTATGACTAAATTGGTAAAATTAAAAAAAAAATTATATTTGAATTGGCATTCATAAAATTGATTTAGGACTGATTGAGTAATTTTTTCAACATTTAGGGATAGTTCAACAACAGCAATGAACAAATTAAAAAGTCTAAAGAATGACATTTCATATCGAACCGGTGTTTATGGATTATTAGTGTCATTTCTTCCTCTCTTTCTTTCTTTTTATCCTTTCCTTGGAGGATTCATTTTTTTTTTTTTTTGGGTCCAATTATCAACAAGGGATGTTAGTTGGACGGGAAAAGATAAAAGACAAACAAGAATTAGGTGGTCATTTTTTTTGTGGACCCCGCCTGCACCAAACATGCACCCCCCCCCTCGGCACCCAAAAACAGCCTCCTTTCCCCCAATGCGAAGATAAGAGGCTTAGAAAATGGAAGGGCTAATTCAACAGCACTCACGTGTCACCAAGCGACAATTTCAATAAGTCAAGCTCCCCTATAACCAAGATGATAGTCGTTACCTAAACATAAATTATTTCCTTCATTTAATGCCGCGTGATGTTTCGCTAAACTCTCGTCCCCCTCCTCGAAACTTCACGATGTCAATGTGAAATTTCCCTCTTCGAGATGTCAATTTCATGTATGGCATATGAGCATGTGATTATATATGCATTAGCTATTCACGTTATTTCATATTGATATGAAAATGTTGCAATGTTTCATTGAAAATAAATGAAAACATGTCGGTACGTGTTGATGTTGAGTTGAGTCTTATACTCACATAGTTTGCATTATTCTTAAAAACTCGTATCTTGTTCATGTCATACTTCCGTATCATATTAGGAATTGCCACGTTTGCATATGAGCTAGCTATTGTATACTATCGTGGATTTGGAATAAGTAGAAAAATAGAGTTGAAATCATTGGTGGAGATTAATTTGACTAATTTTCCAACCAAAAAAAAAAATGAATCCACCTCATTAGAGAGTCTAACGAGAAAAAAAAAATCTTCGATTAATAAGTGCAGAAAAACCACATGTATAAAAAATAAAACATATATATGCCATAGATAAGGGATGCGAGATACTTCAATATCCATTTTAAGTGCAAGCCGGGTTAGAAAGGACACGTCAAATTTGACAAACGGGACTAGATAAGTCAAGGCAAAACTCAATTTTAATACCGTGTAACCGAAAAGTTTATAAAACTCGTAGGCAAGCAATGGAGATGACTCTTTGATATGACTAATGGAGTTTGTTTGGAATTTGTAGCTTTTCTATAGTAGGAGGAAGTCTTTCTTCTTTACGTTGTACATTACATCAAAATCTAGGATGATTTCTGCACGTCGGTGGACATCTCAAACTTCCATACTGAATTTTTAATCTTGTAACAAAGACAACTTTTTCAATGCGCAAGTTGTAGCCGAGAATTGCACTAATGTCAAGGATGCGATTGCTTGGGATCATCATAGAAGCTAGCATTTCTTGCAAAGCACTTCTTCCCATCATCAACATGGAATACATTATTCCAGCGACTGCCCATTGATTTCAGTCGCTTTTCCTCCCACCACTAGATATAGATTATATATTATGAATTTTAAGATGCCACGTGTCTAGTGGTGGAAAAAATTATTTCTTTTTTTCTATAGTTAGGCTTGAAATATGGGAACACTTATATGGACACGCACAAACAAACGAGCATGCAATCGGCAGCCAACCCTATCTAACTTCATTTGATCCATGCACGTTTGATTGTATGGCAAGATCATTGTGGTGATAATGCTAAACAAAGCATTAGGGTTTTCTTGGCTTGGCCATGCTTTCAAGAATTCTGATCGTGCATGTCTTGTTCGTTTCTTGACGATGAGGTAAAGTTAATTTTTGCAAGTGGGTCCGTGTTATTTTATTTAATTTATAGCCCTTTGACGTTCAGCTCATCTGACCTGAATTTTGTTCGTCATGGCAGTAACCATCCTACAAACTCAAATTTAATCCCACTTTATCAAATAGAGTATTGGCACTGAGAATGAATAAGACTTAAACAATTATGTGATTGACGAACTCGTTATAGGTGCCGGAAATGCTTTACCGCGGCAGGTTACTGTCGTGCCCAAAGTTATGAATGAACGAAAAAGAGAGGAGGAATTTCAGAGAATCCATGATGAGGTGAAGACAAGAGACATCCCATAAGTAGGACCAATTTCCCAATCGACCATAAACAATCGTTAATGAGCATCGAAATCTCAGTGCAAAACAGAGATATATCCATGAAAAGAACATTCTCTCGCGACCTTCAAAATCGGATTTCGCAGCTACAGTTAGGGAATGACCAGCACCAACGTGATGACTGAAAAGTTAAGAGCATTTTAGCTCAGCGATAACTTCATTTTGCTTCTATACAACAAGCTGCCTCTCGGTCATCAGGATACATCTGATTCTAGCCAATGCAAGACTCAGAAATGTGGAGATCACCTACAACCGGGGGAGGTTACTCAACACACACAACAGAGGTCTAGGCAGTACATTGAATTCTGCAAGAACAGAGAGCGACAGACCAATGCCATCGATAATGCTTGGCAGCAGACAAGGAGAAATTAAAGCCGCACCTCTGCAGAAAGATATTGTTAGAAGAAAAATGATGCAAAAGGTAATTAACTTCGAAGGAGATCAAAAACTTTTAAAAGAAAGAGTATACTTGACATAGTGGTGAATCGAACAAAGCCAGTCGCTCTGTCATGGGCTCAAATACTAAAACAATGGTATGTCTTGATGTGGATTCCCACAGTTTAGTAAGATTGAACCAAAGGTCGGTGTCCCTAGCACCCTTCCATGCGAACTTATGCTAACTCAGAAACTAGCAGGTTTATGACAGTCAGGCAGATCACGACATGATGTGCCCTTTCATCATCTGGGTAAGTAATCATCCCATAAAAATGCAAAAGGAAGCAGAAACTATGTCCCATTTTTCAATTTAGAGCAAGTTTGACAATTCAAATTCCTCGTACTGACAAGGTACCAGAAGTCTCAACAGGACTTCTAACGGTATCCTGACATACATGCAAGCCCTTCCTTTCAATTGGACCAGAAACTTCAACCACAATAATAACCTACCCACTCATTCAAATTTCGCATTTGGGTCAATACATTCCTAAGAATATACTTCTGCAGTTATCCAATGGGTTCTGTTAAAGTACATTTAATCTGTTTCCCAAACTCAGTAAATATAAATAGGAAAAAAGTTCATCAAGGCATAAGATGCCATGCAGAGCATCATCATACATACATTTGACCAGATGCAAAGCAATAATTTTGGGAGTAGCAAGCTAATAAGTTCACTTAAATTGGTACATTCAGTGTGACAATCAAGCTGCTGTACCGGGAAGAATATTGTGATAAACACATGGGAAAAACTAAACCTGGACTTTCAAATCATAGAATCTCCACAGCTAGTTTCATCATACAACCGGTGCCAGCAGAGGATAGCAGGTGGACAATTTAAAAGAATAGGATTCATGTTCTTGATAAGCATGCACAAATTGTCAATGGAGGCACATCTGCGATGTAAATAGAACAGTTGTTACTGGAATTAGTACCAAACTAAAAGAACAGATGTTTCAATGGAGAGAGAAGAAGCAATAAACTCTACATCTAGTCAAGGATACTACTCCAATGATGAATCAATATGGCCTCAACCATGTTCAAAAGAACACTGCGATTTAGAAAATCAAACAGATATAAATAGTCTCAAATAATTTCCTAAAATAAGGATAAACTCCACACAGCTAGTTTAGCGTCAGCCAAGAAATCTATGTGAACATAGGTGATGCTGTAAACACTTTTTACATCAACACAGCCAGTACAAAAGTGGAGCCACACCTAAGAATACTCAACATTGCTAGTCAATGATACCGTTTGAGACTTGGGTTTGGCTAAACAGGACCGGAAGGACAAGAACAGTCAAACCAACAGGAAATTCACCAAGGCGTGAGGATTTGGAGGACCCAGTAAATAAAGTGGATTTCCTTTGGACTAACAATTAAGTTAAGCTTATGCACGTGATTATATTATACTAATTGGAGAAGATTCACTTACAGAATTCAATAAGCCTCCAGATTCACCGATAGAAGAATTAGCAGTCTTAATGCAGACGTATTGTTGTCATGCTTCAACTAGAACATCACATTTTCATCCTTGAACTGGCTAGCAAACAATAACAACAGCCAAAACAACAGCCTTATTCCACTAAGCAAGGCTTGAGATGGGCAACTAAAGGAATAAAGCATAATCAAGGAAGTATAATGGAGAATCGGGGTAAAGCCATCAACCAATCTTCTGATATCAAACCTGGATGCTCAAAAAGGACTTTCTTGGAAGCTTTGCATTTCACATTCTTCTCTGATGTTTCTCCCGCACCTCAAATTTTTCTACATAACTACAATAGAAGTTTCCTTCCAATTCAAAGCATACAAACTTGATTAGAGACAACCAAACTAACCTAAAAGCATTAGAATGCCTCAAGTAACCTTTACCACAGGATTACATAAAGACTCAAAAGAACACATCCCCTATATTAATCCAATGCTTCCTTGTCCGTGCGTGCATGTTATAAAGCTGATACACTAAGAAAGAATAAGCCTCATTCAATTTGATAAATGTCTCACATTAGCTCAGAGACATTGAACATAACTAAAACCACAGACGTATCAAGCAATGAAATACTCATGAATAATTGTTTTCTTCAAATCTTGCCAAACACGAATGCCATCAGGGTGGCGATTTACATATTGTTCAATGAAAGCCTTATCTGAGCATGCAACTAGAGTACTCAACGCTAAGAGAGGATCAGCCAATCCTTTATTTTTCAACCAATTATACATTGAAATCCTAAGCTTAACCCTTTCAATATTAAAAGAAGATAAGCTGGAAATCTCACTAAACTTGACGATGGATACTTCAAGTCATTTAGAAGAATATCGATCTTCATCTCTAGCACCTCCTTTGTCTGGCTAAGAATTTGAGGGGATACTCTGACCATTTCACAAACATCTGTCCGATCCAATCCAGCTTTCACGATACAATCAAATCTCTCTTGAAGCTCTCCTCTCTTGCCACGGAACACCTTGAGGGCACGTTTTAAGTCATTTGAACCCTCGACAAATCCCAAGCTTAACAAGAACCTAGTCTTGTGCACATTCTCATCCTCAGCATTGTTTGCTAACGGTTTGACTCTCAACCCAATAACCCAGTTTTTCAGTGTCTGTGGGTTTTCCTTGACGATTTCACAAAGCCGTTTTTTTCCTACATTTAAATTAGTAAACAAGCTATTGGCTTTTTTCAAAGTCAACGAACCCAATAGTAATGGGTGAGAACGCATGAATCTATCAATCTCTTCCGCCTCCATATCAATCTCCAGGAAAAAGATGAAGCTCGACCTCAAGTTTGAAACGAATTTTTCAACTTTGATATGCGGAAATTGAAGGAACATTTTATGCAACTCATCCATTGTAGATCCAAACTTGAGCAGCAACCCGACCAGGGAAATCATCCAACGCCCTGAACCCTCAAACAGAAGTCCAGGATGCTGACTAATTAATCTGCTAAGCTGCTCGTCCGTGTAACCCATCTTGCTCAATGCAAGTAAAGCCTCGAGGATCCTATTCCATCTGCAGAAACCATTTTCAGAAAGCTGCTCCTTTATCAAACTTAACTCAAATCCCAAAACCTTCAATTTCTCTATCACCTTAAGAAAATCCAAATTTACATCCCCAGTCAAAATATAGGGGCTACAAAGAATTACCTTGGCCATAACGTCTTGACTAAGCCCCAACTTTTCATAAGCTCGAATCTTAGCCATCAAGACCCCATGTTCATGACGAAATATATCAGCCGCTTCCCTATAGATCTTTCCCATCTTAGTGCGCTCAATCCCGCAGTTACACAATACATGGTAGTTCTCCAGCAACAAATCGTTATCGCTCAAGAACATAATGTTGCGCGGAAGGAATGGAGCATATTCAGAGGGCCTTAAACCCATACTCTCAAAGAAAGGCTCGAACTCATTAATAGGATGGTAACGCAAGAATCGCGAAACCAACCGAGCGACATCGCCCTCGACATCGATCCTCTTAACAAGCTTCTCAAGAAAGAAGGGGGAGTTCCTACTAATGTGATCAGCATCCAAGAACTGCAGGCCTCTAGTGGAATGCAAGTAATCCGATAATGCAGCCTGCGCCGGCTTACGAATAGCGACGGGTATTCTACACGCAGATTCCGCGATATAGGCAAGTTCTTCAGCCGGCACGGGACGTTTAGTCCTGTAAAGCCTAGGGTTATGAGCGCCATGGACGAAACCAGCCGGCCAAGATCGGATTTTTAAGGACGGGGAGTGGCTTTCGGGAAAACTGGAAGACACCCATTTGAGAATGGACCATGGTCTGAGCTTCTGTACTTGTCTCATGGGTGACCATCCGAGGATTTTTTTTTTTTTGAAAGTGCCGCGCGGTGAAGAAGACAGAGAACGAAACGGGCGCAAAAGTTTCAATCTTTGAAAGCTTCGGAAGAATAACATGAGATGGCGCTAGCTCAGATGGATGATTCTCGTACCTCCGGCGGCGGCGGCTCCCGAGCTTCAGTCGACGGCTTTAATGGTGGTTTTTGGCGGCTCATTTGGTCACTCCCTTTGAAGGACGGTGGAAATGGCGAAACTGCTGTCTCCGCCCGTAGAGGAGGACGGAGGACAGGAACGTCCGAAACCTGGGCCAGTTCGTGCCTGGCCTGGGCCGGCCCGGCCCGCTCCTGTACCGGGCCGGATTATTCCGGCCCAGTTCGTGATTCGTGCTGGCCCGGCCCATTAATGGAACGGGTCGTCGGGCTTGTGCTAGTCCTGTTATCGTGCCCAGACTCGTGCTCGCGTCGTGCTGGTGCTGGGGCCATTTCCTCAATCTAAGTGCCAATCAGGTCAAAATACTGCTATTTATCATCTCTGCTTATCACTAATGGAAACTCGCTAGATCGTTTATGTCTCTTCTACATCAACAGCAAAGTCCAAGCTGGCATGCCTGACATGACATCACAAGACGAGTTTACCGCAATTTTTTTTTTTTTCAAAGACCATTTCGACCATAGGTTAAGGGACCCTTCTTAGGCTGTGAAAGTGTATTTCAAGTTTCTTAGGATTTCCCTCAATTGTTTTCATTCTCTTTTCTTCTAGAACAATTTGATGGTCGTTGATTGATTGTTCATGCCTCTTCTTCTTGCACATTCTTGGTCGGAGAGAGTTCTCTTTCAATGGAGGAGATGAAAGGCTCTGATGCATCAACCATCAATGGCACCCTTGAAGGATGTGGCTAGTGGCTGCTTATTCTTGAACTTGATAATAAACTGAGAGCGTCCTCAATTCACATGGAATTAGCTGTCAATTTATTTGAATTTTTACTATTATTATGCAATGCATGTTGGCAATATACTTCAAAAGTTTCTACAAGTGATCTCCTCATTCGAAGTTGATCACAGAAAGAATTCTTGACTCTCTTTGAGTCTATGTCGCCTTCTGTCTCGTTGGATATTCTCTCTCTACTCTTATTTGGTATGAATTCCTCTTTCATAATTCCTTGATCTTCTCTTCAGGACTTAATCAATTATGGGATATTCATTTTCATCTTGTTAAAATCATGGATAAAGTATACGTGGGCTAGATTTGGAGTTTTTAAGGAATTTTTTTAATTAATTTGCTGATTGCCTGTGATCAACAAAAGGAGGTTTAAAGTAACCTGATCAATCTCGTTCTTCAAGCCATGGGTTTCTCTCGTAAACAGACAGAACACACCAACAATGAATGGACCGCAGCCCAAGTGCAAGAAATCTTTAGAATCAGCTCTCGCAAGGCAGCAATCAGTTGCACAATGATCAACAAAGTACACTTGCCATGTCTTGGACATTCTCTCATTCGCTGAGCGGGCTCCAACTTGCCATAATGTTAAGGAGGACAAGACAGCCAAGATATGGAAACCCTCGCAACAGCACAAGTATTAATCTAGAAAGTGAACAAAGTCTAAACAAATACTTTGCTCTAAAAATAACTTGCATTCCATGGAAAGATCAAAGCATCCTAGATGTTAACACTAAATTTGAAATGTCACAGAAATAAGCATTCAAAACTTTGAATTTCCACAGAGAGAGAGAGAGAGAGAGAGAGAGAGAGATTATGCTACACCGATTCTTAGTCGATCACTGCTTGGCACCATAATAAGGATAGCCATCCATCCCCATGGGTGGTGTCGGAGGTACGCCAAGCTAAAGTATCCATAGCTGTCCTAGAGATAGGAAAGATGACAGAGCCGAAGAATGCTAGAGATTGGGAAATTCCACTCCTCCTTTGAAAAAAAAAATCCTCACTTGGATCTGGAGGATTGCAAGTGCTTCCAATCAAGGCTCGAGCTAAGGCCGATTTTAGTGACAAATAAGAAGGGAGGGAAAGTGGTCGCTTGCCGGACGCCGGGCGGCAGAGTTGAAGGGGGCCGGTGGGTTTCGGGCCGATGCTGGGGCTAATGGGCTTGTGCTCGATGAGAGTGTAGTTCTTGAATAACGGTGAACAGTAAAGAAGGAAAAGGAAGAACATGAACAATAACCAAAAAGCCCAAAAAAAAAAAAAAAGAAGAAGAAGCAAAATATAAAGAAAGAAAAACAAAAGATTCAGAAAATTATGCAAAAGTGGTTGTTTCAATTCAATTTATCCACCTCAAATCTTGGCCATGTCACGTGGCATGGCTAGTGATGATTAGACTATCATGTAGCAATTTTCGACATAATTGGTGGATAGAATTATATTAAAATTTTATGCAAAGATTTAAAATTGTATTAATACAATTGAAAGGTTTAGGATTATACTGAATTCCGTATAAGACTAAATTGGTTATTTTCTCACTGATATCAATCCAAATGCCTCTAGCATCTCACTTTTACATATGGTATCTCATCCATAGAAATATGTATTTGTACAACTCCTTTTGAGTCAAATAATGAGAATATTTCTTCCCATTTTGTAAAAAAATAAAATAAAAAAACAACCTACTTCCACCTCACCTCACCTCACACCTAAGACATGTATGATCGACGGTGAGCTGGAAGAGATTTGATCCGCTGATCGTGGAAATGCGAATTTACTCTTTTTAATTGATCCATTTGACACTTGTTAATTGAAATGAATCCAAAAAGATAACGACTATATATCCATCACCTAACAATGCTAATTTACGTCGATTGCGAAATCGAAATGCTAAAGAAAAGACAACCAAGATCCAATGCAACCAAAGAGCAAAAAGGTAGGCTCAAGAAGCGCATGGCTCAGCGAGGAGCTTGAGAAGCCAGCGGAGGTGTTCTTCAGAATCGGAAGAGAAATCACCATCACAAAGACGAAAATACGTAGATGCTTGTGGACATGTAGGCAATACTTAGTCCACGTCACTCTTCAGCACCCACCGACGTCTATATCAGCTGGATTTGGCCAAATTTTTTGCTGATGGACTTGATTATACATTTCATTTTAGCATGAGGATTTAATTAGACGAAATAGAAGTACATGGACTTGATTAGAAAAGTAGAAAGCATATGGACCAAGAACTCCTTTAGTCAATAAAGCCCATGTATGATACTTATTCAATAACACCCTATAGACAACTTAATAGAATCTGGACTTCAAGTTACTCCATATTTCATTTGAAAAGAACGAACTTTCTGTTTAAAAGAGTTGATGCCCTTGGGAAGTAAAATTAGTTATGAGGTTTAGAGATATAGAATCATCTTATGTGGGGAGATTACCTTATCAGTCCTAAATTTATGCCAATTGAGTGTTAAACTTACAAATTTTGTCAATATAGTCATACAAATTTATATGAAATTCCAATATAATTAATATTCCAAACGAAAAAAATTTCTGAGATTTCTCAAGCCAGCTTTTTTTTGGGATCGCTAAGCAAGTCAAGGAACTAAAATTAAAGACCCTTGGCAAAGAAAAAGGGATCTAAACCTGGCTCATATGTTCATCGTCCCAATATTACCTTAGAAAATTAATTTAAACAGATCACCAAAAAGCTACATTTTCATATATTATTTTGAGAAACCAAAGACTTTTGACAGGAAAATTACCAAAAAAAAATCGTAAACCTATTTATGGCAATTTATTTAATCATAAACCTTTCAATTTGACTAATTTACTCCTTTTGACAATTTGCCAAAATAGTCATTCTAGTCATATTTTTTTTGCTAGAAAGTGGATGTTACTTATCCTACGTAATATGGCCGGTGTTGCCGAGCACAATTTTTGCTTTTTAAAATTATTTATTTATTTATTTTCATTTTCTTTTCTTTTTTTAGTCATTGTGGCCATTAAGGGTCTCTGGCCACTAGGTCGCGACCCTCCCCAAGGCTGTGAGGGTCGAGCCCTTGCTAGATATGACAAGGGCAACCTTCACCTCCTAAGCCCCCACAAAGGCTCATGGACCAGCAGAGAGAAATAGGAAAAAAGGAAAAAAAAAACAAATTTGTTTTAAAAATAAAAAAAAAGTCATCCATCCATGTTAACGATTTTTGGTCAAAATTAACTAAAATTAAAAAAAAGGATTAAAATTAAATTAGCACAATTGAAATATTTAGAATTAAATTAGTCGCGCATACAATATGTTTACGGCTTTTTAAACAATTATTGTGGATTGTGATGGATTCTCTACATTGAAAATATCACGGATTGAAAATACCTGATCTTTTGGGGACATGTAAAAGTAGGTCAAAGCCTTTGTTAGGCCAAAATCTACGTGATCAATTCTCTTCTATGCTTTGGTCTGGCCAAACGTAAATGATACATTTGGTTATCTGAATTTCTAACCAGGATAGGACCGCATAAGATAAGATATGAAATATATGCATTTTGCTATATTCTATTAACTGATTGGTGAATCACAATAGTAAAGTCGGGTATATTCATATCATATCATGTATTTTTTTTTTATATAAACAACATATAGTATAAATGAGTTTAAAAGTTTATAAATGGATATGGAAAAAATATCTTGCGATACTATTCCCTAATTTTTTTTATTTTTTTATTTTTCCTCTCTTTTTTAATTATTTTCTTTATTATTTCTTTTTTCCCTTCTATCATTCTCTAATACAATTTTATCAAATAGTAAACTGTACTTATATACCTAAAATACAAAAAAAAAAACCTAAAACATGTAATAAATATAATGTATATTTATATATTGAATTTATATTATATGATAGGATTAAAGTCAAATATATAAATACAAATAACATTAAATTTTAAAATAAATTTATATTTCTTATATTAGAATTCAAATATTATTTATATTGAAATATAATTTCAACTTTATTAATTTAATAATTTGTTATTTGATAAAAATGACTTTCCTATTATGAATATTAGAATCCTATCCACGTTTATTCCACATCCTCTATGGGATAGTTTTAATCGACATATCCCTCTTATATACAACTTTATCTTATCTCGAGCAGACATCAAATGCAAAATAAAATCAATTTTATCATATTCCAAATTTTATCCTAGCTACCAAATGCTATCAAAAGGAACTTCGTTCTATACATTGAAAGTGAAATCGTGGTCAATTCAATTGTACACAAACAACTAAAATGTTTGACATGGAGTAACTGATCTTATATCAATCTTAATTTTTTTGGTTTTTCCAATTTATCCTAAATTGTTGTGTGCAAATATAGTATTTCTTGTCAATTTTCATTTGAAATTGTCGATATTGCAGTTTAGTCATTGCCGGCCATCCTATGTAGCACGCTGGCACGTCAGCGGTTTCTTGCAAAAACTGGCAAGAATGACTATATTGGAATTTCATGCAAATATTTAGGACTAAATTGGCTACATTCCCCTTTGAAAAATGGGTACGTTGTAGACCCACCCATTGAAATGCCATATTTAGTTGGGCTTTGTTACTCTAAACCCTTAATATGCTGTTTCAAAAATATTTACTAATCAATGTATAACCAGCCCACTAAATATGAATTCAAAAAGTAGGTCTTTGATCCATTTTTTAACCTATATTAAATTCCAATAAGTCGCATATAAGATAGAAAAGCGCTTGGAAGTCCACAAACAAAGTCTGTAGAGTAAGGGAGATGCATGCACAAAACGTAAGCTGCAAAAAATAGCACCCAAAATCTCCATAACTGAAATTTAGAACACATTAATGGAGAAAAAGAGACTTGCTTACCTAATTTGGAATCTATCGTTCTTGATACGAAATAGCGATCCAAAACTCAAGTGCTTTTCCCCTATTACCTCTATATCATTGACTTAATGAGACTGCCCCTCACGATTAGCATTTAGGAGCTGCTCTTTATGTGAGGATATTTGTGCATCAAAGTTAGGAAAAAGATTTGATTATTTATAGAATTTTAAGTCATAGACCCTCTAATCACTGGTTGGGCTCTTCTTAGCCCACACAAGACAGTTTCATTATAAATTAATTAAGAATCTTTATATCTTACTTTGGTAGACCAATCCCGTGAAAGGGTAAATTTTAATTTCAATTCATGTAATCCACATTAGAAAACCTCTTATACAGACACTCAAGGTTCCTACAAAGAGGCATTGCAGATTTGTCTCTATAATTGATCTGCTTCCTTAATCACATTACAGACATAAATAAGAAGAGTGACAGTCAGAGTTAAAAAGGTTTCAAGAGAGCCACGAGCCAGGCACGCCATGGGGTGAGAAAGGCACAAATCAAGACCTGATGAAATCTAGCTATCTGTTCATGCTCTTTTACCAGATATCCTACATTTACATATGCTTTTTCTGCTTTAAAAATGGCGATATATGCAATCCGCTCTTTCCTTCTCTTCGCCGATTTCCTATGCTGATGTATGACAGATTATGGAGGTGATTGGGAAAGACTAATCAACTGCAGAGCCGCGCAATGACGCCCTGTTCCTCTTTCTCTCTCTTAGCACTTGCTTGCTTCATTGTGAAATCATGTTTACTATTCATTTGCATTTACAACTCAATACGGCGTAATTTGATCACGTTCCACAATTTCACATGTTTTAAGCATTGAGATTGTAGGACTTGTGGAAGCTTATGGAGAGATCCATAAACTTTTTGATGTTGTCATCTCTCTGGTTGTGTGCACTCTGCAAATGAAGTAGAGAGACGGGATAAAACCCGGTTTTCTTTCTCTCTCTGCTTTGGGTTAGGTTCCTACTTCCCATAAGCACGCAAGTTAACTGATCGGGCTGAGAGATTATTTTCTCTGATATGAACATATACGGTGTTTGCATATTCATTATGTTTAACCACGAGTAACTTTCTTTGTTCCGAAATGCCCAGATGGGCAATGCTGTATTTAGTGACTGAATATTACTTTTGGGCCACAAGTAAGTAGATATGATAGTATAAGATGTAATGATTCGACAGAACATCAAAGACGGTCAATGAAAGAACGCATTGGAGACATGGGAGGAGGAGCTACCGCGACTGTCGAGCTGAACAAGAAATTAGAGCTGCTGCAAAAGGAAATGGAAGGTTGAGCTCAAAGAGAGAGTGACATGATGAACAGTAGTAGAAGGAGAGGGGATGAGATGGCAGGGAGACTATGGAGTTCAAAAGTTCTAAGTTTGATTTGTGGTGCATGGCTGAAGACAAATTTCGTTCGTTGGGAAGTTCGATGAGTGGAAGATAGAAGAAAAATACCATACTTCGTAAAAAATAGGAACATAGTTTAAACTAGCTTTTGGGGTAATGCTTTGGCTACAAACATTCATGTTAGAGAGAGCCGTAAGAACTTCACATGGTGACAACAGACAAGTTGGCAAAAACGATCTTTCTTCCTTCTGGTACGTCCTCTATTGGATAATGGCCGTCTTAAAGATCATCACCAAATTTCAAGTTTACGGCGGCGTATGATAGCTATTCTATTTATGTTTTATAACTATTTTTCTGTTGTAGACTTGTTTTTGAAACAGAATTCCGTTTGGTAAAATTATTTCATTTTTCTATTTTTAAAAATAGATTTAGAACATGAATCAGAAGTAAAAAAATTTTACGTCTCTATTTCTGGAACAATAATAAGAAATAAAATAGTTCATCCTTGCTAGTAGCTGACCGTCCATCCACCGTCCATTGTCTGCCCGGTCGTTGTTCATCGATTGCCGTCGATTGCCAGCTGATGGCCACGTCCGCCGCCGCTGCAACGGCCGCCATCCGCCGCTGCCGACTGTCGTCGCCCATCGCTAGTCGTCGATCGTCGCTGCTTGGGAAGGAAAAATTTTGTATTGTTATCAAACAAATTTCAATAACATGAATAGAAATTTTATGTCGTTATCAAATGTATATTTTTGCTTAGAAACTTATCTAAGAATAGCAATAGAAAAATCTATTGGTCTTCCAAAAATTAATTTCTAGCTAGAATAGTTATCATTTGCGCCTTTAGTGAAATGTTCGAATTCGAACAGACATGAGAGAGGGACAATAACAACAAGCATTAAGGGATGTTGACATGCACCATCTCTGGCTATATCTTAAATTTTTTTTTTATATGCCACGGGGATAAGTACACAAATAATTCTTGAATTTTAGTCTAAAGTGCAATATCGTCCTTGAACTTTTAATTTGTTCAACATAATTCCTGAATTTTAGCCCAATGTGTAATATCGTTCCTAAATTTTTAATTTGTTCAATGTGATCTCTTGGACTTTTAAACGTTCAATCTAGTTCTTGACTATATGTTAACTTTTCAATATTATCTTTTCATTAATTCAAGTTGAAAGACAATAATAAACATTTTTCATATAGTTTATGGACTAAATTGAATATAAAAAAATAAAAATAACGATCATGTTAAATAAATTAAAAGTTAAAGGACAATATTGCATGTTGGATTAAAGTTTAAGGATTACATTGAATAAATTAAAAATTGAGAGACAACATTGCACATTGAGCCAAAGTTCAATGAATATTTGTGTTATTTTTCCTATGCCATATGATTTCTATATTCGAGAACATCATTATACATTCATAGAAGTATGCGTATATGTCATGATCACAAGATTCCCGTGAAGGGACCATGCATGATCAAGGAAGACCTCCTAAGATTGCTCGAGGTTCCCGCAAGAGCTTCCAAAACATTCTAAGGATGGGCGAGACGGTAATTGTGCTAGGATCTAGAGCTCTCTTGAAATAAATGCCGATAGTTGGTAGGTTAGAAGATATAATCTCATTTGTCGGATGTAATCTCAATCAATGGTTATAATATGAGGGCCTCAAGTATAAGAATGGGTGCCATCCCCTTATTTGTATCCATCCAACCATTTTAGAATCAAAATTCCATTCTCTTAGAGCTTCTCTTTCTAGAAACTTTCTCTCTATACGATCCAAGTTAGTGAGTGAGCGATCTGAGCAAGACTAGTCTTAGGCACCTCAACGATCCAAGCGATCCAAAAGAACTTAAGTCACCACACGGTCACAATCCCAAACGATCGGCTCATGACAAGTGGTATCAGAGCAAGAAGGGAGATTCATTTCAAGAGATTGAGGAGCACCAACTATTCTAGAGAATGTCGAGATAAGACATTGTCATGGATGGAGAGGCCATCCAACTCAAGGAGACTTGCAAACAAACCAAAAGAAAGGGAAGTCTTGTGGACGCCGTGGCCGTGCTCAATGAGAAGCTCATGAAGGTGAGGAGTGCTATGGCCGAGTTCATGGAAGGGCTTGACGATGATAGAGACCGCATTATGGAAGTTGAGGTCTTGCTCCGTGAAGAACGAACGGCATCAACTAAGCCATAGCCCGTTGCATGACAAGGATGAAGCCCTCGAAGCATTGATTGATTTACTGAGGGATAGAGTCCAAGTGATCAAGGAAGAGAATTCCCGAAGAGATGAGGTCAAAGCCATGAAGGTGGAGATCCAAGAGCTCAAGACCGAGCTCACCCTATGCAAGTTGAGCATCGCGAATGGGCGACGCCTACACAAGCAGTGCCCAAGCTAAAGGTGCCGAAACCGAAAGGGTTCAGAGGCAACCGATTCGCCAAGGAGGTGGACAACTTCATGTGGAGCATGGAGCAATACTTTGGTGCCATCAACATCCAAGACGAGTCGATCAAGGTAAGAATCGCTTCGATGTTCCTAACCAATATCACAATTCTTTGGTGGTGTAATAGGTGTGACAATACCAAGCGCAGCGCCAATTTCGTGAACACATGGGAAGACTTCGTAAAGGAGTTTCGACACTACTTCTTCCCTCAGATTGCTCAACAAGAAGCTGGTAGTAAGTTCCATCGCCTCGAACAAAGAGGGACGATTTGAGAGTATGTGAAGGAATTTATCGAGCTTAAACTCCAAATCCACAACCTAGGAGAGGAGTAGGCTCTCGGAGTGTTCATGGATGGACTCAAGCCATGGGCACAACTTGAGCTCAAGTGTCGGGACGTGAAGAGTCTCACAATGGCGCTAAGCGTGGCCGAGTCCGTTGTCGACCTCACTAAAGCTGACCCATCAAATAAGCGACCAAGGGATTGGTGGTTGGATCGATCCTCCGAGGATTAAGGTGGAGACACTCCCCGTAGGCTGAAAGACCAAGGTGGCCGAGTCAAGTCATGGGGAGAAGGAACGTCCAAGCCATCCTCCTTCTAAAAGGGTTGATCCCAAGCGGACTTCACCTCAAGTAAGTTTGACCAACCCCCACCATCTCCTTGCTTCACTAGCAAAGGTCCACATTGGACCCAAAAGTACCCAAAGAAGGGTAAGATCAATGCTTTTCTCTCCATAGAAGAGGAGAAGCCCAAAGAAGAGAAGGAGCAACTTCAACTTGAACCATGAAGTATCTTAATGTCATCCAAGCCTCGCCGTCCAGAAAGAAGGAAGCCACACCAAACACATACATGTTTTCGTGGAGATCGAGGTATGTGCTCAAGCCCTATATGCCTTGGTTGACAGGGACACTTTGAACATGTTCATGTTGATCGAAGTGGCAAAGGCCTTGGAATTTCGTGTGGAGCCAACCAGGAAATCGTTCAAGACCATCAACTCGAATGGCCTTGCGGGTGTAGGTTCAACTCCGACGTGGATGTCCAAATCGAAGGATGGAAGGGCAAGCTATCATACAAGGTAATTCCCTTCGATGACTATGATCTTATCTTGGGCATGCAATTCTTCCATAGTGTGAGGTCCATGATTGATGTAAGGACCAAGTGCATCATGGTCTTTTCGACGATGATCCCAAATATCAAGGGAGTGATAAACACCAAAACCATTGCCGCAATTTGACGCCTCGACAAAAGTCTAAAGGTGGAGAAGCACATAAACAAGTCACAACCGAAGCCGCAACCCTTGGAGAAGCCAAAAGTAGCATTGTACCCTCCTACTCCAACTTGCAACATGCCGATCCAAGTGCTCTTCCCTGAGGTTGAGTCCTTGCCGTGTGCCATGCTTGAGCTAAAGTTGGAGCCGTATTGTCCATTGATCAAGAGGCTGAGGACCAAGCGGAACAAGAACAAGAGAGCTCGGGCTCGTGCGAAGAAGAAGACCACTCAAGTCGAGAGCGATGAGGGCATCACTCGAATGAGTGGGGAATAATGTCATTGTGACGAAGTTCCCGCTACCAAGGGATCATGCATGATCAAGGAAGATCTCCTAAGATCGCTGAGGTTCCCACAAGAGCTTCCAGAACATTTCAAGGACGGGTGAGACGGTAATTGCGCCAGGATCTAGAGCTCTCTTGACATAAATGCCGATAGTTGGTAGGTTAGAAAATACAATCTCGTCTACCGGATGTAATCTCAATCAATAGTTATAATTTGAGGGCCTCAAGTATAAGAAGGGTTGCCTTCCCCCTCATTTGTATCCATCCAACCATTTCAGAATCAAAGTTCCATTCTCCCAAAATTTCTTCTCTCTCTACGATCCGGGTGAACGAGCAAGTGAGTGATCGATCCGAGCAAGACTTGGCTTGGGCACCCTGACGATCCAAGCGATCCAAAAGAGCTTAAGTCGCCACACGATCGCGATCCCAAATGACCGGCCGATGACACATGCATTCACATGTGGATGTATATCATCAATATTAAAAGCACTCCCGTGATTTTTCTTCCTCATCTTAGAATCTGTGATTCTCTCTGTAATTTGTGCCAAAGACAAGTAAAAATTTGCTAGACATACTAAGCATCATTTCTATTTTATAAATACTGCAATGTTTCATCGTTAGGTAATTGATTAATTATATTTCTGATTTGCGTTTCAGGGGAATCTTTTGATCACTCAACATCACCAATATCAAGCTGGTCAGCGACCACATTAATGAACTTGCAATGTAGTCAGGGCACGCTATTGATTATGTTCTTTGGCAGGCACAGCCTCCATGTTTTGGAGTAGACCCTACTTTTTCTCTGTCCCAGGAAGATAATTAATTAATTAATTGATTAATTATTCGTGGAATATCGAGAACGCATTAATATGTCTCTTTAATGCAAGTTGCCTCCTTTTGCAATATGAAAAAGTCTCCATCTGCTCCCCTGATGTCTCGGGGGGAAAAACAAAGAAAAGTCGCTCTGCCTTGATTTCTTTCACACCCCAAAATTTTCATTTTCAAGTTGATAACTTTCTGCACATCACGGCACTGATCTGGGGAATAAAATAAATGTTTTCGTTTTGGTGTGATAGAAAAATATACTTTTCAAAAAGGGTCTTCATTAAAGAGTGCCGAGATAATTGAGTCCTAAATCTGTTACATTTTTGCTAATTTAATTCTAAACCTTTAATTTTGCCAATTGAGTCATAAACATTTTTCTTTCTTGCCAATTGAATTCATCCGACCAATTTTAGTCGGAAATCACTAACTTGGAAGCTGACGGTGCCACGTAGGATTGTCGGTATTGACGTGGACAAATTTTAATAATATTTTCATATTTTTCTGATTTTTTTCTCTTTTTTTTTTCTTTCTTTTCTTTTTTGCTTCTTCTTCTTCTTTTTTGCCCGTGGTTGGCCACCGGCAATGCTGGGCCGAATGGCCTTGCCTGCCACAAGCAAAGCGTGGTCGGGTGAGCCTCGGCGAGGGTTGGCCTCGCCAGAGTTGAGGCCAACCTTTGCGGGGTCTCGCCCAAGTGAGGGCGAGCCTCACCGGAGCTCACCCTCACCTGGTCGTGCCTTGCTTGTAACAGGCGAGGCTAGTCAGCCTGGCATGGCCGGTGGTCGGCCACCGAAGGAAGAAGAAGTAGCAAAAAAGAAAATAAAAAAAAAAATCAAATAATATTAAAATATTATTAAAAATTATCCGCGTTAATGTCGGTAGTCCCACGTAATATCGCCAACATCCATATCAGTGATTTTCGGACAAAATTAGCCAGATGGACTCAATTAACAAGAAGTGAAAATGTTTAGGACTCAGTTGACAAAATTGAAACATTTAAGACTAAATTGACAAAAATGTAATGGATTTAGGACTTTTTGGATACTTTTTCTAAAAAGTGCCTTAAAGGCACTTGTTAATACTAAATAGCACCTAATGATGAAATTTTTTTTCCATCTTCATTGCATTGATTATGACAAAAGAAAGATACTTTGACAATGAGAAACTTTCCTTGCTTGGATGTTCCATAAGTGCCCGAGATATTGGTTGATGAAATCCTTTCAAAATAGGACATGTTGATTTTTGCTTTTTTTTTTAAATTATTTTTTTGCCATAAACAACTGAATTAAGCGATCGGTGTGCATATTTCAATCTAGCTATTACTTTCGTGCATGTAATAATCAATGCCGAGGCACATGTGTTAGTTACTTTAGAGAAGTCTTGCATCAAAGATTTGGTATGGTATGGAGCAGTTAATACATCTTAATTAACTCATAATTCAAAGCTTTAAACTTTTGAGTGAACTTAAGTCTGACTAGATGCGTTGGTGCACTTGGAATGAGGCTCCCTCTTTGTGGTCTTCCTAAGTAAAGATTCTGTGACTTCTGTTGCACGTCTCGACAATCAATGTGTAATCGAGTCCGTCAATAGTTTCATCGGAGCTTTGATTAAGCATACTTAACAATACTGTTTAGTCGAGTATCTCAAAAATCAATTGTTTATAATACGAGAAAAGTAGATCAGTTCATTAAAAATTGTAATTATTTTATGACTGAACTATTTTGGATAAGTACCCTCGAAGTCTCTACTTAACAATATTCCATAAAACTAATCTACGGTGATACTGCTCCTTTCCCAAACAACTTGATTCCATGCATTACTTGAAGAGCACTCCAAGGAGCAAAAGTCAAAGATTTCCCCTAGCTCCCTTTATGCACGATAAGTTGAACGAATTTTCACTTTGTGTCCGCATTCAAACGGCCTGTTCATACTTATTCCTCGGTGGCAACTTTTTATGGGGAACATTTATATGGAAGAAGGGTCTAGACGAATGAAGAAAAACAGACAGAAATCACTGCTGAAAAAGAGAAAAAGAACGAACTTCTAGCAGAACATTAGCAGCAAAAATAATCATCTCCATGACCAATTTTATTTTACGAACAAGATTAACATCAGCTATATAGCTTTTGTAACTCTTTTATACATTTCACTTCTCATAGTTGAAATTTTATCAAATCTATTATCGGTGTGAAATTCTTTTCACACATTCAACATGAGAGGGATTACACATGGATGAATTTGATTACAGAACTATTTGTGAGTACACGTGCAATCAATCAAACTATGAATGTAAGAAAGATGTTTTATATTGGTAATAGACCTAATAATTACTACAACTAAAACTGCCTATATTAATGGTGTTAAATGTGAGATGTGTAAAAAGAGACAATACAGCTTGTATAGCTAACATTGTTGCGCATATTTCTAAGAAGGCAGGCGGTTATTCTTAAGGAGTGTTAAGGAAACGACGAGAACCGACCGGTTTCTATCCACGATTCTCGCTGGGACTTGTCCCATTTTAACCGAGAAACGTCCCATTTGTTTTAGGTAAGAACCACGTCCTGACAATAAAATATAAATATCGTACCATAACACTACAAAAGCATAAGTTGATCAAATGGTTATGTGGAACATTATTCGACTCTTGATCACTGTTGAAGTATTTTTTTTTTCCTAAGAGATGTTCAAAATCAGTATGGAACCTGAATTTGGTTCTTAGGTGGAATTGGCGGTTTTACGTTTGAAATCAGGAATCGAACTGTTCTTGGGTCAATTTTAGGTTTGCAGAACTAGGAACCGAACCAATTCCAATCAATGCAGGTTCGGTTTGATCCCCATGTCGAACTAGACCTGGTACTCACCCTTAATTACTTTTAACTCCAAATCTTGCCAAGATGCCACTCTTAGAAGGTTGCTCGTGTAATAAAAGCATTAGATTAAGAATATCGAGAACGCAGTGACATGTCTCTTTACTATTCGATGCCTCTTTTTGCAAAATGGAAAGTCACTGTCTGTTCCTTTTGGTACCGCGGAGAAAAGAAAAGGCAGAGTAGAAATATTATTGTCTTGGTGCGATTATTCTTTGGGAGATTAATATACGAGAAATATATCTCCCAAAAGAATGTTTATTGAGTAGCGTCGGAGTACTTGTTAACCACACTCAACAAAAATATATTTTCATTTTTAATGCATTCATTGTAGCATAAGAGTGATGGTACTTCAAAAATGACAAGCTTTCCTGACTTAGGTGTTCAATAAGTGCTTTGAATACTTGTTAATGAAATCCTTCCGGAAATGGAAAATGTTACATATCGCTGTTTTTTGTTCCCATAATCCCGTGAAGCAATTGAATTGGGGCTCCGCTTATTTTACTGGAAATGAATTATTTGAAAAATATTTTCCTAAAATAATTGTTTATATTGTTCGATATAATTAATCAATGAAAAATATTTTCATTATCGACAACAATTTATATCTAAACATTTTCGTGAACAATAATAATAATTTTCAATCACTCATTTTTATAAGTGATACAAGTGTAATTTTTAGGAAAATATTTTTCAAATCATCCATTATCTACAAAACAAACGCCGCCTAAGTGACTAGTATGCATGTTTCAATTTCATTAATACTTTCGTGCATGTATTAATCAATGTTGAGGTGCTGACCAAAAAAGATCAATGCTGAGGTTCACATGTGAAATTGCATTAGACAAGTCTCTCATAAGAGATTTGGTATGGTATAAAACAGTCAATATATTTTAAATAATATATAACTCGATGGTTCCATTTTGAGTGAAGTTACGTCCAAGTAGATGCATTGATGAGCTCGGAATTAGTACTCCTCTTAGTAGTCTCCCTGCGTAAAGGTGTCGTGACTTATGCTACATGTCTTAACAATCAACTTGCAATTGAATCGTGTTAATAGTGTCCTCGGAGCATTGATCAAGCATGCTTTGTAATACTATTTAGTCTAGCATCTTAAGTATTGATTGTATATAACACGAGAAAAATCCGTCGGTCCATTAGATATTGTAATTCTTTCGGGACTCAACTACTTTTTGATAAGTACCCTAAACAAAGATCATGAAAATTTTCCACGATAATGCTCTTTTACCAGACAACTTGATTCTATCCATTACTTAAAGAGCACTCCAAGGAGTAGTACATTACTTAAAGATATCCACTATCACCCTTTACGCACGAGTGATTGAAGCAATACCCTAGTGGTAAAAGTATTATGTCTCCATGATCAGTTTTATATTTATGATGAAAAATCCTAAATTGGTATACATATAATAAATTTACCCAAACTAATTGTTTGACCACCAAAATCCCCAAACTGGTATATCTATGACAAATTTAATCTTTGTTAGTTTCCATAAAATTTTACAATCAAAATATTGAGTTGAATGATACATGACAATTGACGAGTGTACTGGTTTGTGACAAATTCACCCTCTATTTATCATAAATGTACCGATTTGTGATTTTTCGTGGTATTAATCTAATTTAACGGAAACTAATAGAGAATAAATTTGTCACAAATATACCTATTTTGGGTTTTTAGTGGTCAAAAAATTAGTTTCCGGTAAATTTGTCATAATTATACTAGTTTGGGATTTTTTTGTCAAAAAATTAGTTAGAGTAAATTTATTACATATATATTAATTTGAGATTTTTCGTGATGTTAACCATTTGTTACAAACAAGATTAATATTGAATATTTATTATATTTTGTGTAACCTCTTTTTTATGCTTTCACATCTCTCATTATTGAATTTTTAAAAGGTCCAGTATCAGTGTGATTTTTTTTTTTTTTTGATGAACAACACATGAATAAACTCTGTACAGAATTATCTTAGAGTACTCGTGCCATCAATCGAACTAGGAATGTATGGAAAATTCTTTACACTAGTTGTAGACCTAATAATTGCTAAAATTAAAGCCACCCATTTTAATGGTGTTAAATGTGAGATGTGTAAAAAAAAAAATGATACAACTTGTGTATTTAATATTGTTGCAAATATTTTTAGAATGGTGGATGGTTATTTCTTGGGGCGATTGGTTCAAAATGGGTCGGTCCTCGCATGTAAACCAGGAACCCGAACCTATGACACTGGGTTCCTGATTTTACTCAGAAATCATTCCATTTTATATTTTCAGTAAAACACTAAATTCTTATAATGAAATATAAAAGTTGCACCAGTTCACTTCAAAAGCAATTGCGAAGTGCTTATGTTGTCATGTGTTTTTACTAAGAACGCGGTTCAATTTTTTATCTATACAGTTTTCTTTTTTTTTTTTTCTTTTTTTTCCAAAAAGGAAGCTTCAAAGCCAATTTAGAATTGACTTAACTTGAGAACTGCACGGGTTAAACCGCTTCTTAGGTCTAAGGCCGGTTCTACATCTTTTGAACCGGGAACGAAATTGGTTCCAGGCTAATTATAAGTCTCTAGAATTGAGAATCGAATTGGTTCTCTCTAAAATCGGTAGGTCTGGGCCGATTTGGTCCGATCGTTGAGTTGAACAAACTCGGTGCTCACCCTTTGTTATATTTAACTCAATTTTGTGCACCATGTATCACTTGAAGGAGGTTGCCCCTGTAAACAAGCGGATCTGATATTGAGTGATAATGTAAAAATAACATGACATTTTTATTTTTCATCAATAGGATAATTGGCCTTAAAGTTAAAAGTCGAAAGATGTTTGTTTTTGAACTAGTGCGGGGTATAAAAGCTCCTGAAAGGACAGGTGGACTGTTCCGAGGGAATATATTCAAAGAGGAGGGGAGAAAGCAAGATGATGCAATTGCAAAATCTTCCACGGATTGGACGTGCTCTTCGTGTTAGAGGCAAAGTTGTTTCCACACTTTGAAATTTGTTACCGAGCTCTCCCCTTTATTTCCTTCCCTTTCGATACTCTCATCCCTCGCCAATGTCAGCCAAAATACAATTTCCAACCTCTCTTGTACTTCTCCTTACGCTTTGATCGCCAGCTATAAATGTTAAAAGTATGGTGATCGCTTATTTACAGAATTTATATTTTTTTTCCTATACATGACGTGTTCTCTACCTATAAGTTTAATCTTTTCAATTGGATTTTTTTAATATGTTGTCATTGCCTAGTTCCGCCCCAAGTTTATTTCAAGCGTGCGCCCCCTTTTGTTAAATTCCACATGTCAGTTCTAATCCAGCTTGTACATGATAGAGTTATTAAATATCCCTAATTGCTTGTTTAATATACTCTCTTTTTATTTATTAAGTTTAAGTTTTTGAGTTGGACTTATAAATGATAAATAAGGAAGAAAGATAAAGAAAAAGAGCCACTCATTCATCTGGGTGGTACTTTTTCTTTGTGAAATAAGGATATATTTGTTTCGCGAAAAGTTTGTTGAAAGAATTACTTAACGGAAAATAATTTTATTATCGACAACAATTTATATCTAACTATTTTTGTAGGTGTTGAAAATATTTTGCATTCATTCATTTTTGTAAGTATATAGGTGATCATTTTATGGATTTTCTTTTTCAAATCTTGAATTTTCTGTAAAACAAACGCACTATGAGTTGCGTATGGATCTTCTATACTTATTGATCACACAATACACAACAAAACTAGTGTGATTGATATTGGGATGCGGTTGCTTGGCTTCTTTCTTATGACATTAAAGTAGTTTACCTCTTTGACGACATTCCTTGTACAACCATGTGTTGTTTGCGTCCTTCATGCATGCATGCACACACGTCCTTGTCCAGCTCATAATTTCAGCTTTTTCTTAGTCTTTTAAACGATGCGTTACCGTTTTCTTTTTCTTTTTCTTGGGTATTTAATAGACATAACTTTTCTTTTGAGACGAGCAATGAATTACTTTTCCAGCCTAACAATTCCTCTAAAATTGGTAAATTACGGTGTCGTAGCTGCATACTTTATGGCCTCTTCCAGATAACAAAAAATTTATGGTCGGTCGCCAAGTTTAGGATTATTTAATTTTAGAGAGAAAGAGAAAACAATCTCGATTACGAGCTTATGTAAGATTAAGCAAATAAATAAGAAATCTTAATAGAACATTATTGAAAATAATACGGGAAAATGACATAAATGGTTCCTAAACTTTAGTTTGTTAACGGACTTTTGGTTCATATTCAATTTAGTCTTTCAACTATATGAAAATTCTGAACTTGAATTTATGGAAGGACAACATTAAATTTTTCTTATACTTTAGGGACTAAATTGAACGTGTACAAAAAGTCTAAAGATCACATTGAACAAATAAAAAGTTCAATGGTCAATTGCACATTGGGCCAAAATTTATTGACAATAGTGAACCAAGTAAAAATTTAGGGATCGTATTGTATATTGAGTTAAAATTCATGAAATATTTATGTCATTATCCCATAGAACAAATAAGACGAATTTTTCGAGGAACCATTAAAAAATGACTTGATTCGTGGGACGTCAATGACACAGAAAATCAGGAAAATTAAAAGAAGGGGGAGGAAAAAATTGAAAGAAGCTTTTGAACTTTTCGTCAATGATCTGTCGAGTAGGGAAACCATTTCGTTGACTGCTGCGTAGTTTCCTTGAGCTTTCTCGACGTGCCAAAGCGTCGATGGTGGTGAATAGGAACTACAGATAATCAATTAGGTACCGACCCCAACTTAACTCGGATTTAATTGGATCCTGCGTCAAAGCAACTATCAAATCAGATCTCTTTCGAATAATTTAATAAAATCATTTTGACTATGACAATATCAATCTAACTCAACTCCCTGTTTCCTGATGCCAACCATCTTGACTTTTGCTTCTCCTCTTAATTCTCGAGTCAATGCTTTTTAAACCACCAAAGTCTACAAATGAACCTTCTTTGTCATTGATCCCATTTGGCCTTGCTTGTGGATTTCAATGCAGGTAATTGACTCGAGAGCTCACTTATCTTACTCTTTTCCTAGTGCTACTTTTAAATGAAAGAGATTAGTCGAAGTCGACGGGGTGATTGGGAGTCTGCGTTTTGGAAAGCACGAAGTATCGAGTAGGTTTAGTTTTGTGATAATTTGAGATGTTGAATCGAGTTTGCACACTAATGCGACAGATTTGCGTCAACCTTAAGACAATCGACTTTCTTCCCGACGATAGTTATTATCGCCAATAATAATATTCTCGTCGTTTAATTTGATATGTTGATTGATCACTGGAAATTGTACTGGTTTTTTGTTATCTTTTTGTTTGAAGATTATTCCAATTGTGGCTCCTTCGACGAAATCGCATGGTGCGTAATCAGTCATGCACTTCCTTATATCGAGAACGAGCCAATTTACAAATGGTTCCATAGTTCCCTTCATATCTAATTGGATAAAATTTTCTCCAATTATTCTTCTGATTAATGCAGGTTACAAGTCAAGAAAGTTACCCGCATGCAAGCTTATTTAACTATATAATAGCGGATAATATTTATGTCTATAACCCACCGACAAAAAAAAAAAAAAAAAAAAAAAACTAGGGGATTGCAGGGAAAAGATGGCCCTATCGGAGCACGACACGAGGGAGATGATTTTTCGATAATATTTATTAATCGTGATATGGTAGAATAGCTGATCTATGCGAGCTAAATCTAAATATGATAACGCACTTTATTGCAAGGTAAAAGATAGAAATTATGCTGATCTCTTACCCTCCTCATCATCTAGTGTCATGCTTAATAGTGATAAGTCAATGCGTGTCTCCTTCTCAAAGGGAGTCGAGATCTCGATCAAGGTTTAGAATATTAATAATTGCAGAACCGCGTTCGTCCTAACCACTCCGTTGATTTAAGTTTATAAAAGCAAGTAAACGTTGATCGATTTATTTAACTTGTTTCATTTTATTTAAAGGTTTCTTGATTTAAAAGAATATTTCATTACGACTAGAAAATAAACAAAGCAAAACGTTTATCATGTGTGAATGCTTGTTACGTTTTTCTTTTTGTGTTTTGTCGTTCCATAATACTTTTCATTGGTTAAAATAAATATCGACTAACTAAAACAAACCAAAAAAAAAAAAACACATTTTAGTATTACTATTAAAACATGAAATTGTCTAGTGAATATTCATCATGTGAAGACTTAAATGACAAGATATAAAGGATAAAATTGAAGTAGAACAATTGTGTGAATTTTAGCATAACGCATATTGCGATCGAGATGGATTCATATATTCTCTTAATTCGGTAATCTATCATTTATAAGATGGACTTTAAACCAAAAAAGGAAACTCAACCCCAAGACAACCTTTTCTACTTAATTCTCTTGAAGATAGCTTTAAGGAATTTGAATGAATTTTGTTGTGAAAGGCAAAAAAAGTGCACATTCTTAAATAGAAACGACTTACAATCCGTTGGCATCGAAATTTTCCTCCATTAAACTAAGGGATATGTTCAGCAGAAGTCCTAAAACTTGTCAAAAAAGTGCAATTGAGTCCTAAAACTTACAAAAAGTGCAATTGAGTCCTAAAACTTACAAAAAGTGCAATCAAGTTCTAAAACTTGTCGAATTGGTTCAATTGAGTCCTAAAGCTAACACCGTTAGCCTTTTCCGTTAAAAATGTTGACGTGGCATTTTGAATAATTTTTTTCCACGTGGATTTTTTAAAATTATTTTTTATTCATTTAAAAAAATTAGATTTAAAAACTAAAAAATTAAATTTATTCATTTTATCTTATTTTCACCAAAAACTAAAAAGAAAAGTTAAAATTTTTTTTTTAAATTGTTTAAAAAAATCATGCTCCTCTCTCCCCATTGTTGCCGCCCATCGCCGGAGCCGGCCTTAGGCGGGGGTGGCCAGCCCTCGCCGGCCCCAAGCGAGGGCCGGCGACCGTCGCCCGCCTTGGGCGAGGCCTCGTCGGCCTTCGCTCGGGGTCGGCGAGGTGGAGGTGGCCGGCCCTCACCGGCCCCGGCGAGGGCCGACGACGACCGCCGCCCCCGAGCGAGGGCCGATGAGGCCTCGCCCGGGGCGGGCGATGGTCGCCGGCCCCTCGTGAGGGTTGGCAAAGACTCACCCGGGGCGGGCGACGGCCGCCGGCCCCCGTGAGGGCCGGCGTGCCCGGATCCGGGCGTCCTCGCCCGACCCGGCGGGGTGCCGGCCCGCCGCCACCCCGCCCAAGGCCGGCGACCGTTGCTCGCCCTTCCGGCGACCGTCGGCCGGCCCCTCCGGCGATGGGTGGCGGCGGAAGTCCACGGTGCCCTTTTTTTTTTTTTAACAGTTTTGTTTTTTAAATAAATTTAGATTTTCCTTTTTAGTTTTTAATCTAATTTTTAAATATTTTAAATAAAAAATAATTTAAAAAAGCCATTTGAAAAATAAAAAATTCATTTTAAATATGACGTCGGCGCCACGTCGGCAAATTCCGTTAGTAAATCGACGATGTTAACTTTAGGACTCAATTGAACCAACTTGACAAGTTTTAGGACTTGATTGCACTTTTTGTAAGTTTTAGGACTCAATTGCACTTTCTTGATAAGTTTTAGGACTTCTGCTGAACATATCCGTTAAACTAAAATTAGACTTCAAGCTTGACCGCGACTTCTCCAACTCTTGAAGACATGATTGATGGCGGATGCAAGGACAACACGGCGATGATCAATAACCTAGTGCGAGAATGATGATGGATGAGGACAAGGGATGAAAAGGTGCTTTGGCGGTGCCATTCACAAGACAGGCGACACGGCTAATCGACACGACTCTAGGCGAGCAAATTTATAAACCGAGTTTCGTCTCCACAATAGAACTTGAGTTCGCACGAACACCGAGGTCAATACAATTGGCTATGATATCAAGTTTAGAACCGATAATAAGATAAAAATTACTATATCACTTTAACTCTATAACGTGTTATAATTAGGAGGTACTTTACACCCAAATAGCATGTAGATGAAAGGAAGTAATTTAACAATAAAGCTAACTATCCTATGAAATAACGAAAATCACAAAATCAATTCTAGTCCAACGAAATCTCGGAATATTCCATCAATTTTCTAAGAAAATTCTATTTGGGAATTACAAAAAAGAAAAAAAAACCCGCATTATAAGAAATTAATATATCAAACAGCTTTATTCATCGGTCAATGATTCAGAAGTTGTCTGAGCAGACTATAATAACAACAGTTTTAATTAATTACTTCGGGCGGAACTTGAGCCTTGATCTCCGTTCTTGAGATTCATAATTAGGGTTTTATAAAATCGCCAAAGGCTGTCATTTGGCACGTGCCACGTCACCTCCATGTTAGGTTAATATTAAATTTTTTTTCCCTTCTTTTATTTACCCCTGGTAAAATTCCGTGAAGCTTGGCTCTGTCCCCCCTCCTTCTAGCTTTTGGCGTGCTCCGAACTATTTCTGTCTTTGTTTAAATCCAGCAAGCGGGTTTCTTACACTTGGAATCTTTCGGATCTCTTTTCCCCACCTTCCTTTCTCTCTTTTTTTACCTTATTCTAATTCGAGGATAGGATTTTGAAAATGGTTTTTGCTCTTGGTCCAAAGGTGCAGATCTCCAGAAGCCACACCAGCAGCTCTGTGCAGCCACAGCTGTTTTGCTGTTTTTACGGCGTCGATGTTCTGATGTGAAATTGTTCAAGATTTGCTTCATTACCCACAGACCCTAATCAAGAGATTAATTAAGAAAGCGATGCAATTCTTAATGCATTAGCTGTTACGATGAAGCATGTAAATAGGGTTCTGAATCTTTAAACTTTCCCTATGCAGGATGCTTTATGATTACTCTAAGAGCACCTACTAACGGATTTTGTGAATGAATGTACGCGAGATAGTAGCTAAGGAACTAAGTCGTTGTTTAGTTTGTGATGCACATTTTTTTCTCGTTCTATATGCTTATTAAGTAAAGTAAAAATACTCATTAACAAAGCCCTTATATCATGCGATTATGCGAATGAATGTTTACGGGGTACTTGTTAAGCACACTTACTTTAAAATAATTCAACATTTAAAGTATTGAAAAATAATATCAGCATAGTTAGTCTATTGAAAATTGCACAGTTTTCATAGTTTGTTATTTATCAAGTGCCTTTGAGGAACCCGTTAACAAAATATGCATAAATGTATGTATGTATGTATGTATGTATGTATTTATGTTACCAATAAAGGTGATTTCCTGAAACCAAGAAGCCATAATTTTCAGAAATTCGGTCCCTATCATTTGCAGATCTTGGAAGCCAAAAAGCACACTCGACCCATTATCTGAAAAGCGTCCATGGGGTTTCTTCTTTAAATTATTTCACATGTAAGGGCAATTTGGTCATCAAGATTCTCTATAAATACACTCCCAAGAGCTCCCTTTAGGGCCATAATGCCTCTCATTTTCGCTGGAAAAAAATAAATGGTCGGTCCTATATCCAACCTAGGATCTCTTCATTCCCCTCCAATCTTCTCATCGAAAATGCCATCTGCCTCTACTTCCATCGCCATAAAGCTCAAAACCCTGATCCAAACCCTCATCTTCTCACGAGCCTGCCGTGTCACTCGAGCCCTCTCGAAGGCGAAATCTTTCCTCGCCGACGTCATCCGGAAGGGACCGCCGGTTTACTTCATTTACTTCGCCAAGAACAAGAGGAAGAGCAAGATGTACATCGGATCGTTCCGGATGTACTACAATTGGTGCTCCTCGCGTTCGTACTCCGCCCCAACTTCGGTCCTAGACGGGTTCCGGACGAACCACTTGTACTACGACTCAACGTGGAATTGCTCGATCCCGACGTCAGAGGCCCCGGCTGCTGAGTGCGAAGACGAAGGGGAGTCGCAGCTGTCCGGCTATCTCCAATGGCTCGAAGAGAAGAACAAGGCTAAAGCAAGCGGTAGCTTCGCCGAGCTGAACAACGTCAACGAGATCGATGAGCTGGCCGATGTGTTCATCGCCCAGTGCCACGAGAAGTTCATTTTGGAGAAGCAAGAGTCGGACAGGAGGTTCCAGGAAATGCTAGCGAGGGGCATTTGAAGTTGAAGGGCCTTCTCAGTTTTTTTGTAGCTGATGATGTTAAATCAGTTTCACTTCTTCTTACTCCCTTGTGGGTTGAACTTGTTGGGCACAAAATGGGTATAATTCAAGCTTTAGCTAGCGATGGACTCACGCAAATGGAATGCTAAATTACTCATGTCCTTGCTCCTTCATATTTATGACGTCGAAAGTCGTCCATTTTTCCGGAAATTATCGTGTCTTTTCTCGCATGTAATGTTTAGCTTCTAGCTAATCAAAAGCCTGCCCAAATCCAAAATAACCTCAAATTATCACAAACATGGTCTCGTTTTGGCGCTTGTGGGTTCAATTTTTCAATCGTGGGATGGCAAAGTCAAGCCATGATCGTAGCTTTTACGAAAGCTGATGAACATGTGAAGATAAGATAAGGGAGGAAAAAACGAAAAGGGCCAAAAAGAGGGAACCCACATTTTCACCTACATTTCTTTATCTTTCGTTTACATAAAAAAAATGAAAAATTAATGGTGGGATTATGGGGATTGAGGACATCAATTAAACAATTTATCTGGGAGCTTTTTGAGGCAGTTCGTTCGGCGATAGACGTGCGTGCCCCTTTATCACAAGTTGATTGTCATTAGAAAATTGTCATTAGAATATATCAGGCTGACGACGTCCGGATTTCATGGGGGCCCGCTTGTTCGGCTTGGGGAGATCTCCTCGAGCCTTCAAAGGTAAAAAAGGGGAAAAAGATAGGTTTGGTTAAAGGATATTACTATGTTATTTTTATTTTGTTAAAGCCTATAATCATGGAGATCTCTGTCCCTATCTTGATGATTTATGCATTTTTTTCCATTTACAGTAAAACTATGTGATTTTAATTAATTCTATGTGATTTATGTTTATATATGACATCAATCCATCCGTTGATCTTTTGGATTTCGATGATGTGCCGCAATGATCTCGGAGAATTGGAAAGCGGGTTGTAAGAATGACTCCACGGAAAGAGCAGTTTGATGTACTTTTGTTCACTTCAATTTGCAAACGGGTCTGGTTCGGATGGTGACCTTTATTCCTTTGACAAGGACTTGTACCTCGGATTTCCTAACCACATCGACATGCGCTCTCTGTGAGCTATAGTTCTGATTTCGTATATTTATGGTGCTATCTTTGCTGAACTCATATCGCAAATCGGGCTGCGAGGGGGATAGTCCATCGTCAGGAGATTTGCCGAAGTAATCACCCGAGACCATTTGAAGTGACTTCTATTATTCAAATTAGGGTTCGTTTGTCTGAAAGGAAAACTATTTTCATAACGGAAAGCTAACCGATTTATAAAAAACGTTTTTCGTGAATTGGAAATAGTGAGCTTAAATTTGGGAAAAATAATTTTCCGGTTTAGTAAGAAGAAAACCTCTTTCCATAAACTACTAAACAAATAAAAGCTAACTAATCTCCTTGAAAACGATTTCCATGAAAAACATTTATGTTCGTCATCAATTTTTCAGTGATATAAATGCACCCTTAGGGTTTTTACAAGTTTGGCACTCACGCTCTATTGGTTTTTAACATGAAAACACTCGAAGTCTCACCAAATATCGGAATATTACATATCGAAAATTCATATAATTATGTTTATTTTTCTGTTTGCAACTTCATATATCTTTTGTATTTTCATTTTTTGGAGGAGAAAAATCACGATTGAAGAAGGTTGTAACTTGTAACCTTTCCTTGCCGGCTTTCCTCTCATCAACAGCCACTGCAACATTGCCTAATCCTTCGTTTGCAGCACTGCAACTGCAATCTTCGATGTAATGGTACATTCGACCATAATTTGCAGGCCGATGCACTCAATTGAGAGGTTCTTGCGTAGGCTAAATCCGTATGTCGAGAACAAGACTTGTGCAGAAGGTTCAATCACTGAAGCTTGATCATACGTCGAGATATTTTCGAGAGTAAGACCCACACGATTTGATATTTTCCAAGTGCAAAAGATGTTTTATTCTGTTCATTCTGCTTAGTAAATGATCGTCGTTCGGGCAAAACTACAGCATGCATATGGCAGCACTCAAAAGGGAGGCCCATAAAGAGAGGTAGAAGAAAGGCAGGAGGAGCAATTTCCAAGGTGGTCTTTTATTTATTTATTTGTCAGGGCAAACCAACTCCTTTTAATTAGCAAAACTCGAACTGGGGCGGAAATTGACATCCAAGCATAGAAGCAATGCTCATAGTTCTAAAAAGGTGGTTCAAGAGTTGAGTAAGTACCATGAATTAGAATCATATTTACTAACGGTGCGAATAGCGAATTGATCATAATACTAAAAAATAAAGATATTATTTCAATATTTCAAATGAATTACGTTTTCTTCGATCTTTAATGAGATAGAAACTTCTCCACCAACTAATTTTCTAGTCAATTAGTTATAAAAAAAAAAAAAAAAAAAAAGCATCACTGATTGTATCCATTTTTAGCTATGTTTGCATGCGACGTGGTGGATGAATTTCCCTCCGATATGTCTCGCGGCTCGCAAGATTGGGTAATTGCATTAAAAACTTCCTACTAATAAAAGACCAATAATTATTAATTTATGCAAGACCACACTGACTAGTCATGTCAATAATGCTTTGTACAGTCCTAGGACACTGAAAAGGAGCAATAAGGGGGTAAGGAATCGATTCTTCTATTGACGCTGACAACTCTTTATTCCGAAATTTCTCTCTTCCTAGCTCTTCAGGACGGAGTTCTTTTCTTTTTTTTTTTCTTTTTGGTGTCCCCTTGCTTCCTCACCTGAGGAACGGCTTTAGAGAAAAAGTGAAATGCCCATGGATTCATGGGTTCATTCAAATCAAATGAGGATTAAACTACAATAAAGGCATCAATAGCTCATCCGAATTCAAAATTGCTTCACTAAAGTAAAATGAATAGCTTACCAAGCAAAATGAGATTATTTTTTCGCCAATTTTAAAAGATTATGGTAATTTTAGAATTTAGAGTTTAGAGTGTGAAAGATTTATAGTTTAGGGGGGCACAGAGTAATTTCCCCATCGGGTTCCCATCAACAAAGAAGAACAAATACGTAACTATTGTCCCTACCTTTCTGCATGCTAGAAACGATAGTAAGCTTTAGGTTCTCAATTGACCTTATCAGAAATTAATCTGCAAAAATGCTATAGTCATTTTTGATAAGTTTTTTGTACCTTTAAAAGGACTATGATCGAATTGAGCATCCTAAGGCTTGTGAAGAAAGGTCAAGGACTATAGATATTCACGCTGCAAAGCCAGAAACATCAGTCGGTGTTTATTCTTAATCTAGTATAACGACTAAGTCTTTTCCCAATCTTGATAATATATAGTTATATAGGCTTCTATACAAATGTGAAGTCGAATACGATGATTGGCCCAAACTCCCCTTAGTCTATGTTTGGAAGATTTTGAAGCAGGTGAGGAAAATAGTGGGGAAGAAAATGTAAGTGAAGAAAGACAAGGTGGCGAAATTGATTTCTTGTTCGTTGTTTGGAAAGAGTGGAAAATGAAGGTGGAGAAAGTGTTGGGAATTAGGAATATTTTGTATGGAAAGTGAGGTTAAATTGTAAGGAAACTTTTGATACCGTGAAAAACAAGTAACAAGTCCCGAAGGGTAAAAAAATTGACCATTGAATTCGAATAATATTATAACATCGAAACACTCTATTTAGAAGAGCCTAACCCGCTTTTGAAGTGAAAATTTATTTTTAGCCTTATAACTTCATCCATTGAATAATGGTCAACCTTAGGTTGACCTTTTAATTTTTTGGGAAATCTAGAGAAAATTTGAGGTGTGAACAAGTATATCAACCAACAAGTTGACCTTTTAATTTTTTCCGAAAACTAGAGAAAATTTGAGGTGTGAACAAATATAATACCCCTCAACCAACAGATTCTTTTGTAATCGTTTGGAGGTAAAGTAGGTTGAATTTGAAATTTTTATTACTTTCTCGAAATTTTCTTCACAAAAATGAGAAGAATGAGACTTGGTTGGTCCAATGTCTTTGAGTTTCACCAGAATTATTCTCAAGCTATTTAAACTCACCCTCTACAACCAAAGATGCTTCTCAAAGTTTTCCCAAACACACCCAATCAAAGTTGATGGGTGCTCCCGTTCAGTACTTAACCTAATGAAATGATCTCTAGGGATGTTTTGCAAACCAGTCATGAATTTATCATATAATATCAATTTAGTCTTATTTCAATTTTATCAATAGTTTTAAAACTTTGCATATTGTTAGAATAATTAAATATTAAAACACGCTTTCATTTAACGGCTTAAATTTTTAAAATAGTTAGCGTAGTTTCACAAAATCTTACATGGTATCATAGTAGGAGGTCCTGAGTTCAAATCTTTTCAGGCCCTTACTTACCTTCACAATTATATATTTTCACGCTTTAGGCTTAAACCAAAATCTAGCCTATGCGTGAGGAGGAGAGTTAGAGTAATTAGATATTTTAGAATAGTTGATAGTGGCCCTACAAAATCTCACTTAAGTTTTTAGAATAGTTGGTAGTAGTTCTATAAAATCCCATATGCTATCAGAGTAGGAGGTCATGAATCAAAATCTTTCAAAGCATTATTTGCCTCCCTAAGTAAATATTCTCTTGATACTAGGCAAAAAGATCAGACTAAGTGTGAAAGGAAGTGTTGGAATAATTAAATATTAAATCATGGCTTCATCTAACATTTTAAGGTTTTAGAACAGTTGGCAGTAGTCCCAAAAAATCTTATATGGTATCAAAGTAAGAGGTCCTGAGTTCAAATCTTTCTAGGTCCCTGTTTATCTCCCTAATTATATATTTCCATGCTTTAGGCTTAGGCCAAAGTCTAGTTTACGTGTAAGGAGGAGTGTTATAGTAATTAAATATTAAACCACGCTTTCATCTAAATAGCTTAGAGTTTTAAATTAAATATTAAACCATGATTTCATCTAATAGCTTAAGCTTTTAGAATAGTTGGTAGTGGTTTTACAAAATCTTACATGTATAATTCAAATGTAGTCATTTTGGTCAATTTTCCCCAAAAACCACCAATGTAGTCATCCAGTCATTGTCGGCTATCATATGCGACACACCGTCGCATAATCAATCTCCAACGAAACTTGGTTGTAATGACTATATTGGAATTTTGTGTAAAAGTTTAAGACTAAATTGGTAAAATTGGAAAGTTTAGAACTGAATTAGCATCCATATAATAGGTTTGGGATCAATTAACAAATTTCCTTGAAAATCGAAGATACACACACAAGACGAGCAAAGTGAGATGATAATGCTTCATTCCGATTAGTGTATTTTTAGGACACAGTTAGGGCAGCCACAATGTAGGTTAACTAGATTAAGCTAATCACATGCTAGGAAATATAGCGACTCACTTTGACTCCACAGAAAAATAGAAGTTCCGACACGAGCCTTACCGATATTGTTCCATATTACAGAAGCTCGTTTAAGGTGATCAACAACTTTGAACGACCTTAGCAAAATGAAAAGAAAGTGAAAACCTTGCAAGAACAGGACATGGATCGAAACAAGAAAAAGGATAAACCCAAAAAGTTCGTAGCAATCGTTGGCAGCTGTTGTCCGCTCGATCCAGCTAATGTTCATCGCAAGGATGCACATATTCATGCAGTCGCTGCAAAAAAAGCTTCACTTGTTCTGCGTAGGATTTGGCGCACTTTGTGGGACTCTCCTCAGGCTCGCCTCCATGGCTTTCGCAGCTCTTTGATCTTCCATTGTCGTCGCCTCTTTCAGCACGCTAGAATTGATAACCGTGGAATCAGAGCAACGGTTACAAGCTGAAAACATCACGAGCCTCCGTGGTGCAATGTTTCTCGGAGTGTTCTTGGATTCAGAGTTAACGGAAAACGCAGTGCAAACCAAAAGGGTGTTGTCGAGGATGAGGAACGAGACGAAGCTGGCAGCAAGAATGCTGGGATAGATCTTCATGAAGGCAAGTGAATATATGAGCAGAGAGGAGTCTTGAGAATGGAGATGATTAGATCTTCGGTGAGGGTAGGTTGATTTATATGTGGATGACCCGTACGGTTGGCCTCGTTAGTGTACGAGTGCATGCTAATTGTTTAATTTGTCATGGGTACTTGGTCCGGACTCCGGAGGAAGCAACTCATATCTAATGTCTGTCCTTTTTCTAAGAAAATTCGTGAGGCAAAAACATATTGACATAAGTGCATTTATTTTGCGAAAAATCGAATGATTTGCATATAATATATGATTGTTTGTATCACTTAGAAAAATATATAAGAAAATATGTTATCACAATTAATAACAATTAATGTCTAAACAATTCCATTAATTGTTTAATTTGTCGTGGGTAACTCCAAAGGAAGCAACTATATCTAATGTCTGTCCTTTTTCTAAGAAGATTCATGTTATCATAAGTGCATTTATTCAAAAATCGTTATAATATATGATTGTTTGTATCACTTAGAAAAATATATAAAAAAATATGTTATCACAGTTAATAACAATTAATGTCTAAACAATTCCATTGATGATTAAATATATTTCTTCATTCATTTTTGTAAGTCATAGAACCGATATTTTTAGAAAAATAATTTTTAGACACATTGGCATAATTTGAAGTTATTACAAGTTTTCGTGTTCTTGCTTTTGTTGCTGTAACCGTCGGGGTGTAAGAACAAAGAGGAATCGTGTATAGTAGAGTTGGAGTATAGAAGAGCAAATGCTAATACATAATTAGGTTAGCCATACCTAAATTGCTCAAATGATTTGGCGTAGGGGATAGGTGCGTCAAAAGGCTCGAGTTTAGATTCTACTTTGATCTCCCTAATATAAGGTATTTGACTTCTCTTACACTTTTCTAACAATTTTTCGAGCAATAGCATAGCCACGAGTGAGGGGTGGCAAGTATGACTTTGCGTGGGGGCCTTCAAGTCCAATACTTCAACCTAAAGAGATCACCAAGAGGCATCCCAAATTGGAGCTTACTAACAGTTGGTCACAATTTTAGTTATAAGCTTAAATGGATTGTGGGCAAGTTAAAAATATTAACGGTGCCTCCACATCATATTAGTTCTTTGATATAAGATTTTTTTACATTACATCCTCACACATACATCTCAATTAATTTGCCTTTTATGCGAGCCTTATGCAATGGGCCATTTGCAACTTGAATCTCTACCTCATTGCCATGCATCGCAACAGCACCGACCGGCACATCTAGATTCACACATGGAGCAGCCATGTTGGCACCGAGCTCGGGATATCGTTGCTACATTACAGCTTTGCACCTTCACGCAAGGCTTCTGTCGCCTGATCAAACCGTGATGTCAATCTTCACCCAATAACTTCGATGGTCTCTATGAGGTTCCTTTTTTGAGACGTTCATTAAACATTTGATACATTAAGAGGGTCACCAATCAATCATTGTTTCAGCCATCACTTGGTTAGAAATCAAGTCAATTGGACACAATTAAAATAAAACATGAATCAAATCGGTTAGGAGTTCAATTACTAGGTTCCATTAGTGTAATCTGGGTTATGCAAAAAAGTGATAGAAAACTACGTATAGAATCGATTAGCGGGATGTTAAAACCACAATTAATCACCTCAATACTTTCACTGTTTTTCAAATCCGAATTATGGCCAGTTAATTCACAACGAGCCTCTTTTGGGAAAATCTCAATATCCTTTCTCTCTAATATCACAAAGAACTCTTGCAACCTTCTTGACAAGTTAATCTCCAAGTAACTAGATTTTCTAACACTAATCAAGACAAGTAAATCTTTCACAATTATAGAAAACATGGAGAGAAACCCTGGTTGCACGGATTATATATTCAAGTCAAAAAATTAAATTCCAAACATAATTTTTAATGTGGTCACTATATATGTAGATGATATAACCCCTTGGATTGGTCCATAGGGATTTAAAGAGCAGACTTGCGTGTTTGAGGTGCTTGATTACATACTTTGATTTCTCATGCCATTCTTACAATGTCATGTTTAGAGAAAAACCATATATGCAACTTTCTCGGTTGACATCTCAATTTGTAATAAGGTTCACGAGTTATTCTGTAAGCATGGCATTTACTCTCCTGAAATGAAGTTCCATGTTTAAACAAAATCATTACTGATAAAATGGCCATTACTTTTGGCCAGAGTGCTTTATTATCATCCTTCTATATGACAAAGCATCTTCCAAGGTATATGGGTGGTCTAGCCCTGCCTACTGTTTGTATTACTGTCGTCTTTGAAATATCATGTGCACATGCTAATTACCTGTATTACCCTTAGCTTTGTCCATGCAAGGGTAGTTTCCGCGCTTTTCAAAAACCCTCCCTATTATACAATTGTCTCGTGATTCTAAACACTTTCTCCTCTACCTCGAAGTCAAATGTCAATATATATAGAGAGAGAGAGAGAGAGAGACAAAGTACTGTCCTGCACGTCGTGCTACACAAGCTCTTTCCCAGTTGCGCTGTAGTGCTTTGGAAGTGGAGTGTCATCTCTCGAAGAAGATGAAAACTATTCATGTCATGCAAAAACCAGTAATTATTATAATTCCCTCTTTGGAAAAAGATACAACAAGAAGAGGATTTAACAATGTTGATCATGGATGGTGGTCGTGTCCTAGCTGAAATGATGCATTTCGGTCTGTAGATAAGCCCTCCAGCTCTTCGTCTGTTCGAGCGCGAAAGCCGCTCGCAGATCATGTGATAAACTGATCAAATCAGGGCCATTGCCGCTTCGGATTCCCATGCAAATTTACAGTCCCGGACAGCAGGGACTTCTGTTCTGACCGTTTATTCGCAATTAATTAAATCACGGATTTTTATGTTTTATTTTACTAATTTTTTTCCCTTCATTTTTGGCTTTTTTTTTATTAGCTTCGATTTCTTCAAAATAACGCAAATGTCTGGTCCACGAAACTTAAAAATTGTTTATTTCTGGTGGGAGAAAGAGCGTATTTGGAGCTTGCATCAATTGCTAATTAGGGCACACGTACGCGCGTCTATATTTTGATTTTCTCAAATTTTCTTTTCTTATAGTTAGATTAGGTTTAAAAAATGTTCCCTTTTCTAAGTGCAAAAAATATATCATCCTTTTAAAGTTATGATGAATTTTCGCACACCGAATTGTGGAGAAAAACACTTTTCTTGGGGTATTTCAATATTGTGGACAGTGAAGATAATTTATTAATTTTGTGCGATGATTATGAAATTCCTTAAATATTGAATTCGTCTGCATATCATCACTTTGTATCTACATAAATATCGTCTTTTCAATTAATAGGGATCTGTATATATATGAATTCTCTTTGCCAAGAATACAATACAAAATCATTTATATGTGCGTGTGTGCATACTAGATATTATAGGACACCCAAACCTTTGATCGACGAATCCGTCCATATGCATTGTGTAAGGTTCCAACCCACGTGACTGTTGTTAAGAAACGCATTATGAGCACATTGTAAACGTGTTCTCTCGACGGCTTAAACTTTTGAAAAAAACCAGTTCGTCTAACATGATATTAGAGTACATGTCAACGGTTCAAATCCCAACACCCCTCTCAATTTTCTCTGAGCTATTATTCCCGTTATTATACCATTTTCACCGCCTCCAGGTGATCTCGATGACGTGATTTCGTTCACATCTAAACATATCCTGTTAGCTTAAAAGTTTTGGTAAAAAAGAAAAAAAGATTGTCCAACAGCAGCAAGCAGGGGTGCTAAGTTCAGAAAGCTCATCGTTTGTTCCCAACATTGTACGTGTGCCTTGGTTTTTGCTCTACCTATATAGAATCTCCCTGTTCATTTCCCCGAACATTTATTGTTTTACGGTGACTTCGACGCATGCATGGATTTCATCAAACTTAAAAATCACTCCTATGGAATGATCCCCACTTTCTAAAACCCTCCACTAAACAAATCAGAACCGACGACGTGTACGGGAGAAAATCTAATTAATTTGGAAAAGGCACGGTTCGTGTCTCCGGGTCTCTGTTACCAACGACTTAGGTGGTCGGGATCGTCTGTTACTGGACGCCTCCACAATGTTCAAAGCTTGCCGTGTGAAGTTGTCGAATTTCTTTGTCGTTAGGTTGGTTCTGTAGAGTTTATTTATGTTTGGGTTGCTATTGGTGGAAAAATATTAGATAATATTAAAATGATAATAATTGTTGGAAATACGTTGAAATGATTAGAAGATAAAAAAAATAATTATATGAGGCATACAAGTACTGTCTTTAAGGATAATCCCGCTCCTCGAAGTATGAAACTCGTTACATAAGGCTCTAGTGGTTATTCTCCCAAGATACAACAAATCTTCTTCTTTATTCCGCACTAAATAATAGAAAAGAATAGAGCAACATTATGTGTATAACCTATCAAAGAAAATAAAAATAAGTAACGAGATAGGAAAAAGAGAAATAAGGATATTCTAGTTTTGATATATCTATATCACTTTCCAATTATGTTCAAAGGGAGAAGAATACTAAAAGTGCATTAACTTGTGTATGACGCTCACTTTAGTACTACAACTTTTCACTAGCTCACTTAAATGTCACTTTTAAAAAAAAAAAATTACTTAAGTGCCAACTCCAATTTGAGTCGCTAGAAATTTGACATGACAATATTTTATTAATTTCTTAATCCTACGTGACTTGCTGGCATGCCCAGTCAATATATAATCTCCAAATGACGTTGTGTAGCGAGTTAAAATCTGATCACTTTAGTGCTAGTCATTGTAAAAAAATGATCACTTAAGTGCCAATCGTTGTTAAAAAGTGATCACTTCAGTACCAATTTTAATGAAAAAGTGATCACTTCAGTACCAATTTGATGAAAAAGTGATCACTTCAATAACAATTTGATGAAAAAGTGATCACCATAAAAAAACCCATAAACGACGTTGTATAGTAAGTTAGAAAGTAATCACTTTAGGGTCAATCTTAATGAAAAAGTGATCGCTTTAGTGCAAAAAAATGCCACCTCAAATAAAATTTTTAAGTATAAAAGCCATGTAATTTCTCTAGCCGGAATTTTATGCTGGAGGCACTTAAGCAATGATTTTTCTCCTATTTTGGCACTTACTAAAGTTGTGACACTAAAGTTAAGACACTTGTGGTGTCCTTCTTCCTATATTCAAAGTAACTATTTATAGGTAACCGAAAGAGAGCCATTTGCAAACCATTATGAATCCGTTGATAATTAATACATGACTGTTACAAATATGAGGGTTTATGAAGAAATAAATTAATATTATAAAGTTGTTATACAACCGTTAGAAAACCGGTCATTATAAAATGTTACAAAACCGTTATAAATTAATGGCGAAAAAAAAACGGTTATAAATTGATGACGGTGGAAAACCATTGCAAGAATAATAGCTTTTGAGTTCTGTAGCTTATTCCAGAACAAACCAAAATATTACAAGAGTTCAATTTGTTGATATGCACAGACTTCGAAATGGCTCTTTTAGGTGAAAGAAAAAAACTACTAGCTAGATCCATTATGAAAACCTGAGGACATTCCCATAAGAATCTTTAAAACACAAGCTCTTTCCTAGCATCTGATACATACTCAAGCACAACAAGCTACGGATACGATCAGTCTTGGATTCCTGCAGTTCGCCTAGCAGTTCTCTCCAATCATCAAGAATTAGGCCCGTGAGAAATTCCCCCTTGCATCAGTACTATAGAGAGCTTCAGTAACAGCTAACGCGTCCATCTCAATATGCAAACGAGCAACATGATAATCAATGGCCAGCTTAATTCCATCTCTGAGATTCCATGATTCAGCTGCAAATGCACTAGTTGTCCCATACGTGTCTAGAAAAGCCAGTGATGCATTTGCCATTACTCCATCTATATTGAGTTACAAAAGCTAGCCTTTGTTTTTTTTTTTACAACGTCTTCCCTTTTGTTTCTTCATGACTGCGATATATTGCCCCACTGTTGTCAAACTAAAGGGAGTGAGTCTCAGCAACTTGTCAGTCTTTTTTTTTTTGGTCAGAAACGGAAATATTTCATTAAGTAATCAAAGATGAGAGGCCCAGTAAATGAGCATCATTACATAAAAGGTCCAACAAAGTTTGAGGAGGGGGACAATACCCAATTCAGAGATAAGTAATTTTTCTTGTGGGCTTTGACTACCCAGTCTGCAACTTGGTTGGCCTCTCTAGACCAATGGACTATCTGAACATTTGAGAAGGCCCGCATTTTTTCCTCTCGGCAACTTGTCGGTCTTTGAAGGGCATAATTGTTCCTGCTCAACCACAGAGAGTAGATCCCCATATAAAACTCCAGCAGCCTGTGACTTTAAGATCATCTTCATGTCTACTCAAAGGACTTGAATCAAATCTCCAATAGTTCTCCAAGACCAGTCCAATTGACTTCCCAAAGGGACGTGAGCCCTTCAGCATTGATCATGCAAGCACAAGACCTTTTGCCAACCCTAGACGCGTTATTGCATTTTAACAATGGAGTCACATCCACTATCACTAACTTCTGAGAACAAAAATAGATTATCCACGAAGAAGAGATTGTAGAATTTCGGCCCACTTCTAGAAGCCTTCAAATGACACCGATCGGCATTCTCACAATGTTCTTTGATGCGAAAGTTGGGAACATCCATACAAAGAATAAACATGTGAGGCAATAAGGGAACGCATCGCTTGATACTTCTACTGGGTTGGGAAGTATTTGTCACACCCCCATAAAAAACGATTACGTTTGATGCCGTGTAAATGCAGTTTAAAATGAGATCTCACCACATATCCGAGAACTTAAATAACGTTAGGACATCTGTAATAAATGTGCTCTCTTGACGGTCGTGACCTTTCCCCAGATCAATCTTTATAGCACGAAAACCCTCCTTTCTCTTAGTTGTTTTAATGACACGCAGTATTTGCTGAAGGATGGTTACATATCATCAGTCCTTCCCTGGTTAGGGCTGATCAGATCATCCGAGAAGGGCCTCAATCTATTAACAAGCACTTTTGACACAATCTTGTGAATGGTGTTAGATGAGCTGATAGATTAGGAACTTGGCAGGGATTAGCATAAGAAAGGAAGCCATTAAGTTTAGGGAACTTTAAGAAAATGAGTGAAAAAAATTCTCTGGTAGTACTAGATGTTGGAATAGATAGCATAATAGAAGAAGAAGAAGTATTATTTGGGAAAGAAATAGAAGAACAAGAAGATGTATCAGGAAAAGAATACGTAACACTATTTGTTGTAACCAAACAATTAATTCAAGAAAATTATATAAAAAAAAAAAAAAAAGAAATTGGAGGTGAGGTATGACTAACCAAGTCTCCTTAAGGTGATTAGTTTCTGCTTACGGTGCTAAATAGTTTCATGAATTTTGCCTCCCAAATACAACACCTCGAACTTGTTACTATCAGCATTATATAAACATGACTCTATCGAACAGTTTTTGTAACTAGCACACTTAGAGAAACTTCAAGAGAGGAGATGTAGATTTTTTCGCTTTTTTTTTTCTCTTGGAAATGAATAATTTCAATTCTATTTATAGAGTTTTAGAATTCATGCACATAAGCAGTACATGGACCATGAATGAAATAAATACAAGAATCTAGAAGATACCTGAATTAAATGGATACAAGAATCTAGGAGATATATAAACTATAAATTAAGTAAATACATGAATTCAAAGATAAAAGAAACAATACATCTCGGCTCTTTAAATTCAAAGATACATCTTGTCTTGCTCATTTTTCATTGATCCATTAACCAATCACAATTACAATGCTACACACAAAAACCCTAATTCCATTCCGCGAGATTGAAAAAACATGGCAAGAATACCTTTCTTTCTTCTTCTAACACTGGCAAGCATGTGATAGTATTATGTAGGAATAATTACCAAATAAGTCATGAAGTTATTATATGGATATTAATTTAGTGATAAACCTTTTTAATTTGACTACTTAGGTCATAAACCTTTTGACGATTTGCAAATATAGTCATTTCGGCTAATTTTTTGGCTGGTAATTGCTAATGTGAACATTGGCGGTCATAAGTAGCACGGTCGGTACTAATGTAGACAATTTTTTGTTTTTAAAACTTTTTGAAATTTCTAAAAATTTTATAATTTAATTTGCATATATACAATAAGTTTATGAGTGATTGGGAAAATTTCCCTGTGTGCATCTTAATTGAATTTTGAGTTGTCATTCCCAATTACATAGAACAATCAAATAAAATTCTAGAATAGTTATTTCTGTGATGGATTTTTTTCAAAGTGCTTAAAAAACACTTGTTAAGCAACTAACTAAGAAAACTGTATAGCTTTTGGAGTGATTATTCACATGAAATGCATAATTCAACATTTTGGAATTTGAATTAATGCAAATTAAATATTTAATTAGTTCTTTCAAGAAGCTTATTCACATGATTATTTTTTAGAAATGAAGTGATGTCCATGCAAGTTTTCAAACATCTCGATAAATCTACTGTCTCAAGCAATCTTAAGGGTATACTTTCCTACATCGGTATGGTTACTCCTTAAGTGCTTTCAAAAAATTTAAATTTAAAATTATAAGGATGAAAGCAAACTTCTAGCTATCTAAGCAAATAACTTATTGGGGCGTGAGTTGTCAAGCACAACAATTTGTCTGTCCCATCATCGACACAAGTCACACTAGTCTATACTCGCCATTGTGGGTCAAGTCGGGTATAGGTTAATTTGGGTATGGACAATTAAATCTGTATTGTATGAAAATAGGTCGAAATAAGTTAAATGGATTAATTTGAATTAGACTATATTCAACTGGACCCGGTCATTTGACCGTTTATGCCCCCATCAATTAGCTCCACCGTCTCTCCCACTCAGCCATCGCTCATTCATAGTGATGACCATATTTGAAATTGCAAAGGGCAATTCATTATGCCTCTTCTCTCTCCTCCGTGCGCCATCGTCCAACTATAGACCAAGACAAAGTTCGATGCTAGGTGAGGGGTCAATCTGATGGCCTCCTCCAGATCTCGCCGTCGTTGTCAGACCGCGGAATGATGATGGTGGCGGCAACTGCCATGTGCGGTGGCTGGTTAGGAGGCGCCGGCACCGGCGCCACTGGTGGTGAGGCGGCAACGGCGGAGCAGACCAGGGCGCATGGTTTGAGGCCTCAGGGTGGCGAGATGGAAAGAAAGAAAAGGAGATGTTTGTCGTGCGCGTGTGAATGTGATGAGGCTGATGTTCAATGCTGTAGTGCAGCAAGCCATGAAATGAAGTCATGCTTTCTTGTCTTGTTCTCAAGCATGCTTGGCGAACGGATCCTCAACCCCTTGCTGGTGGTCCTTTCTAGTTTATTTAAACTAATTCGCTACTTTTCATCATATCTAATTCCCTTAAAAACCGAATTTTAAATCCATTTTCGAATTTATCACAAATTTTTTTCATCTTAAGAAAATACTTAACTTTAGATTCAATCTCAAATCTACAAGAAATTTTTTTATCTTAAAAAATCGTCAACTTTTACTCCAGTTTTAAATTTATTCATGTTGGCCTTGCGTCAAAAAGTCGCCATCAGTCATCATGCCTAATTTCCCTAATTTTGATATCAAAGATTAGGTTTCGTTATGGAGATAATTTTTTACGTCACTTTAGTAAGGTGAATTTATTACCGACAAGGGAATGTCATATTAAATAACTAATTACGATTTTTAGATGAAAGGTTGACGGAGGTAAACTTGAAACTAGATTGAAAGTTGATGCTTTTTTAGAAAAAAAAAAGTTTGGAATAGATTTTGGATCGGACCTAAGTCTGGAGCTTCTTTTTAGACAAAAGAAATTCGGAACAAAATTGTGACTAGACCTAAAATTAGGGTTTTTTTTTTCTAGAGAACTAGGCATTTCATCAAGGATACCAATTTTCCAAGAGGCATGATCCCAATGGCAAGGCAGGACAACCATATGCAATATAGGAAATGAGCAAACTTTAGAGGGAAAGAAAACCCCAGCAATCAAACAAGAAAATCAAAAAAGGAAATCCAACTAATATTTGATTGAAAATTACAAAAGCAGAAAAATTTCAACTTCCAAAATATTTTTGCCCAAAGAGAGAAAGAAAAATCATAAAAAGGGGCCAAAGAACGTTGCCTCCCCCTCCTCTGTCTCTCCCCCCTGCTTTCTTGAAAACGAAATCGATCGTCCTGCTCTTCCCCCCCTCTTTCTCTCTCCAGCCCGAGCCCGCGTCCCATTCACGCATCGTCGTTTCCCACCACTGTAGAAATCCATCCCTTGTTCCTCTCTCTCTCTTTCTCTCTCTCTCTCTTCGTTTCTTGTTTACAAATTGTTGGGGAGCCCCTGGAGTTGAAATGCTTGAAGTTGGAGATCTAGCCTCGAATCGCGCGCGCTCGAGTGATTCGCGAAATGGGTTATGAAGTTCTGGACAGCAGCGGTGAGTCTCAATTCGACATGGGTTGTTTTCTGGTTGGTGTCGGGAGATGGAAGTCCCCGTCTTTTTTCTCGAGATTGATCTTGTCCGGAGACGCGCGCGGCGATATTGAAATTTGGGTCGCGACGTGTGGGGAGAATCGTGGGGCTTTTCGCCTCCTCCTTTCCGATCGCGCGGATGCGGAATTAGGGCAGGAAAGGGTTCGCCCCACGCGGTTCTGGTGGGGCTTAGGGTTTAGGGTTTTTTGTTCGTCCAAAGGCGCTGTCTTTTCGAGAGGGTCGTGGTTAGGCCATCGTTCGGGAATGTGGGTTTATGGTTTTCGGTTCGTATGTCGTGATATTGTAGATTGAATTGGGGGTTTGAAGGGTGTTTAGTTCAAGAGTTGATTTTGGGACTGTTAGGAAGGTTCATATATGATAGGTGGATTAGGGATTCAGTAAAGATGCAATTCTACGGTAAATGGAACAGGAGTCACAGAAAAGGAACTCTGTTGTAATATTATCAACTGGCGTGCGCCACTTTTTGCTTATCCTGTGAATGTGATTTCGTACTTTTTGCAGATTTGCTATTATCAACTCTTTAGCAATTATTCTTCTATGCTGAGCATGTCTTGCCCTGTTGCTACTTCTTTGAAAAGTAGTTGCCACTGTTAATGTACTTATAGTTGGGAAAGATGTTTGAGGACCAATGTGTCTGCCTGCATTCAAGTAGTGTTGTCATTTTACCCTCTTATCTGGCTTGTTAGTCAACCATGTCTGTCACTAAATGCAGCTGCGACATCCCAATTTCAAATTAGGACTAGCAGACTCGTGGTTTTTTGCGGGACCAACACTTATGTTCTCTCCAAAGCCGATTTCTTCAGAACCATTTTCTTTGCCTGGCACTTCCCGAGGACCATTCAAGTTTTCCTGGTATCATTTTGTGCAAATGGTTTCAATCATAACCTATGCAAAACTTAATGAAGACAATGGCAATGACAATGTCTTATGATCCAAGTAATTTTGTCAGAACTTGTGCAAAGCTTGGCGAGCACCAGAACTTCATAGTCCATACAGACAGGCATTCCAAAATATTTATTAGGACAAGATGAGGTGTTGGCTCGTGAATGGTGAAAGTTTGTAATCGGATGTGCTTACATTTGAAATATCAATCTACTCATGTGAAAGCATCAATATTCTTCTAGGAAGATGCTTGGACCGTCAATAGGAACATTTGGCAATTAGAGATTTGCGTTCCTTCTATTGCCACCTTCCATATTCATATGGAGTTAGACATCTGTCTTTAGTCTTACCAGTAAGCATTCCCTAAGCAGCTTTTGGAATCAAAAGGATAGCCTTATGCAGATTATTAAGTGTAGTGCAATATTATGAACCAATCATAAAAGTCTGGCTCTACTTAAGTTATGAGTGCTGAGAAAGTTTCTCTCCAAAATAGCTATCGAAACATGGCTTTCATGGCTTATTAATACTCTTTATTGTTTTGCTATGCTTGCGCTCAACCTTAGGAGACCTATTGGATAGAGACGTATGATGTTCAACGCATCCAATTGGAATCCACATTTATTATTGTTGGGTGCATAGTGCATACCTGTTGAAAAATTGGTAAGGTTTTCAATGGAAACTCTATAAGAAGCGATAAGTTATTACCATATAGTAATGTTGGACGGGTACTACTTGCATTAAAATTCAAAGTAAAAAACTCCAGTTTACCATTCACGGGATCATCAGCATTTAATTTATCCTTTCCTTATGATTTCAGGAACTGACGATGATCTTCCTCCCTCAAATCGGAACAGGAATTCAAGACAAGGACGCAGTTCAGGCAATGGAAGGTCTCTTCTAGGTTCTGTTCCACCAAGGATGTACAACAACATGGAGGCCCAAATTCATCATTTGGAGCAAGAAGCATACTCTTCTGTTCTACGTGCCTTTAAAGCTCAGTCAGATGCCATTACCTGGGTAAATACCTTATAAGTTTTTGACTTATTAGTATGCCCTCTGCATCTCCTTATCAATTTCCCTTGTAATTCCATGTCAGGAAAAAGAGAGTTTGATTACGGAACTTAGGAAGGAACTTCGAGTTTCAGATGACGAACACAGAGAGCTTCTATCAAGAGTTAATTCTGATGACATCATCCGTAGGATAAGGTTTGAGGATTTCAAAATTCAAAATTACTGTATCCTTAAAATTATGGGAAGTCTTGACTTTATCCTTTTCTTTGCTAATTATTGTTGTGCTGTTTCAGGGAGTGGAGGCAGGCAGGTGGACATCAAGCTGCCATGCTGGGCACCGCCGCGCCCATGCACGATGTATTACCTAGTCCTACAATTTCAGCATCTCGCAAGAAGCAAAAGACATCCCAATCGGTATCTTCTTGCTTATTTATCTTCATGGTTTGACTCTCATAAACTACCGAGATCTTTCCATCATTGGCTTGGGGCATTTTCTTGACCAAGAATGCTTAGTTTCAGTTCTAATTTTTTTGGGGGGCAAAAGTTTCACTTATTGATTATTTGCAAGTTTATCTCAAACTTCTGTATCTCATGTTTTACTTTATGTAACTTGGTAGGTTCGGCCTATGCCTGGTTTGTCCTCAGTCAATCCTATTCAGTATCCTTCTTCGGCCCCTTCTCTTAGTAGACAGTATAGTCATCGCAGTTCTACTGGTGTTCGTCCTGCAAATGCACCTGGAGAAGCGGATCCACTTATTGGGAGAAAAGTGTGGACGAGATGGCCTGATGACAACAACTTCTACGAGGCTGTCATCACCGATTATAACCCTGTTGAGGTATTCTCTAGGGGCTCTGCTTCAATGGGGTTTCAGTCGTTCCAATAAGCCACATTTGTACGCCAAACAAAACAATATTTTATTTAAAAAATTACAAAATAATTCAGGGTGACTATTAGGGCCTATATTTATGTCTTTCAACATTTTGATTGTTTCATGCAAAAATTTCTTACTTTTAAAAATAATAACAAAGTAAAAAGACAAAGCCCTATCAAATGCCCATACATTTCTACATACAGGAAGTGAGTGTGCATCTCTCCCCCACCAAATTACTTCGAGACGTGGACCTTGTTTTTGATAAAATTGAAAAAAAAAAAAAAATTTAAGTTTTGAATTTTTAATTGTTATAATTCTAAAGGTTGAAAATGAAAAGAAAATTGGTTTGAATAGCTGAAAAATTAATAGGAGTTGTCATTCATTTCCTACCAAACATGGATTTTAGATAATGAATTAAGTGAATCTTTTAAATCAAAGGGGGTAAAAAAAGGAAAAGAAAGTCTCTAAAGGTAGGATGTGCCTGGAAGTAATTAGCCCATCAAACATGCTTAATATAATTAAATACTGAATCTTTTAGCTATCTGCCCTTGATACATCTATTAGCAGGTTCTAAGAGCGAGGCTAACTATATTGTAGGTGCCCATTGGCAGTCTCGGTCAAATTTGACTTCGTTCCTTCACAGCCTTTTTTTTTAGGTGAAATCTTTGGAGTGGCCTATGAGATGAATATTGCACACTATTTTTCTAGAGCAATGAAACGCATGAACATGTTGTAAAATTTTGAGGCTGATGTCATTAATGTTTAACTTTAAATCCACCTTTTTTCTAAAAACAACGCCTGCAAATTTTTAACATAGCTTACAATTTTATCTGCTTCAAGTGTGGTCTCGTTGAAGATGAAACTGTTCCAGATATTATGCAGAAGTTATTTGTTGACTGTGTATTTATGAGGGATGTGCTTATTTACATTTTTATGGACAAATTCTCATTTATATCTACTGTGAAAATTGTGTTCAGGGAAGACATGCTCTGGTTTATGATATACACAGCACCAACGAGACTTGGGAGTGGGTTGATCTCAAAGAGGTTGGTTGTAACTTGATCTGTTTGGTTTGATTTTCTTGTATTGATTAGCCAAATAGGTGCTATGGCTTGACTTAGTGGTGGTTCATCCTTTCCAAGATACAAGGTCTTGAGTTATCTTGAGAAAGATTGAGAAATGTGAATCTAAGCGAGCCCATTAAAGTTTTGAACCTCAAAATTATGGGTTTGGCTCCTCAATCTTGATTAGGTTTCTCTTTTCAAATATAAATGGGGGAGTCCCCGAGTTTGTTGGAATTATTGGATGTCTATATGAGAATTCATTAGGTGACTCTCTGGGCCTATAAATGTCCTTTCCACGTGATGACATTTTGGTGATAGCATTTACATTTCTTTGATGTGGCTATACTTAGGTGCACACTTAGTTTTGCTACATTACTTGCTTATTTCGAGACTCTAGGAGGTCCCTCTTGACATGGTCTATCTGATATGATATGCAGATATCTCCTCAAGACATTCGATGGGATGGTGATGATCTTGCTGTATCACATCGCAGTGGTCCAGTGCAAGGCTTAAAGAAATCTTCAGCCCGTAGTGGAGCAGTCCTTAGTTCTGGAAGGGGTAGGGGATCTACAAAAAGCCAATCTAAAAAAGAACTTTTGCCATTACAAAATGGTGCTCAAAAGAAGCTCCCAGATGACATTGAGTTATATAACACAGATACTTTAGTAAAAGAGGTACGAGAATGCACCAGCAAGTTTTTTAACGTACTGTTGGTTTTAGTCTTTTATATCCCTGGGAACATGATGCCAGGTGGAGAGGGTTTTTGATGCAAACAATCCTGATCCTGCTGAGATGGCGAAGGCCAAGAAAATGCTAAAGGTAACCCTACTAATGTTTCTGTTCTCTCTCTCTCTCTCTCTCTCTCTCTCTCTCTCCATGATTACCCTTTGATCATCTTACGTTATGGATATGTAACTGAAATTTGTGGGCAGGAACATGAACAGGCGCTTATCGATGCCATTGCTAGGCTAGGTGAAACCTCTGATGGTGAAAGCGGTAATGGATACATCTGCACGTAAATTATTTGGTGCTCCATTTGTTTACATGATGCATCAATAAATCTTCTGATGCTGATTCTGGCCAGCTTTGATATGTGTAAAATGAAGGCTTTGCGCTTTTTGCTTAAACAAAAACAATCTTCAGTTTCTAGAGCCCTGAGCTTGTATCACTTTTTAGGCAAAGTGGTGACGGTGAATGAATGGCAGAACAAATTGGCATTTATTTTCCTTTGATCTGCAAATTTTCCTGGAGCTTTTGAGCTTTTTTAAAGATTTCTCCTTTATTGAATTGTATCATCCAACGATGGGCTAATTAATATTACGGAGTAACCGATAGATGATGTAAACACTTATATGAACTGCTGCGGTGGAACATTGAGAGGAAATGCCTTTCCAAGCTTTCTGCATTTTCCTTTGCAACTTTTTCTATATCGAGTGGTTTTCTTCAGACAATTGATGTTGTCACACCCTTTAGTAATTCCTTTTTTTTTTTCTGTAGTTATTGTTGCCTAACTTGTACCTTTCTCCTACTCAGATGGAGAACAGGCCCGTTCGATGGATCAGCATTGAAGATAGAAACGTCAGTTTTGAGAGCTAAAGAGTTCTGTTTCTGTTCTAATGGTGTTTTTCTTGAAGACGGGAGTGGTGGATGATGATTATCGAGAAGCGGAACGCTTCCTTGCTTGACCTGGAGATTTCACTTTGGCTTCTGTCTTTTGATAACATCACAGAAGAACTTGCATTATTTAATTGGGAGCTGGAAGTTTATCGATTGTTTAGCATGTAATGATAAAAGAGATTTTTGTAGGTTCTTGATTATAGACTGGCTACCCTTGAACATCACGTCGTTTGCCAATTTACAACCTGCCAAGATAGATTGATCTTCCGATAAGAGCACATGTATAACACAACCTGCAGTACTATAACTTCCCCTTCCCCAAATCATAAATTTGCTATAACCAGACCAAGTGAGCATGGTAGTGAGCTATTTATGCTCGGCAAATATCAAACACCATTGTGCCTAGAAGGTTGGTCAAGCGCACAAATACCTTAAAACTCTTGCGATCCCTTTTCCTATTAAAAGAGATCCGAGTTCGTTCCTCCCAAATTAGCCAATGCACTAATGTTGGGTGCGACTGCTCAGCTTACTGAACCTGACAGCTCAGCCACTTTATGCAGATTGCAGGTGCGGTTCGCTCTGATTGGGCTGTACTCGGAGCTGCACGGTGCATGCTCGAACTTGTCTATAGAGCATTGCAAGTATGTGATCCTGCCCTCAGATGCACTCCTAGCTTAACCTGTTCAACCAGAGAATGAGAGATACTATGTAGAAGAAGCACCCAGTAAAAGTCGCAACAACAGTTATGACGATTCTTATGAAAGACAAGGTCAAGCTGGAGAAAACTAAAACATAGAATGCTAAAATTAGTGTTCATCAAGACAAAATCCACCATGTAGCACACCTAAGACAAGAGGTGACACATACTGACGTGAAGAACAAATGTGCCAGCATGGGAGGATGTTAAATTTTATGAGGCAACTCTGGGCTAACCCTCAGCCAACAAAAATATTGGAACAAAGTATTATTGCCACACAAGGTAAAAACAAATTTGCAACCACACAATTAACTTTCTCATCCAAAATTTTATGCCTTTTGATGGTGCCACCGACAAGTATTCTTTTTTACCCTTCCCTTATTTGGGTAAACATGGCCCAGGCACCCAGAGAGTCCCCCTTTTTATATGCTACAGAGTGGTTGGATACCTACAATCAAGATTCTTAGATTTCTTTGACAGAAATGAACCAGGCCAAGTGAATTAAGGACTAAAGGAATGAGTCTAATAAACTAAGTCAGAGCCAGAACGAAATCACCTCCTGGAGGTATCAGCATTAACATTGTAGATGTGAAGTAAATGAGGACTACCAAATAAATCAACAGCAGGCAAGACCTGTCATCATTGTCAGATTATCCCTGCATTAAACTTATCTAGCAATAGTGCCTTCACTGTAGATTGACCATCGGATTTCAGATACCAAAAGTACTCAGGAATATGACTTCATATCCAGTTAGAACGCCAAAAGCAACTTTATCTTGTAAATTATTTTCAGCCTGATAATGCGTCAGAGAAAATAGGATATATCTAGCTCAGTGGAGAAGGCTTGAGAATCAGTGTGAAAATGCACCATTGACTCAGACGACTGTAATTAGCTCAAATAGATATCAGAAAAGTTCCTTTGAATCGCTGAAATGACAACTTCTCTCTAAAAAAGAAACATTGCTTCCGCTTACAATCATTCAACAGACTGCTATTAAATTTAATCTCTTTGGAAGGACTAAAAGTTCATCAAAATACTTCTCTCTCCCACACTTTTACTGCGTTTAGAAGCCAAATATTATTGTCAATTGCACAAAGTTCCCTTACTCTCACTAATTAATATATTAGCAATCAGTGACCTTATCTTGTCTATTACGTTTTGAAGAATTGGCCATCCACTCTAAAAAGGAGATTTGCAAAACCTTTACCCATAATAGTTGAAGCACATTTTTTACAACCTTGGCTCAAAGTAACTGATTGTTAGAATTTCCTCTCAAACCTTCACAATTACATCTCTGCAAGGGAAATGTATTCAAGAAAATGAAGAAATAGATAACATTACTATTCTTGGCAATGTTGACAAAGTAGTCCAACAGAGAACTTTGGAGACATTTAATAAAATTGAAATGAATAGAGACTCCATTTAAGGATTTGCAGTTCCTATTAACATAAGAATCTTGTCAATGAGTGCCCAGTCAACAAGCACCTCAAAGGCACTAGTTAAGTTAAGGAAAAGGTTATCACAAGTGCTATATCTTTCATGCTCATTTCAGTGTCAAAAAATTTTCAAGCAATCACTTGAGTGCTGCTTTTATTTAATAAAAAAAAATCACTAAAGGTGTACACCTAATTGGGTGGCTGGAAAACCCGAGATGGTATTATTTTATTATATAACGTTTCACATGTGACTCACCAAAAAAATCCAATCAGCAAAAACCACAATGAACAACATCGTTTTGGCCCTATGGGTTTTTCAAAAAAAAAAGGCTGAACAATGGCTAAACTAAAAAATTGCTAAACCCAAATCAAAATGGAACAAACAGTCAAAGCCGACGTAGACAATCAACAATCATACCCCCAATCTGGAGAAAAATGATGAATGAAGCAATTTCTTGAACACTTTTCAATTTCCCCAAGTTGTTCTTCGCAATGGAAAAACCACTGTTCATTGAAAATTTTCATTCCATGAGCACAAACTCGGGGATTAGAGACCGATGAATGGAAACGTGATCAAACCAATTCATAAGTACAAACACAGCAGTAAAAGGTGAAACAAAAATCCTCAGCACTTCAAGTGAATCCAGAAACATTCGCTTTTCTTGTCCTATGCAGATATATACTCTGAAACAGTTCGGCCATCACAAGCATCAGAAAACTCCACAAGAATGAGTTATGAGTTGATGCAGAAGAAAGCAGAGTACAAATTTGATGATCCAAAAGCTAGAGTTGGGATAAAAATGCTTATCTTCTTCCAAATACTCCTATCTCTAATTCCTCAAATTGGGGAAAATTTACTTTCTAAAAATTGCAATGGAGAGTGAGAGTACAAGCAGCTCATAATTGTGCAATGCAAAACAATTGGTTTTTTCCAAAACAACTTCAAGAGATTTGTCTTAGTTTGTTCTATGAACTTGACTCCAACTTCTCTCTGTAACACATCGTTGAGGAGATTGTCAAGCAATCGCGTCCTCATCTAAGTTCTGGAACAAGATCCTTGGCTATGTCGTCGATAGTGTCTATCATTTTCACCGGCAAGAGTAGCAGAGAGAAGCACCAAGAACAAACAAAACACGTATTCCAGTACAATGTGATCACACAGACTGTTTTTAGTCCCATTTGCCACATCGTCTCCCTCATTTTCCACTTTGGACTTGAATTTGTTTTAAGAAAGCCACGTTGGACTCAAAACTTTATTTAGAAAGCCATGTATGATGAATTGCCGGAATTTGTTGCCGGAGGTACTTAAGTAATTAGTTTTTCACCAATGCAGCACTTGAGTGATCGCATGAAAAATTTTCGCACCGAAATCAGCGCTGTACTAAAAGTTAAGGCACTCCTAGTGTCCTTTTCAATTAAGTTAACTAAAAGCAGAAATAACACTTTCCAGAATACTTTGAAATGAAATAATAACACGTTTTATTGAAGTTTCTTCAAAGGTTTAAATTTCCAAGGCATATTTAACAAGAATTGGCAAGTGTTCCAGCAGCAATCTATAACATGTTCCACAGATATCATTGACATCTTAGATATAACAAAGTTTTAAGGTGATGCTGAGTCTTTATAGGCAATGAACATTCGGAGATAGAAGTATGTGTAGTATACAACACCGGATCCCTTTCTATCATATGGTTCAGTATCGCTGCCTACATTACTAAGCAATATTTTGACTTCCCCTCATTTTCTAGTTTCCTGTTAGAGAAACTTATGAGATAAAATTAAAAGGACCTAGATGCAAGCTACCATCTAAGAGACCAAAGGAGGAAATGAAGAACCCAACATTTTTAAATCTAACTCTGCAACAGAAAAACATTGTCACTTAAATTATTTGAAATCTCTCAAGTAAAACAGCAAATTGTATTTTTTTTTTTAAAAAAAAGGCCAATATAAGGCCCTTTGGGAAAAGTACTAGGTCACTGAGAATGCAAACTAGCTAAGCCATCGATGGTGCTAAGGACTAGATCAAAGCGCACCGCAGGCAAGAATTTGGAGATTCAAAACAGATGAATTGAATGCGGAGCGAGAGAGTAGCACATATCATCAGTCATCATATCTACGGAATCTAAACAATTCACCAGCGAGAAAAACAACAACAGACAACACAAACAGCATCAAAGCACTCAGATCCAATGCAAACAACACAATGCACTCAGATCATGAACCCACAGCTCGATCGCATCCATTCAAAATGCAACGCCGGAAGCCCAAACTTAATCACCTAACCCTCCAGCAGGATAACCCCCAATTGTCCGCGGATCTTCGTCTCCCAACATACCATCGAATCAGAATCAAGGCACAGCACACAGATTTAGCATCAACAGAACAGTACCTGAAACCGCAGCCCCGGATCCCAAGACCGACCAACCGACCAACCGACCGCTTTCAGAATCAAAGCTTTCAATCAGGCATGACGAGGTGCTACAAATCGAGAAGCAACATCAGCGACATCAGCAACATACCCTGGAACCCGCAGAACGCAAGGAAAAAGATAAAAGCACCCAAGACCTCCCCATCACCCATCAGCACAGACTGAACAGAACCCACCAATCGCCATGACCCACCACCCGAATATCGCCGAACGGAGAGAGGAAGAGGAGATTACCTGCAGAGAACTCATCCTCAGCTCGGGTCGAGGAATTCGCCGGCGGAAGGCGACCAAACCATCGCCACAGAAAGAGAGAGAGAGAGAGAGAGAGAGAGAGAGAATGGGTTTTGAGCAAACATCAGAGACCACGCAAAGGGCAGAGGAGGAGGCATGGCCTTTGGCGAAAGCCACGGATCAATGGTGGAGATTCGGAGTGAGTCGCACGTTTCTAATCGACAAACGCCAAAGAGATTCTCCATGCGGTGCGAAGGGAACCCGTCGCCAAGGGCCATAACTTCTCTTTATTCATCCTCCAAATTCCTTTCTTAAATGGGGGTAACATCACCAAATCGGAGTAATTAGGGGTGAGCAATCGGGCCGGTTCAATCTAAGAACGGGACCGAACTGGCCTTACCCGATTCGCTTCAGGCCAGTTCCAAGAAGAACTGGTTTGGTTCTCGATCTTGAATCTTGAAAAAAAACTAGTTTGGATCACTTGATCGGTTCTAAGATTGAAGTGGTCTAAAATAGTCATTTTAAAATAAAATAGTTATATGCAACTAAGGAGAATGAACATGATAACCTCCACACAAGACCTCGTCTAATAGAACTTTATGAGTCATATGTAAGGGAGAATATGAATTGTACAAAACTAACCCGATTCTTCCGAAGAATCGAGAACTTGTCTTGAACTGACTGGCTCAATTCCATGATGATTCCAAGTATAGCAAATTCAGTTCACAATTCTAATCTTTCAAAACCGTGACCTATAGGATAGGTCGACCAACATTGAAATCGATCACCACCAAAAATAGTAGGGTACCCATAATAAGAAACCCTATACTAAATGGGTTGATAATCAACCATTCTCCCGATGGTTCATAATTCTTGAATTTGCCATCTTCGATGGCGAAGATGACCAATCTAGTATTGAACACATCGTTTGTTTCTATGCTCACTGTGGAGAAGCAAGGATGAATGAGTTTATGAGGTTAACATTATTTCATTTGTCTTTATAGAACAATGCATGCGCTTGCTATATCAACATATTGGCAATCTCAATTTACATTTGGTTAAAGATGGAAAGACACTTCTCAATTTTACAAAACAATGCCGGAAGTGTCGATCATCGACTTAGTTAGGTTGTATTAGTGCAGTAATGTGTCGGTCAACTAGTTTATTGGCAAGCTTGAAATGGTTAGAAACCGACAATGATTAGCCCAAAAACATCGCCTCCCACAATATTCATTATCAATGATGATATGTCTTATAACCTCTTGTTAGGCTAAGACTAGATTGAGGGCCCTTTTGTTCGGCTTTTGGAGAATGTCCTTGGGAAGTGCAAAGACCTTTAGTTTAAGGGGTTTGGTCAAATATGAATACTGTTTGGTAAACTGTAATTGAAAAGGCGCCTTAGGATTCCACTTGGGAGAAATGCTGTGTGGTAAACATACATTTGGAAAGTCTTTTTGTGTGCCAATTTAAGTTGTATAACTTTAATTTGTTTAATTTGAAAAAAAAAAAAAAACAATGACTATATATACATATATATTTTATCATTGAGAGTAATGTAAAAGAGACATGTTAACAAATTTTTAAAAAAAAGAATACATCAAACTCAATTTAAAAGAGAGTAATTTCATTACAATAAACATGACAATATATGTTCAGAGGAATAAAAAAAGTTATCATTAAATATTACAAACCTCATTAACTATTTATTAAACTCATGACTTATCACGTATATGTGCCATGTGAGGGAATGCATTATCATTTGAAGCACTCATCTCCTCATTTATAGCATCATGATCAACTAAATATTCATACTTGGGATCCAAATCTACTATTTCAAAACTCATATCAGTTATGGTATTTCTTCGTATATAATTGAATAAAATCATTGTCGCTATAGTGAGTTTCGGTGCTGAATTCTTGTTCATTTGTCCAAAGCTTAATATATATTCTTACATTTTACCAAAAAAAAAAAAAATCATTGTCGCTATGACAATTTGCACTGCTTTTCATAAGGATAACTTGACATATTAGTTGGAATCTTCCACTTCATTTTTAATATGCCAAAGGCTCACTCAATATCTGAGCAAAGGTGAATACTTCTCGATGACCTGTAGGTGTAGGACCTTATCAAAACTCTGACAAATGATATCTAACATTTCTATGTGACCACCAATAACCCATAAGATTTAGATATCCAGTATCTACAAAATAACATTTACATACATAAATATAATGTAAATTTAATTAACATATGCCACATACAAATATACATATGGATGTACATAAACTATAAATTAACAAACCTGGAGGAGGATGGGAAAATTTTGCATCACGTCTTCCAATAGCTTCATAGAAGATATGTCTATCATGAGATTGTCTCTTCCAATCGGCACAAGCATAGATAATTTCCATGTTAAAATTATATATGGCTAACACATTTTGTGTTATCTATCATTTTCGACCAATAAAGCAAACTTGATCGTACATAGTACCACTGTTAGGATATGTAATCCTCAAATGAATAATGCAAATATTACATGATTTACATTTGGTTTTTCATTTTTATTGAACAATTGTACCTTACCTTAAAATATTGATAAAATCGTTGATTTTTTTTTTTTTCTTCTCTGGAACTTCCTTATATTGTTGATCGGTTGGCTAGATCTAATCTTTTGCCATATCACATACTTAATTTAAAACTAAATTAAGTGCCTACTTATGGTTTCCCTAGAGTGTTGAAAGTCTGCTTATGCTAACTTGTTACCTATACCATGTCCCAACATATAAATAAACATTCAATCATTTCTACAACATTAGTATTCCTAGATCCTTTAAGGTCATATCACGTTATTAAGTTACGCGTTAATTTATTAAATACAACCCCATGCATTCTAAACATATCATAGTACCTTATCGGATTAGTATATTTGGCATCATCTTAGCCATGCATAACTTGTGTATGATGAGGTTTGCAAATGTATGTTTCCTAATAGGCAATTGAAGTTTGAGTGATTGAGAGAAAATCCAAGAATTCATTTTCCTCCCTTTCACGGTTTTCCCTTTCTTGAGAATTATCCATAACTACCAAAATATGGTTAGAATAAGAGAAACAATGAATAATCTTGATCATCTATAAACAGAAACAATAGTATCAATCAACATATTTATCCAAATTCTACCACATAAAAAAAACCTCAACTGAAAACAATTATCACATTAAAACATTAATAGAAATTGGATTCATACAAAATGTAGATAAAGATCTTGCATAAAAATAAAGTAGCATACCAAAGAGTTCAAATAAGATACAATAACATCTTAGTTATGACTAAGCTCTTCCATCTCAAGCTTGAGATACTTAATTCTTAGTGCATCATTATTCAAGCTCATGAAAACCTACCTATTGTCTATCTTTTCATTAAAAATGTTTAATTACAAAAAAGTACAACTTTTTATCTTGCACAATCTCTAGTCCAAATTCATCACTTGCTTAAGATGTAACGGCATCAGTGCTCCTACTTTTGACAGCAGAGCAAAACTTGTTAATTTGGTTTATAAGTAGTTGTACTAGGGTTAAATTCTTTTCTTTCTTTTTCAAACTTGTCTCGTTGAAGTTTGCAGTTCCCTTTTACGGGTATGAGTACAAATTTATTCATCAATATTTTCACCCATATGACACTCCAAATTATCATCAGCAGATTCTGCACCATCATCAATATCAGGTTGTGCGGTTTCAACATTTTCATCAATATTTTCACCCATATGACACTCAAAATTATCATCAGTAGATTATGCACCATCATCAATATCAGGTTGTGCGGCTTCAACATTTTCATCAATATATAAACCTAATGCAAGATTTTATGTGATTCCTCTAATAGCAATTGTAACCTTGAACATTCTATATAACAATGTTTCAAAATAAGGAGGTATACCTTTTGTCCTAAAAACCTTAATCTTATGATTGTCATGTTGTAATAAAGCATTTGAGTAAGTTGTATCATTGAAAATGAGAACTTAGCAGAAAAGTAAAAGAAGAAATAATAAAAACTTGATTTCACTTTCCCACCATTCATCATTTGTATCAATGGTTTTCTTTCTTAAATCTTGTCCTAGTCATGTTTCATTGTAAACCAATGTCATTAATCTTTTTTTTTTTTTTTTTTTTTCATTTTTCCTTAAGATTATTCAACTTATTCTTTATTTGAGTTTTATCATACTTTATGCCTCTCAAGTTCTTGAACTTATTAATTATGACACTCCATATATCCCTCTTGTTGGTTATAGGATGATTACCTTTATTGATTTATTCAGCACACTACTTATAAGATGCTTCTACATCTTTCATGGTCTAATATGCCTTCTCCTTTGTGAAACTCGCCAACCAAATCAAGATGAACTAGTAAAATGTTGGTTATTAAATATGACAGTCCATGATTATTACCTTTATTGATTTGTTCGATACATGACTTATAAAATGTTTTTACATCTTTGGTAGTCCAATATGCCTTCTTCTTAGTTGAACTTCTCATCTTCCAATAACATGAACGTGAACAAATTTGAGAGGTATAATTAAAAAAGAATAGCAACTAAATTGAAGCCAAATTAAGATGAATTAGTAAAGCACAAATTAAAGTGATATTGTAAAAACCTTCAAGATTGAGATGAACCTACAAGGCCCTGTTTAGGGTTTGTGAGGGTAAAGAGAGCTCAAGGGCGGCGAGCATGAAGGAACGTAGCTTCAAGCATGAAAAATGGGAAGTCTCTAGCAAGGTATGAGATGACGAATGAAAAAAGCACAAAAAGAAGGGGAGTCATGAGCCACTAGAGAGTAAGTAAAGAGAGAAGAGCATTTAGGATTTTTTGTTTATAAAAGGCAAAATGGAATTATGTTTAATAAATGAGGGTGGATGGGCAACTGACATTTTTTCATCAAAATAAGGAAGTAGCATTCTGAAAATGCTACTTCTTAGGGCATCTCTATTCGTGTATCCCCTTAAAGGCCTTTGAAGAGCTTTGGAGATACAGTTACATATCCCCAAAAACTTCCAAATGTATAATCAAATACCATTACATTTGGTCAAACCCATTTAGAGCCCAAAGCCCCTTCCATATGTTGAACCAACCACGCCCTTATAGTAATTATTGCTTGTCTTCATCAAATGTTGGCCTTTTGGGATGAAGATAACATTTTTAATAGAAGGTTTTTCCTTTTTGATTAAATGTAGCTCCATCCTTATTCCAAAAGGCCATGTGTAGAATTTTCCAACCAATTCTGTCAAGTGCAGCAGTATACATTAATAACATCCTGCTCTACAACCCTGATGAGGAATCCCACTTCCAACTTGAGTAGTTTGCAGACATTGTAAAGGAGTATGGGATTATGCTTTCTCAAAAAAAAGATGAATATCGCCTAGACAGAAATTGAATTTCTCGGTATGCACCTTAACAAAGAAACAAACTATCCATGGCCACACATTGCTCGGAAACTGCTAAAATTTCCTGAAGAGAACTTCACAACAAAGCAAGTTTAGCAATTTCTTGGGATAATTAATTGTCTCAAAGATTTTGTTCCAAACATTGCAAAACTGTTGATTCCACTACAATCAATGCTAAAGAAAAATCCCCCACCTTGAGGAAAATCTTAAACTAAAGTAGTTGCTGAACTTAAGGAGATTATGCAGATTCTTCCTCCATTGCAAATCCCATCAATAGGAAAGAAGATTCTCCAAACTGACATTAGTGATGAATACTGGGCAGCCATCATGTTCGAAGAAATTGATGGTAAGAGATACATGTGTGCTTACAAGAGTGGAAAATTTTCCCATGTTGAGATGCATTATCATTCCACTTTCAAAGAAATCTTGATGGTGAAAAATGGAATAAAAACATTCGAATTCCATTTCATCGGCCATCACTTCCTAGTAGAATTGGACATGGCATTTTTTCCTCAGATGACCAAATTCAAACAAAAGCAGATTCCACATTCACAATTGTTTCGATGGGCTGAATGGTTTTCAAAATACTCTTTTGAAATCAAACACATTGCTGAGAAAAAGAACATGCTTGCTGACTTTTTGTCAAGACTAAAAACACTAGCAGAAATCAACATGTACATCATAAGTCATGCTTTCCATACTTTTCACCACAATAACAAATATAAGATCGAAAGGATACGAGATTGGCCAAGCTAGCAATACCCCTAGGAGATTGTTGAACAAATCTAGAATAATAGCCTCATTGAAAATTTGGAAAACCTCATGTGGCAATACCACACAGATCTATTCAGACTCCATGGAGGATCAATTTTTTTTTTCATTTTGGATTAAATTCTAGCTATCCAATCATACACCCTTTAATCTGGAAAGAAGAAGACTTCTCTGATCAGTTTTGATGTTATTATAATGCTTAACCAACAAGTATTTAATAGCTATCAAAATTCCAACCAGAAAATTTATTGCCAACCTCACCAGGATATTCGGACTTGGACGAAACATTGAATAGGAAAGTGACATAAATCTTTTACCCTTCCTCAATTGGTTTTATCCTCCCACTCACTAGAAGCAGCTCTTATAGCAAGAACTAAGAATTGTCTGTCTAGACCTTGAAACCTACATTGTTTTGTTCTTCCGATGACCATGGGCTTTTGTAAAAAATAATGGCAGCATCACCAATGCCCCCACAGATTATAGGAACCACATCCTATAAACCTTAGCCGCACCTTAAGGAAGCTCGAATTTACAAATTTTTTCCAAGACCTATTGGTTGTTGTGAACACTAGTACCGAGAACTCTGAAGAGTTTTATGCCACCATTCCTAAAGATGTATAGAACTATAATGTACCCACCGCATGAGATCACTATAGTCTTACACAAAAAGCCAAGGAAGCACTCGATAAATTCAGACAAACTGTATCATCACAAGAGCAAGAAATGACAGATACAGATGACCCTGCACGGTCATCTCAAGACCCCTATTCACAATGGGGGGTCCTCTCTCTCAAGACCCCTATGATCACGAAACTCTGTCCTTATCCCTAAGAATGGACACATCTTACTATACTCAACCATCCAATTGGCCTCAGCCAAACATGCCTACCGACATTACAGGGTCCTCCAAGAATCATGAAGAAGCATCTTCGTCAAACGAGGCAAAAATGTGGAATACCCGAACTCTCTTTGAAGATCCACTTACAGGACTTGAGCAAATATACGAAGAACATCTTCTGGCAGAAATGCATAGTTCTGATGACTCAAACTATGACTATAATTGTCACGCCCCGAACCCCGAGACACGTGAATAACCTGCCATGGTCATACAAATGCGACATCCCCAGGTGGTGTCGCCGACCCAATTAATTTATTATGCGCATACGGAACGTGCTATAAAACCCTTGACAAAAATTCACGAGATAGGAAAGCAGGAAATCAACACATTCATAAACAAGCGTACTATCATAGATAAACATCATTCCATAGATTACATATATGCCAAAATGGTCAGCTTACAAAAAGGGATCAGTTCACCAAAAAGAAGGAACGATCCTAAGACTACTAGTCGGACTCGCTCTTCGATCCCACTTCAGAATGAGCAGCCTCCGGAGACGAGGGGTCCTCCAACCTACCATCAGGAGGGTCATCTACTCCTTCTCCTAGGATGGCTTCCATAACAACGGATGGGATATGAAAACTACTAAGCGGACCAATCCTGAAACCATTGGGCCCAAAACGAAACCAAGCCCTATATCTATGAGGTACCCTAACGAGAAGCCCTCCCGGACCGTGGTCCTAACCGGCTCATAGATCCAATGGCCCTCGGGATTGGGACAACCGAACTTCTGCCGTACTATGCACGGGAAGATCATAACGCTCCGGGGGTTACGCCATCTATGGTCTTGAAATTTTGGCCCACAACGGGGTGAGACATTGTCTCGGCAAGTTCAACCCCCCTAAACCCCTATTAGAAAGAAAATACACCCGGGTGGCCTAGCCACCTCACACAGAAGACTTACCTTGTCTTAATTCCTTCTTGCAGGTTAGCACAATTTATACCAGAAAATCTCAGGTGATCATGAGAATTTAAACAATTGGAACACCAACACTTTCATATAAACCACAATCGCACTCAGCACACATTCCAATTATTATTCACCGCCACACACGGGCATAGCCTACTCGCAATTCAGCTATCTATTGACATTAATGCCAGGCATCGCCTCCCCCTTGGAGAGCGCGGCTTCGTCTCTACGTCGACGGCATTCCCGAAGGAGCATAGGTCTAGTTGGCCTAGCCTCTACTGCGACCCGAGCCTCGTCGCTACACGACGGCGAACCAAAAGGAATACGAGTCCAAATTTCTGGCTTAGCCATTCTCTACCGCGACCGAGTCTTTCAACCAAAGACACGACAATCAAAACGACCTCCGGACACTCCACATTTCATTCATATACTCAAATCACAATATTAATCCTTAACATCCAATTTTTGCATCAAAACCCGACACTTGGGTTTTTATGAGTAAAATCCCTATTTATCACATTAAATAGTCAATTCGCCACATCCATTCATCAAATTCAAATTCTAAATGCACAGTAGCGATCAGCACGAAATTCTAAGCAATTGAGGTCAAAAATAATTTTTTTGAATTTTTTTTTCGGAATATAATATATTATTAAAACTCCAGAATTTCGAAGTATTTGATTAAATAAAAAATAAACCCTTTTATGTCCCATCAAGGGTTAATATAATATAACCACTCAATTAACTCTAATTAAACATATTCTAATTTAATCACCCCTTAATCTAATCCACAATTAAAATAAACTAATCTAACCACCTAAACTTACTTAACTTAGACTAAGCACACTTAGGGCATCATTAACCCTCTAATAAAGATTTAGTGAGTTAAACTCACCGGAATCGCTTTTCGACGAGTCCTCAACGAAGAGGACGGCGAGCCCGACGACAAACCTCCTCGGGCGACACCAAAGGAGGCGGGAAGACACCCAAAGCGGGCCTTGAAGTTCGGATCTAGGGCCGGAAGTCGCTCCCCAAGGCCGAACGGAGGAGCTCCGGCGGCGGTTTGGGCGAAACCGGCGGAGAGAGGCTGCGGTGGCCCGGCGGCGACTTGCGGCGGCTCCGGCGGTCTTGGTTGGCTCCGACGGTGGCCGGCGAACGGCGAGCGGCCATGCGGCGAGGAGGGACGACGACACCGGAGCTCGGGCCACACGAGCAATGCGGCGGCCCGCGGCGGCGCGCGAACGGCAGCGACGGCACCTGCAACGACGAGCGGACGACGAACGAAGGGCGGTTGGCGTGCGTGCGAGCTGCTGGTTTTCCTTCCTCTCCCCCTCTTCCAAGAAGCTAGAGGTTGAAGATGATGTTGATGGGTGCTTTTTGGAGATTAAATCTCCACCCTCCACTTGTCAACTTCTTCTTCAATTTGACCAACCACCATGACATCACCTGATGTCATCTTCCACTAACTAAAACTCCCACAACTTCATGCCAATGGGTGCAATTTCTTTCTCCGCCGTGGCATGAAATTTTGTACAACTATTCCTTCAATTCCAATCAATTCTCTTCCAATTGAGCCCAATTAAAATCCATAAATTACTCCAATGTTCCTAATAAGGTTTGTGACATAACCAGACTTCCAATTGTTGAATTCACTTTCAATTTCACGGTTAATTTCACTCTGCATAATATTAGCGCGTCCTAGCCTACCAGGTAGCTTTTTAGAAATTTTCGTGCATTTGACCTGTGGTTGATCAATCCAAGCCACAATGTACATCTTGACACATTGGCGACTCTCGGTTGTTGTGGAAATCTCAAGGTTTCAGTTACGGACACAGAGGACCTAATCGACAGAAAAGCCGACCTAGTGCCGACCGACAAGAACAGTGCAATCTGGTGGAATCACCCACACTTGATCACCTGCTTCTATCGAGTCGACCTATCTCCGGTCTCTAATCGATTTTTAACTGTGCCATAATGACCCTTGCAGATTAGTTCGGTCGAAAGGTCGTTTCCTAGTCAAATTCTCGAGTCTAATGCATTATAATCTCTTACCGGCTTCACCCGATAAATTAGTTTTCACATGAGTGGCCAGCTCAAGGAAAAGAACAATATGTGCAAAGATGAAATGCCCATCTAAATTTTACTGAAAATAGAATTGGAAAAATCGAGATGTCATAATAATGGCCATGATGAAAGAGATCGCTGACTGTAGCAGATCACTGTAGCAAGTCACTATAGCTGTAGGCTAGGGAATTCACTATTCATATCGCCGAGAATAATTCCCTAATGGATTTTCCGGAGCCTCCGTTTGTTTCAGGACCCGTGAGCCTAGATCCTTATTTGTGTGTGACCTCTTAAAGTCTATAAAAGGCAAGGAGCATGTAATGTGTTGGGTAGAGTCCCTTGAAATAAAGTGAGTGTTTTGTTAAACTCTCAATATCTTTCTAAAACACTTCTTATTCTCCAGCCTAGTAGGATCCTCTGAGAAATGCAGCTCGGATAATTAGAAATGTTACCATCCTAACATCTCTAAGTGTCTTTAGGCTCTAAACTAAAAGCTAGAGTGATTTCCTGTTAAAAGGCTGTCCCTGAAGGGCTTGAATGAGAGGTTCGCCCATAGTGGGAAGGCATACCTATAGGAAACTAATTCCGTCTTCCCTAGTTTTAAGCATAGGTCCATTCATGTGTTGGCAAGTCACAGTGTGCGTCCGTAGTGTGCTAATATGATGCGATTGCCTCTAGAATCAGTCAATAACTCATTTGTCATCAAACCTCTGAAAGCCAATTTAAAAGATCTGTCTTTTTATCACCTAATTAAGAGAGGGGTCGAATGGATCCTGAGGCATAAGGGATCGGTGACATGGCAAACAAACATGCTCTATGAAAAAAAAAATATCTCCTTTGTCATCGAACCTTTGAAAGCCAATTTAAAAGATTTTCCTTTTTATCGCTTAATTAAGAGAGGAGTCGAATGGATCCTGAGGCATAAGGGATCGATAACATGGCGCAAACAGACATGCTCTATAAAAAAAAAAAGATATCATGTTAGAAGATTTGACTAAAAGATATTTCTCCTATCCAACGTATAAAGTTTGCATACTTGAGTTTGACAAATGCCCTTCAAAGGAAGAAAGCAAGATGAAGTCAATATTGAAGTCAATATCGATGATTAGACTTAAGAATGACCTAACCTTGTAAGTGCACTTTTAGATAAAGAATTTAAAGATAAATTGGTTGTTTTACTTAAAGAATATAGAGATTATTTTGCATGTGATTATCATAAGATGCCAAAATATAGAGATGAGTATAGTCAAACACAATTTGTAGATCAAAAAAGGGTTTAGCCCAAACAAACCTCTCACACAATTTGTCTTAGATGTAGTTTTCAAGACCAAAGAATAATGTGAACGGCTAATGAAGGCATGTTTCATAAGGCCAGGTAGAGATGTCAAATAATTATCCAACATCATCATGTCAATAATGTAATTGATAATGTAGAACAGAAAGTCGAGAGTGTGCATCGATTTTAGAGACTTCAGCATGTCAGCAATAATGTAATTGATAATGTAGAAATTCATGATAAAAAAATCTTATATAATGATTTATTCACGACAAAAGGGATTACGGGATACCTTTTATCCATAACAATAACTTTAAGAAAGCAATAACCCCTAGCTTTCGATTGTTGCAGAAATAGGAGAAACAATAAAATTCGATTTCTCTCTCTTAACTCACTTTTTATTAACATATTTTATCCGATGAAGGATAAAATGTAGCGCTTATGTATGGGTGGAGAGAGGATTAGACTCTTTTTATAAGCTATCAATGAATGCCTTCAATAAATGTCTTTTATCAAAGCACACAAAATATTTTATCTCCATAGAAGTTGCAACTTTTCATGGCCAATACATTTTTAGAATTTAAATAATTATTAAATCATTAATACTATCATGTGGGCCACAATTATTTTTACATTCTTCCACTTGGTCCATATGACCTTTTGTTCATGGCTTAATAAAGACCATGATGCACACAATAATATTAATGTAAAATTTTTCTTAAATTTGCTATTAGATAATAATCACAATTAAGTAAAGAAAACTAATGCGAGCCATAAAGTTGTATGTCATTAACCAACACAGTCCCTTCCATATATTACAATTATAGTTCTCTACTTAACATGATCCATAAATGAGAAGTATCGTAAAAGACTATCTTAAATGGAAAAGATGAAATATCATAAACACATACATGAGTTCGGAGTGTCAAATGAATAAACTTAATGGAATTTTTATATCATTAATGGTGTCTAATTCTGAACTTTTCTTTAACGGACAAGTATTTAATTTCCATATATTTAGCATCCTTAGAATATTTGCCGTTTTTAAAGAAGAAAACTGTTGCAGAATTATCACAATAAATTTTTAGCGGCTTAACAATAACGTTGACAATCAGAAGTCCTGAAATAAAGTTTTGTAGCATAACCTATTAATAGTGGCCTCAAAGCATGCCATGAACTAAAGCGTCCACAGTGGAATGGAGCAATGACCGACTGCTTTGCACTTTTCCATCAAATTGCCCCTTTAGCAAGAAGGAACAAGTAGCCAACGTTGATTTTTTTCTATTGGCACATCTAGTTAAGTCTGAATTTGAATATCCAATCACTTCAAAATAATCATATCTCTTATAAGTAAGCATATGATTCTTAGTTCCTTGCAGGTATCTGAAAACTTTCTTTGTAGTTTTCTAGTGATCCATTCCTTAGTTACTTTAATATTTGCCCAACAATCTGCTAGCAAAACTGACTTTTAATCTATTGTAAGTTTGAGCATATGTTAAGTTCTCAACAACATACGCATAAGGAATTATTTCTCATTTACTGTTGTTTTAATTCATTTTTCAGAGACTATATAAGGCTAAATTTGTCTCATTTCTAAGGGAAAAAACCACTAAAAATCCTAAATTTTATCCAATATGACAAATTTACCCTAAACTTTTTTTATAATACAAAAAATCACAAACTTTATCAACTGTAACACATTTACCCCAAACTCTATGACCGAATGGCATTTTCATATTTTATTTTTAGATTTTTTTCTTTCCTTTTTATGTTTTTTCCCTTTTTCCTTTCTTTTTTTTTTTCCTTTTTTCTTTGTCTTTCTTCCCTTCACCATGGCTAGCGGAGGGAAGCCAGACTTAGGTGAGGGCCAATTTGGCAAGGGTTGTCTTCAATTGGGTTCGCAAAGGTGACCCTCCCTTGGGTCGGGCTTCCCTACGTTAGCCATGGCAAAAGGAAGAGAGAAGAAGAAAAAATGAAAAAAAAAAAAAAAAAGAAAATCAAAAGAAAAAAAATTAAAAAGTAAAAGACGAAAATGTCTTGTAGCTTGAGGTAAATGTGTCATGCGAATACAACTTTGGAGTTTTTATGTCACAAAAAAACTGAGATAAATTTGTCACGATTGACAAAATTTGGGATTTTTTATATCACAAAAAAAAAATTCTAGGTAAATTTGTCACACTAGGCAAAATTTTGGATTTTTGGTAGCTTTTTCCTTATTTCTAAATTGGAAGTATTTTTGCTTAACATTTATCTATATTGAATCTCTCTAAAGTTTTATTGATGTAGGCTTTATGAGATAACCTTAAAAATCCTTGTGATCTATCACAAAGTATATATATTCCTATCACACTTGTTACCTCTCGTACATTTTTTATTTGAAAATTTTGAGAGAAAAATTCTTGATTTCATGTAAAAAACTTGTTTCCATCGATCTACACACACCCCCTCCCCCACACCGATTAATAATGTTTCCCTTAAATGCAAAGGAAGTTGTGGTGTGACATCTTGATTTTTCTATTTTTGTTTTTAATAAAATGAGATGGGCATTTCATCTTCACGTATATAGTTCTTTTCCTTGAGTCGGCCACTTATGTGAAAACTAGTCTATCAGGTGAAGCCGTTAAGAAATTCTAATGCATCAGACTCGAGAATTTGACCAGGAAGCGACCTTTCGACCGAACTAATCTACAAGGGTCATTACAGCACAGTTAAAAATCGATTAGAAACCGAAGATAGGTCGACTTGACAGAGGCATGTGATCGAGTGTATCGCACTATTCTTGTCGGTCGGCACTGGACTGGCTTTTCTGTCGATTGGGTACCCTATGTTTGTATTTGAAACCTTGAGATTACCACGACAACCGAGAGTCGCCAATGTGTCAGAGATGTACATTGTGGCTTGAAAATAATCAACCATAGATCAAATGCACAAAAATTTCTAAAAGCTACCTGGTAGGTTAGGACGCGCTAATATCGTGCCAGAGTGAAATTAACCGTGAATTGAAAGTGAATTCAGAAATTGGAAGTCCTGTTATGTCACAAATCTTATTATGAACATTGGATTAATTTATGGATTTCAATTGGGCTCAATTGAAAGTGAATTGAATAGAATTGAAGAATTTGATGTACAAAATTTTATGTCACGGGGGAAAAAGAAATTGCACCCATTGGAATAAGGTTGTGGGAGATTGGGATAGTGGAAGATGATATCACTTGATGTCATGGTGGTTGGGGCCAAGTGAGGGAGATTGTGACAAGTGGAGGGTGGAGATGGACTCTAAAAAAGGTGGGATGTCACTTCCCCCTATCTCCATCATCTTCTTCATTTGAACTTGGGAAGAGAGAGAAAGAGGAGAGAGAGAGAGAGAGAGAGAGAGAGCTGCGATCGGTTCAGCCAGCCCGACGCCGCCCCTTCGCCCGCTCGGTCGCCACCTCTGTGCCCCCCATCGCCATCGTCGGCGCCGCCCGTCTACGCGTGCCGCTCCCCCTTCGCCCACGTGACCGACCAGCCCGCGCGTAGCTCCATCCTGCTCGTGCGACCTCGAGCCTCCTGCACCTTCATCCAGCTGCTGCCGCCGTCGCCAAGGTCGCCGGAAGTCTCGCCGAAGCGCCACCTCGCCGCACGAGCTGCCGTCGCCGTTTCCACCGGTCCCGCGCCCATCCGGTGACCGTAGCTCCTCCGACCGGCCTTGGACAGCAGCCGAATTTCCAGCAAGATCCAAGCCTTCAAGGCCCGTTTTAGGTGTCTTCCCGGCCTCCTTTGGTGTTGCCCCAAGGAGATTTGTCGATGGCCTCGCCGTCCTCTTCGCCGGAGACTTGTCGGAAAGCGATTCCGGTGAGTTTAGCTCACTAAACCTTGATTAGAGGGTTAATGATACTTAGAGTGTTCTTAGTTTAAGTTAAGTAAGTAAGTTTATGTGGTTAGATTAGTTTATTTAGTTGTGGATTATATTAAGGTATTTAATTAAGTTAAAGTGTGTTTAGTTTAAAGCTAAGTATGTTTATTTTAATATAAGCCTTGATGTGACTTAAATGAATTTATTTCTGATTTAAATAAATGTTTAGAAATTATTGGATTATTTAATAATATATTATATTACGAAAATTATTAAAATATTATTTATTAAAAAAAATTTTGAAAAAATTTATTTCGGACCTTAATTTCTCAGAATTTCGTGTTGATCGCTGCTGTGTATTCAGATTATTGATTTGATGGTTGGATTTTGTAAATTGAATGTTGATTGTGAAAAATATGGATTTATTCAGAAAAATCCCGGGTGTCGGGTTTGACACCGAAATTGGATTTTTTTTTTTTAAGGATTACTATTGTAATGTGAGCGTTTAAGTGAAATGCAAAGTGTCCGGGAGTCAGTATTGAATTGTCGTGTGCTGGTTGAAAGACTCGGTCGCAGTAGTGGCTAGGCTAACTCGACCTATATTCCTTTAGAAACACCATCAACATAGTGACGAGGCTTGGGTCGCAGTGGAGGCTAGGCCAATTGGACCTATGCTCCTTCGGGAACGCCGTCGACGTAGTGACGAAGCTGCACTCCAAGGTGGGGAGGCGATGCCTAGCTATATGCCAGTAGATAGCCGAACTGGGAGTAGGCTATGTTCTTGTGTGGTGATAAATGAAAATTAGAACGTGTACTGAGTGTGGTTACCGATTATATGAAAGTGATTGTGTTCCAATTGTTTAAATTCTTCTGACTACCTGTGATTTAGTGATTTGAACTGTGCTAACCCGCAGGAAGGAAATAAGGCGAGGTAAGTCTTCTGTGTGATGTGGCTAGGCCACCCTTGGGCGTATTTTCTTTCTAATAGGGGTTTAGGAGGTTGAACTTGCTGAGACAATGTCTCACCCCGTTGTGGGCCAAAATTTCAGGACTGTAGATGACAGAATCCCTAGAGTGTTATGGTCTTCCCGTGCATAGTACGAAGCATAAGTTCAGTTGTCCCGATCCTGATAGTCATTGGATTTATGAGCTTGTCAAGACCACGGTTTGGGTCCAGGAGGCCTTGTTTATCAGGGTGTCTCATAGATATAAAGCTTGGTTCCGTTTTGGGCCCAATGGTTTCAGAATTTGTCCGCTTAATAGTTTTGATATTCCACCTGCTGTGATGGAGGCAATTCTAGGTGAGGGCGTAGCTAACCCTCCCGATGGTAGGCTGGAGGACCCATCGTCTCCGGAGGCTGTTCAGTCTAAAGTGGGATCGAAGAGCGAGTCCGACTAGTAGTCTTAGGACCGTTCCTTCTTTTTGGTGGATGATTTCTTTTTGTAAGCTGACTCTTTTTGGTATATATATATGTAATCCCTGGAATGTTGTTTATCTATGAAAGCTTGATTGTTTATGAATGAGTTGATTTCCTGCTTTCCTATCTCGTGAGTTTTTGTCAGGGGTTGTATATTATGTTCCGTATACGCATAATAAATGAATGGGGTCGGCGACACTACTTGGGAATGTTGCATTTGCATGACCATGACGGGTTGTTCACGTGTCTCGGGGTTCGGGGCGTGACATGTGGTATCATTGAGTTGCGTTTATGGGGCAAGATGAGAGAGGCAAGCGAGCTGTATTCGTGAGGGGAGCCAAGATAGGTAGGCAATATCATCACCTCAGTTGTGTTCTTAAGGCGAGCGAGGAGAGGCAAAAGATCTAAGAAGAGAGGCCACCGAGTTTTCATTTTATATGATAGAAGAAAGAAGAGGAGAGGCCGAGGTTTTGGACTAAGAATGTGTACACATACATCCATACATGCACATACCCTAATGTCCCAAGTTCAAGGGACCAACCTACATGGTACAACTTCTAGGGGCCTCAAAACCAAGGACGGGCCTAGTTCCCTAAGGAAGAGGACTAGGATTAGTCGGATTGGACCGGTCCAGGGTCAATATGGAGTTGACTCTAAAATAGTGCTCACCCTACCCTTAACTTGTGTGATTGTGACGCAGTTGAAAAGCTCATGAGGAGAGCCTTTTTATGAGCCTAATATTGATAAGATAATCTGAAAAAAAAAATCGAAGACTCTAAATTTTATCATAAGCCGGCACAATTTACTCGATTCCATGAATTAATCATGGGACTAACGTTCATAAGCCAAAAAAAAAAAAAAAGTCCTTATTTTACCATAATGAAGTCTTTTGAAAAAGAGTGGTTTGATTTCAAAATTTCTTATGAAAATGTCTAAACAAGCTCACAAACACGATTTGCATTAAAGTCCCGAGCTTGCTCAACACAAACTTCTTTGTGGATATAGGCCCCGTTTGGTTCGGCTTTTGGGGAATGTATTTGCAAAAATGCAAATACCTTTAGGTAAATGGGGTTTTCCGAAATGCAAATAGCGTTTGGTGAATTATAATTCTAACATCTATTGAGAAACAACTTTGACCAAAATATCATTTGGTAAAATTTGCATTTGTAAATGACTTTTATTAAATTAAAAAAAAACATTTGTATTTTTTTTTTGAAATCTGGGTCTTAGGACCGCCGGATCGGCCATCGGACGCTCGAGGTCGCCTGAGGTCGCCTGACCCAGGTGATTGCGACCCCAGGCGGCAGTCGCCTGGGGTAGCCCGACCTTGGCGACCATCGTCTGAGGTCGCGCAACCTTAGGCGGCCGCCTGGGTAGTGCGATTCAGGCCATCAGTCGCTGGGTCGCGCGATCCAAGCTCGCTGAGGTCCGGCGACGATCGTTGGGGTCGGGTGACCCTCAGGCGGCGGTCGTCGGTGCGCACGATCCCTTGGCCGGCGGTCGTCGGCCTCTGATCGGCTTTTCTTGGAGAAGATGAACAGTAACCGAAACTTGCATTCAAAAAATGTAAGTTCCCAAGGATCCTCCGGACCTAAGGGCATTTAGAGTCTTTTGGAGATGCAATTATATTTTTCCAAAGTTGAGCAAAAACACGAACCAAACACGATTGCATTTAGCCAAAGGACTTTAGAGTCCCAAAATCCATTCCAAAAGCCGAACCAAACAGGGCCATAATCTTTTCAGGACGCGCTCTGCACTCGAAATCGTGTTTCTTCGCACCTAGACAAGTCTATTTTCGAGCGATTTTAAGAGCGCACCTGACCCAAAAAAAACAAAAAATAAAACAGAGAGAGAGAGAGCGCCAGAATCATCTAATAAGCCCAACAAACATCCATCACGGTACGCAAGAGAGGGAAATTTCCAAAACTTTCCGCCTTCTTTTTCTCGCCCGTTCCCCTCTCCATTCTCTGTGGGGGGGTGGCTTGGATTAATAGATTCACAAAACACCGAGTCGAGTACCCCCTTTTTTATTTGTTTGTCAAGTCTCTCTTTCCTCCTTCTAACCTCACCCTCTCTCTCTCTCTCTCTCCTCCGTTCCTCAGTCTTTCTCTCTCCTCCTCCTCTCCCCTCCTCTCCTCTCCTCTCCGCTCGCCCAGCTCAGTCGCACTGTCCAGCTCCGCCGCCACCCCCGCCGCCGCCCCGCCGCCCCCCCGTCGCCGGACCTTCTCTCTCGGTCTCCGACCGCCGCTCGCGCCGGCGGGGCCCGGCTCCGGCGTCTCTTTGTGCCGCGCGTCTCTGTCTCTGTGTCTCCGTCTCTCTCTTTTCGCTCTCTCTCTCTCTCTCTCTCTCTCTCCCCCACGCAGCGACCCAGCACCGGCTCGCCGACTCTGATCGCCGCCGGTCTTCGCCGCTGCCGGGCCCACCTACCTCGCCGAATCGCTCTCGTAAACCGAGGTGAGCGTCTCGTTCCCGCGCGCGCGCGCTCTTGCTCTTGCCAGATCGTGAGGACCGTCGCTCGGGCCGTGCGGATCAGAAAAGGCACTGCCTTGGCCGGCGCGGGGCGGCGTCGTGGCGGATTTTCTTCCCTCCCCGCCCGCGCCCCGTGCCCGTCCCTGCCTACGCCGTCGCAAATTGGCGTCTGGTTTTTAATAACAATTTGGCGTAGCGTAAGGCAACACGGTCTTCGTTTATTCGTTTAGTGCCTTGCGTTAAAAACCATTGGGTCTGACGAGCGCTGTTATGACGACTTCTTCTTCTTTTTTTTTTTTTTTTTTTTTTTTTTATGGCAAATGCAGATGTTGCTTCCTTCCACAGTGCTATAGGTTGAACTATAACCATGGCGTCCAAAGGTCCAAGGTCGAAATTGGATCACGAGACGAGAGCTCGGCGCCAAAAGGTTCATAAATTATGGGATTTGCTTGATCCTTTTCTGTTTAATATGTATATTTTGGCGAGTTACATAATGGGGGTGTATTCATAGTTCTTTTTTCATGAAACACATGGCCAAGTTGCCCAGATGAGCACTCGCTGTGCATAATGCAAAATAGATGTTTTGTTGGTAGGAGGAAAAGTTTATGCCTTTCTGCTTATGAGGCAGATATTTATGCAACTGCATGATTCATCTGATGGACGGGGGCTTTTCAGTAGAGGGACTGTTCCTAGGTTATCAGATATTAGCTCATAATTTACTTAGTTTATCAGTTTCAGTCATTGATATATGGTGTCACTTTAAATGCTAGGCACTCGAAGCCCCTCGAGAACCTCAACGCCCTAAAACTCACTGGGATCATGTTTTAGAAGAGATGGTCTGGCTGTCGAAGGTAAGAGAAGCATTTTCGACTTGCTTACCTGGTTGATATTTTTCTTCACTGCAGAAAGCTGTGGGGTAAATGTGGGGTGTTTTGCTTAGGGCGATTGATATCACTCTTGCAAAAGATGTTGGAATGCAGTAGATTGGTTGAAATGCATTCATATCATGTCAATTGAACTACTTACATGTAGGATTTTGAGTCTGAGCGTAAATGGAAACTAGCTCAAGCAAAGAAGGTTGCCATAAGAGCAAGCAAAGGCATGTTAGACCAGGCTACCAGGGAAGAAAAGAAAATGAAGGTTTTGCCTTTTTGCTTAGAGTTGCCATTCTTTCTCATGATCTTCTTCATCTTCTTCTTCTTCTTCAAGGAAGGCATTGTATACTTGTTGGTTTATGACAAGGAATGCCACAGTGAACATTGGTTGGTTTACTATGTTTAATTTTGATGTCAGGAAGGGGAACAAAGATTGAGAAAAGTTGCTCTTAATATTTCAAAGGATGTGAAGAAGTTCTGGATGAAAATAGAAAAGCTGGTAGGTTTATCTAGTGCAATTTGATCTCTCTCAAAGGGATGCATTTTTCTCTCTTTTGAAGATTATCTGAGACTTGTACTAACACCCTTAATTGTAGGTGCTTTACAAGCATCAGCTGGAGGTTGATGAGAAAAGGAAGAAGGCACTTGATAAGCAGCTTGAGTTTTTATTGGGCCAAACTGAGAGGTAAACGTTTCTTATATTTTCATAAGTATATAAATTATTTGCTTATGATGAGATCAATGAGCTTGCTTGTGAAGGACGGGCATCTTAAGAAGATTCAGCTGACATTGATGTACGTGTGTGCCATATATTTTTATATTAGGTACTCAACAATGCTGGCAGAAAATCTCACAGATGCACATATAACTTTGCAACAAAATACTATCGAGGAGCATCAGCCAAGTATTTCACCTGAGGATGATGATGAGAATTTGACTAATGAGGGGATGGAACTAGATGCTGGTGAGGAGAGGTTTTTCAAGTTGTTTGATTTTTACTGTCCGTTTATTAAGTTACATGTTAGTCTATTATGCAGAATCTCGTCCAGAAGCTGCAAATGTTGATGAAGATTTTAGTCTACAAACCGAAGATGAGTCGGTGAGGATCTGCAAGCTTTAACTATCTGTATAGGGGCACATAGCATTTGGGATTTGCAGCTCTTGCTCTCTTGCATCTTGTGCTGTAGAACATTATTTTGTATTTAGTAGTGAGCAACGGTTTAGAAATGCATATTTTGGGAACCACTTAGGTGCATGGATAGTCATTTTCTTAGGTTGGGATTGGAGTAGCATGTCACTTGTTGATTTGATTTTGAGACAGGTGGAATGCTTTCCCCCTAGAGTAATTGACATTACTAAACTGGAAGAAAGAGTCTGATGTATTTCTGCAAATTATCCTGATGACAATGAAGTGCATGTTTTTAATGGCAACATTAGCATCAATTACTACTTTATTATAGATTATGTATCTTAGTGGAAGTACAATTTTCTTATGCACTGTTACTGTATCAATTCTGATATATGATTACCTGCATCCCTTTGGACACACTCACATTCATTTGGACCCTTTCGATGTCTCTATTTGTTTGTGCTGAAATGAAAAGTTCATAATCTGTTGGCCTCGAAGTTATTTGCGGATGTTGGAAGAGTTTCAGCTTATTTTTTATTTTGTGCCTAGAATTTGGTTTGCTTCTTCCATGTATATCAAATCTTATAAGTTCTCTTGGTGGATGATGTTCTAGGAGGATGATGAGCAAACTATTGAGGAAGATGAGGCTCTCATAACAGAAGAAGAAAGGAAAGAAGAATTGGAAGCCTTGCACAATGAAATGGATGTTCCACTGGAGGAGTTACTTAAACGATATGCTGCGGACAGAGGTGACATTTTTAAAAGTTGAAAGTATCTTTCTTAGGAAGGCCCTTAGCCAATGTGTTGTTCCAGGCGAACAAAAATTTGCTGATGTTTCTATGACAAACTTGAATTATTGAATTGTTGACAGATAAATGCTTGTCATTTTCAAGTAATTTCCAGTTCAGTAGTTTGTTATGTATGTTTGCTCATTCTTTTTCAGATGATAGAGATAGTCCAGGAGGAAGTGAAGATGCGGCTCAGCAAAATTCAGACGAGAATCATCAGGATGAGTGTATGACTTAGCTGATAAAGCATTTTACTTGTGAATTATGGAATATTCCTGATGCATGAGGTATTGTGCAGGTGTACAGAAGGATATTTCTGCTGCTGGCGAGACAAATAAAGACAGCTCTGTTGTAGTAACTGGTCGTCGTTGTGTAAGTTGTATGTGTTTATTGTCGCAGTTACTCAGTTGCTGAGAAATTTATGGCTCAACATGAATATCATCTCTTTTATCTTCAGGCTGAAAGTAATGGCAGCTTAAGTGTACCGAAAAGCCTTGTTTCTGATATGGAGGTCTGCAAAACCGAAAGTAGTTCCAAGATTTTGGAGAATGACAAAGATCATGCGCATTATGACTTTCTTGAAGAACAGGTTCTTTCATCCATTGCCTAGATATGATGGATTTGTAATCATTTCCTATCTATGGTTTGGTTTTGGAATTGACAGAAAGTTTTTTTAGATAAATCTGTTACTCCAGCTGCTTGCCTTAAAAGTTTTGAATCCCGTGGCAATGTATGACCAATGGTGATTCTTTAAATCTATAGGGAAATTTGATGGTGTTTAAGTGGCATTTAAGATGAAGTTCAAGGGGTCTCTAGATTCATCTTTGCCTCAATTCGCTAATTTTTGGCTGTGATTTTCTAATTGTCATGGGACTCTCATGGCAATGGTTGTGGTTTGTTGTGACTTTCCGTACTTCTGTCTGCATTCTTCTCTTGCACCTATGGTTTTCCAAAATTAATTGTGGTTTGATTTAAAATTGTAATTATGGCCTTTATTGCTTTGCATGAAACTACTGCCTCTCTCTCTCTCTCTCACGCGCGCGCGCGTGCTCGCTTGTCATGTTTCTAACATGAGTGCCTTTTACACCATCTACTTTATCTTTGTGATTATCTCAACAATCTTGTATAAGCTGATTTTGCTGAGTTATCGCTTGTGGGATGTAGGAAGATGGTGATTATGTCCTCGCTGGTGGAGAGGACAAGGTATAAGACACTCAAGCATCTTGTTCTCTGTTAATTTAAAGCCTTTGTGTCTTTATACTTTATTATTGAAATATGCATGAAATTATGATTAAGCTTTCCTTACAAGATTGAATTAGGAATTGGAGTTTGGTCAGAATTTTTTCTCAAAATTTTCTTGTTGGTTACTTACAACCTCTTGTTTACACTTTCATGGTCAGGATGATGAAGCGACCTTGTTAGAAGAGGAGGAATTGGCAAAAGCAGATTCATATGATCCGATGGATGAGGTAGAGAATGCTGATTCATCTTTCCTTTATCAACTTTGCCCTTTTTTGGTCATTGGAGAGGAGGTTTGCTTGTCCAAACTCTTTGAGTGCTTTTTGTTATGTTTTTGCTCTTTTTAACTACTATCACCTTGGACCTTAAAGAGAGTTCGGGGTTAAGTTGGATTACGATTTACCCAAGATGTAACCTTTATAGAGTGAAACAAAGAGGAGGATTTCTCATTTCTGTTTGTGTACTTTTTCCCTTTCAAGAGTCAACGCATTTGACAATCGAGTTTTTTTTTTAGATTCTAGGTTCACTGTGAAACTTGTAATGTGGGGTAGCTTTGACTTTTTTTTTTTTTTTTTTTTAATTGTCAACTTGAGTGATAGCTTACCTTTACAATTAATCAACTGCAGCTTATCTTGAATAGTCTTAATATTAAATGGCTCAGTGTAAGTAGGTTTTACATATTTACATATGAAGTTATTTCATCTTTCTTTTGCAGTTTTTCGAAATTAAATCAAAATATTTCTACTAAAAATAGTAAGCCGCGTGTCAGAACTTGAGTTGGTTCGCCCAGCTTCTGACTTAGCTTCTAGCTTTGTTCTAGAAACATACATCGGGGCTCAAAATGCCTCCAAACATGGCAGTAACTTTTTCTTTTGGATGTTGCTCTTTCTTAGGTTTTTTAATCTTGAAGGATTTACTCTTTCGCAGATTGCTTTACTGCAGAGGGAGAGCGAGATTCCTGTTGAAGAATTAATTGCCAGGTATAAGAAGGTAGGTGGAGGATTTTCTGCATGTAGATTTGTAAATTTGCATTGTTACTTGAGTATGATGATGTCATTTTTTATATGGTAGGACATTGAAAATGATGCTGTCTCAGAGGATGAATCTGAATATGCCTCTGCTTTATCAGAAGATCTTGAAGATGCTGCAGGCCCCAAGTATGAGGTACCATATAGGGAAAGCATGTCTGAAAGTGATGGTGAACTTCATGCAAATTTGTCAGACTCTTCTCCTGGAAAAGAAGCAGAAGCCGGAGAACTGAATGAATCAGAAGGCAGGGAGAATGATAGTAGAATTGCAGATGCCGCAGCAGCTGCAAGATCTGCCCAGCCCACAGGCAACACATTCTCAACAACCAAAGTGCGCACAAAGTTCCCCTTTCTTATCAAGCACCCACTACGCGAGTACCAACATATTGGCTTGGATTGGCTTGTTACAATGTATGAGAAAAGACTTAATGGGATTTTAGCTGATGAAATGGGTCTTGGAAAGACTATCATGACCATTGCACTACTTGCACATCTTGCTTGTGAGAAGGGAATATGGGGCCCACACCTAATTGTAGTTCCAACAAGTGTGATGCTAAACTGGGAAACTGAGTTTCTAAAATGGAGTCCTGCTTTCAAAATCTTGACTTATTTTGGAAGTGCAAAAGAAAGGAAATTTAAGAGACAAGGTTGGCTGAAACCCAACTCCTTCCATGTGTGCATAACCACTTACAGGCTAGTTATACAGGATTCCAAAGTCTTCAAGCGGAAGAAATGGAAGTACTTAATTTTGGATGAGGCTCATCTAATTAAGAATTGGAAGTCTCAGAGGTGGCAGACTCTTTTAAACTTCCACTCCAAGAGGCGCATTTTGTTAACTGGCACGCCTCTGCAGAATGATCTTATGGAATTGTGGTCTCTTATGCACTTTTTAATGCCTCACATCTTTCAATCTCATCAAGAGTTTAAGGATTGGTTCTGTAATCCGATTTCAGGAATGGTCGAAGGACATGAAAAGGTAAATAAAGAAGTTGTTGATCGCCTGCATAATGTTCTCCGTCCATTTATACTCCGCAGGTTAAAAAGGGATGTGGAGAAGCAGCTTCCAATGAAGCATGAGCATGTCATATACTGTAGACTTTCAAGGAGACAGCGGAATTTGTATGAGGATTTCATTGCTAGCTCTGAGACACAAGCTACTCTTGCAAGTTCAAATTTCTTTGGAATGATCAGTGTTATAATGCAACTTCGCAAAGTATGCAACCATCCTGATTTGTTTGAGGGCCGTCCAATCATTAGTTCCTTTGACATGAGTGGCATTGTTACCCATTTGAGTTCATCTGTATGCTCCATTTTATCTACTGGACCCTTCTCTGGAGTGGACCTTGAGGGATTGGGGTTTTTGTTTACTCATCTTGATTTTCACATGACATCTTGGGAGAGTGATGAAGTTAGATCCATTGAAACTCCATCGGACCTAATCATAAACAGGGTTGATCTGAATAACCAGAATGAAGATTGGTATTGTCCTAGAAGACACCGGAAGAGGTCACATCAAACAAATATATTCGAAGAGATCCAAAAGGCATTATGGGAGGAGAGATTACAAGAAGCGAAAGAACGTGCTGCTTCTATTTCTTGGTGGAATTCATTGAGATGCCGGAGGAGACCCATGTACTCAACATCACTGAGAGATGTAGTTACAATCAAGCACCCAGTTTATGATATTCACCGTCAAAAGGCTGATCGGTCATCCTATTTATATCCATCAAAGCTTGCTGACATAGTTCTTTCACCCTTAGAACGCTTTGAGAGGATGACTGACTTGGTGGAGAGTTTTATGTTTGCAATTCCAGCAGCACGGGCCCCAGAACCTGTTTGCCGGTGCAGTAAAAATGACATTCCTGTCTTTCTGCACCCAAGTTATGGGGAAAAGTGCTCTCAGATCTTATTGCCTCTTCTATCACCTATTAGACCAGCTATTGTTCGCAGGCAAGTATACTTTCCTGACAGGCGACTCATACAATTTGATTGTGGGAAGTTGCAGGAGCTGGCAATCTTGCTTAGGAAGTTGAAATCTGAAGGTCACCGGGCTTTGATTTTTACCCAAATGACCAAGATGCTTGATGTGTTGGAAGCTTTTATAAATTTGTATGGCTATACCTACATGCGATTAGACGGCTCCACCCAACCAGAGGAGAGGCAAACTTTGATGCAGCGCTTTAATACAAACCCAAAAATATTCCTTTTCATTTTGTCAACCCGTAGTGGAGGGGTTGGTATTAACCTAGTAGGTGCAGATACTGTTATTTTCTATGATAGCGACTGGAATCCAGCAATGGATCAACAAGCACAAGATCGATGCCACAGGATTGGACAAACTCGTGAGGTACACATCTATAGGCTAATTAGTGAGAGCACCATTGAGGAGAATATATTAAGGAAAGCAAATCAAAAGCGGGTTCTTGACGATCTGGTCATACAGAGTGGAGGTTACAATACTGAATTCTTCAAGAAGCTCGATCCTATGGAATTATTTTCAGGTCACAGGACTCTTCCCTTGAAGCAGAAGGAAAAGAATTTTAGCAATGGAAGTGAGGATTCTTTGTCAAATGCAGATGTTGAAGCTGCTTTAAAACATGCTGAAGATGAAGCAGATTACATGGCACTTAAGAAAGTCGAAGAGGAAGAGGCTGTAGACAATCAGGAATTCACAGAAGAAGCAATTGGCAAAATGGAAGACGATGAGTTTGTAAACGAGGATGATCTCAAAGATGATGAGCCCACAGATCAGGGTGGCCAAATATCGACTCCTAAACAAGGAGGAGGCACTGATTAGTGGAAGTAATTTTAATGAAGATGGAGCTCTCACTCTTGTTGGCAAGGAAGATGATTTGGATATGCTGGCTGATGTTAAACAGATGGCAGCAGCTGCAGCTGCAGCAGGACAGGCAGTTTCATCTTTTGAGAATCAATTACGCCCAATCGATCGCTATGCGATGCAGTTTTTGGAATTATGGGACCCTATCATAGACAAGAGAGCTGTGGAATCTCAGGTAAGGTTTGAGGAGACTGAATGGGAACTGGACCGTCTAGAGAAGTACAAGGAGGAGCTGGAAGCTGACATGGATGATGATGAAGAACCTCTTGTATATGAAAGTAAGTGATACTAATGTCCTCTTGGTATCTTGTGTTATGACCCCAAAATAGAACAAATGCTGTATAATCTTGTGCCTCTCTGAATTCGATATGTTGTCTTATACTAGAGTGGGATGCTGATTTTGCAACTGAGGCGTACCGACAGCAAGTTGAGGCATTGGCTCAACATCAGGTCAGTTTCAAATCGACTAATGTCATCCATCTAATCCACTCGGAATCAAATTAGGTGGTCATTTTACTGTACTTTGTGCAGTTGGAGGAGGAGCTGGAATTGGAAGCAAAGTTGAAGGAAGATTTGGATGATGAAAATTGCGAAGATAAGTAAGTTGACCAGTAAAGCTTTCTTAGAATTTATGATTTTCACCCTCTTATTCCTTACAATTAAAGAGAGTGGCTTGAATGCTGTACGGCAGTTATAAAGGCCTAGGGACAAGAAAATTGTACTGTTACTTTTGCCCCTATCTGAAAAAAGGGAAAGTGGCTAGAAGTATACAAAGTGGTTCATCTTTTTGGCATTCGAAGTTTGTGAAGTGAATTTGCTTGCGCTCTCTCTCTCTCTCTCTCTCTCTCTCTCTCTCTCTCTCTCACATATGAAATTATATGTGATCAAGATTTATCTATTTGCAGGGTTGAGCGTCCTAGGGCCTCCAAGCCGAAGTCAAAGAAGAAAGCGAAAAAGGCCAAGTTTAAGTCCCTGAAGAAAGGCTCATTGACTTCTGATGGAAAACAATTCAAAGGCGAATCTCCGGAAGAATCCATATACTCAGATGATGACATTGTTTGCCTTGACATTTCAGATGGAGAATTGCCTCATTCAGCTATGCAGAAGAAACGTAAGAAGGATGAGCTTTTTGAGGACCCTGATGAAGAGACTTCTTCCAAGAAGTCCAAGAAACATGACCCTCCTGGAAATTCTGTAGATTTGGATTGCAAGCCATCTGGTAAAAAGCAGGAGGAATCTGTAGACTTGAAGACAGTAGATTACATGGATGTTGATCGTGAGCAGAAAACAGTCGGCAGGAGCCGGATGGGAGGAAAAATCTCCATTACATCATTGCCAATAAAGAGGGTTTTTACGATAAGACCGGAGAAGTTAAAGAAAGGAAATATCTGGTCTAGAGATTGTGTTCCATCGCCTGATTTGTGGTTACCACAAGAGGATGCAGTATTATGTGCTGTAGTGCATGAATATGGTTTTAACTGGAGCCTGGTTGCCGATACACTATATGGGATGACTGCTGGTGGATTTTATCGGGGAAGATATCGAAACCCTATTCACTGTTGCGAGAGGTTTAGGGACCTTATTCAGAGGTATGTTTTATCTGCTGTGGACAACCCTAACAATGAAAAGGCTGGCCATGCGGTCTCCGCAAAAGGTTCTCTTAAAGTGACAGAGGTAACCTCCGATAATCCATCATTTGCTGATTTTTGTTACCCCCACCATCTGCCCCCCCCCCCCCCCAAAAAAAAAAAAAAAAAAAAAAAAAAAAAAAAAATCTCCTTTAAGATTGTTTTTCCTTTGCTTCCCCACCTCCTTCCCCTCTTTTCTCTGTTTCTTGCCATTTTCAGACATTCTTATAGGATGCAAATCCAAGTGTGTTATGCCTTTTGTTTACTTTCTCTCAACTTGTTTTCTACTTTCCATGGCATTGCATAGCTCATGATTCCTAGTAATATCACAGTGGCAAAATACGTCTGATTGAGCTTAGTCGATGAGTGTGCTATGCTAGCTATACTGTATTGTCCTTGAAAAGTTTGAGGCACTTGCGTGAACCAATTCTTTGTTTATATTTCAATGCATAATTAATGGGAAGACTTTCCTTGTAATGCATCTTAATTAACCTCTTGATCATGTTTTCTGTGAAATTATTTTGTGGTCTTTGCTGAATAAACAGTGAATCAGTAATCTATGATTGAAACTGAGAATCTTGTAAATGAAGTTAGCTACTGCTTAGCCTCTCTTTCTAATTTCCTGTTGCAGGATAACATTCGAATGCTGCTAGATGTTGCCATGGATTTGCCAGATAATGAGTTACTCCTTCAGAAGCACTTCACTGCTTTGCTCTCATCGGTATGGAGGGTGACATCTTGTGTTAATGACCAAGAGAATCTCTCATCTCCTAGAAATGGCTTGTACTTTAGTAGAAGCATTCTTGATTCTGCTATCAACCATTCTTCACGGAAATCCAGACCTGAAGCTGCGGGGAAGGTTAAAATGACTAATTTGATTCCGAGTAGGAAGTTAATGGCAGATGCACTAGATGCTGTTGGTCATCAGAATGAGATTGTGTGCCCCTCTGACCAGGGAGATGGAGTTTCAGCTATTGAAGAAGGTTTGGAAGTTACCCTCGAATTCCAGCAGGAGAAAGATGATTTGACCATTCCATTGCCAACCTTTCTGAAGCTATCGCTATCTGGCTCAGTTCCATCAACTTCTGAAAGCAATTCTACTGGAGACAAATTTTTAAAATCATCTAGGAACATGGCAGAATGTCGTTTCAGGTAGTCATTTATTTGTTTGATCGGAAATTGTAAGAATTATATAATTACTCCCTGGAGGTCATAGTCAACTGTTTTATATATTGTGGGATGGCAGTTGGTCCTTGAAGCAATGCGTTGCTGGCTATTTTTGGTCTAGGAAAGGTCAAATTCTGAATTGATGCCAGAGGACCACGTTATGATTTCTTTGATGCAAATCCTCTTTGATCTGATATGAGAGCTGATATGAATGGTTGTTTTGGTTGTATAGATAACTTGCGATTATTGCATCTTCTTGTCATGCCGTTTTGTGTTAATCTCTTGTTGTGTTAGCAATGACTTTGTGTTGATTTTTACAGGGAAGCGTCGAGAGCTGGTGCTGAAGGAAGTCTTGGTTGCTCGACCTCTGGTCTCTTAGCAACTGATGTCAAGACCCGATCGGCACAGAAGCCACAGGCTCTGGGAAAGCACAAGCTTCCCCTAACCGACTCAATCAAGCCCTCTAAGTCGAAGTTCAGGAAAACAAACATGGAGTTTGGCCTCACTAACCAGCCAGTTTCTGAGCCACGGCCCCTGCCGATGCAGATGGTATCAGCTGGAGATGCGAGTGCGTGGTGTGACTTTTCTAGCGCCACTTTTGATGTTGGGGCACATGACTTCGAGGGTGACTTGCTTTCGGTGATGGACAAAGAGCTTCCCTTGGAACCAGAGAGCTATGATATGGTTCAAAATACCTACTATGTTCCTGATGTAATCTCAAACCTAGATGATTGTCCCTTGTCACCGGAATATACCGATATTGGCTAGGGTTCTTCAGGTTATAATTGGCCAGAATTTTTCGAAGCCCACATAATTTTTGGAGAGACGTGAGTTTCTCCCATCAAACGAGTCCCTGGTCGACGGACAATGTGCCCTTCAAAGATGAGGCGCTCGAGCTTGCGATCGGGGGCACTGGTGGTGGAAATGCAGCAAAATTCTTTTGGCTCCGCTCATGTTATTGAATCTATTGAATTTTGTGACAGGTAGGATCTGAAGATCTGAGGTAACATGGGCCTGATCCTCTCTGGATTAGATAGGACACACAGAAATCTAACATCTGACCTCCGTTCAAATTTTTTTGACGTGCAACTGTGCTCCTGTGCCGGCACCGATGTATTTGTATGAGCGCAGTTTGTATTGAAGGCATTTCCAAAGGCAGTATGATTATTTGATGCACATTTGAAGGTAATCTCTCTCTCTCTCTCTCTCTCTCTCGTATGATGATACTTGTACTTCGAGTGTTGAATTGAGTCGATAAAAATAAATTGATTTAGTTTTTACTTTTTGAGATCGCGGGAGGATGAAAATAGATGTATATGGTTTTCTTAGCTAAGAATACGCGGATCGCCGATTGCGATCGTGCCCCCAAATTATAAAAAGAATATACGATTAAAATTTATTTACATAGAGGTAAATTAAGTCAAAATTATTGTGAAAAATCAAGTCCAGCTCATTTTCCAAACTATGGAATCAGTCTGAAGGGTTTTTCAATGTCATGCTTTATAAGATCTAACAGTTCTTATATTCATTCTAGTAGTTTTGGTTCGGTAATAGCAAAGATGAGATTTATTTTCAAACTTAAAGCCGAAGAGCATCATACATCGTGAAAGCATTACATGTTAATTGGATATTCCATTTTAGGCCATGAATTAAATTGTAAAATAAGAATCAAGAATCGAACTGCTACTAAATGCGCCTACAACATGCTCGCTTGATATGTTATGTATCATGTTCAAGTAATCACCAACTCAAGCTTATAACCAAAAAAAAAAAAAAAATTTGTAGTCAACAACTATACTTGCAGACATTGTTTCTTTTCCCACCTATGTTTCCATCTTCTTTCTCCTGGACAACGATGATCCACAAACCCTCCCAATTCAACCCAAAAGTACTTGTCAATTATCTGAGTGAAGTACGAAATGTGAGAACCCTAGTTAGGACGGCTCTGAACCTTCTCAATTGCTTGAAGAGTGCCATCTTCGCCGGAAAGCCGGAAAACCCTTGTCCTTGATTGAAGCTTCTTGTCAACGTCGTCCTCTTTCTCAAACCCGGCAACCATCGCGTACAAATCCAAGCCGATGAACTCGACCGACGATAGGATGAACGGCGGCTCGAAGATCAGATCCTTGTTTGTGGGGTCGGGATGATTTTGACTTTGCTCCATTGCTAACCAGTGGCGACAATAATCTTCCTGGCGGTGTGGTAAGGGATGAATGAATGTAATCAAAGAGTTTGGAAATACTCGTCTTGATATACTCCATGCTTTTTATAGAGAGGTGAAACCTCGATTATTAATGAAACTAAATAGTGCTTTGGTTTTTGAAGAAGCAAATATTTCTTTTTTGGCGCTTCCTAAGAAGCAAATATTTCCAATTTTGTGCTTCCTAAGAAGGAAGTATTTCCTATTCTTAATTTAAAGGAAATATTTTCTATTTCCTATATCATATGTTTTTTGCTCAGGCCGCTTTTTAGGTCCTGTCTTTTAATTCCTTTTTCATTTTTCTGTAAGAACATAATCGGAAAGGGGAACGATGGATGATGGTGGTTCTTAAAGAAATAGGGATAAAAAGTTGATTTAATTTATCTTTTTGAGATCATGAAAGTGTGAAAATAGATGTATTTGTTTTTTCGAGAAAAAAAAAACACGATTGCTAATTGCGATTGTTCTAATAAATTATAAATAAAATAAATAGTTAAGATTTCTTTTCAGTCAATACGCCACAATTTTAAAAATAGATAAATTAAGACAAGCCATTGTGATATCTATTTTTTTTTTTTTTTGGTCTTAATGCTTTACTATATAAATCTAACAGTACTTACGAAATTAATTCTACTGATATTTTTTTATTAAACCTAAGATTGAAGATCATCATTGTCAAGAAGTTTCCATAATCCGATAGTAATAGTTGGTCTTCTAAGAAATTCTGACTACCCAACATCATTAAAGCAAATTAAAGTCCATGCATTTCTAGTTAATAAGAGCAAACCGAAAATAGTTCCATATAAACTTTGCACCTTATTCCTTTTCCTGATTGGCGGAAAATTAACTGGTTTGAAAATATCTTCCTCGATAAAGAAAATGAGTCAGCGAAAAACTTTTTCATATTTAAAGAAACATATATACTGAAATTCGATAGAATCATTAAAATTAGGAACTATTTTCCTGAAATATAACTTGACATTCATCATTGCCAAAATTATCTTGATTGCTCAAGCCTATTCGAATTAATGTTTTGCACATTCATGCAATAATTATACGAAATAAGAGTCGCTCCACTACCAACCATGCCTACAACATTCTCACATGAATTGATAAGCAACGAGTTGTAATATTAACATCGAATTCGAGCTCTACAACAAGAAGAAAAGATTGTATGATGGATACAAAACGTACTCAAATTCTAGTCAACGACTACACTTGCAGACGTTGCTTTTTTTTCGGATAGTGATGCTCCACAAGCCCTTCCAATTTCAACCCAAAGTAGTTCTCAGTTTTCTGAGCGAAGTACGAAATGTGAGAACCCTAGTTAGGGCGGCTTTGAACCTTCTTGATCGCCTCAGGAGTGCTATCTTCGCCCGAAATCCGGAAAGCCCTTGTTCTCGATTCAAGCTTCTCGTCGACGTCGTCCTCTTTTTCTAACCCGGCGACCATCGCATACAAATCCAAACCGACGAACTCGGCCGGCGACAGGGTGAACGGCGGCTCGATGACGAGGTCCTTGTTCGTGGGGGCGGGACGATTTCGGCTTTGCTCCATTGCTACCGAATGGCTGACAACAATCTTCACGCTGGTCTGGTGAGGGATGGAGAATGTTATCAAAGAGTTTGGAAATACTCCTCTTGATCTAGTCTATGCTTTTTATAGGGAGTTGATACTTGACTATTGCTTAAACTAAGTAAGAGTTTTGGTTTTTGGGTGCTTCCCAAGTAGGAAATATTTCCCATTCCTAAATAAAGTCTATTTCCTAGATCATGTATTATTTGCTCACGCCTCTCGTTTTTTTTTCTTTGTAAGAACATAAGGGGAAAGGGGAACAATCGATGACGGTGGTTCTGAAAGAATTAGGAAAATAAATTGATTTTAATCTGCCCGTTTGAGGTCATGAAGGGAAACTAGATGTATATGGTTCTTTTGGCGAAAAAAAAAAAAGATTACTAATAGGGTCATAATTGTGAATTATAAATAAAATGAACGGTTAAGATTAATTTACAATTAACGCGCCATAATTTTGAAATTCTTCAGAAATACAACTCGACATTTGCCGGTGCTAGACTATATCAACCGCTCAAACCTAGGTGCTCGGCCACCAGACCCGGGACTCGGGGGCTCCCGCAGCCTGGACCGGGATCGGCAATCTGATCGAACCGGCCAGCACCGGTCTAAGACCGCACCCCCAAATCGGCCGAACCGGTTTAATGGGCCGGGCCGGGCCGGGCCAGGGGCCCTCCACTATCAAAAGCCTCATGGGCTCCGAAAATAAGGCCCAATCCGCGAAACCGGAGCCCGGCGACGTCGTATCGAGGCGCCGATGACGACAGTCGGAATCTATCCCGTCTTCTTCTTCTTCTTCTTCCCCGATCTATATTATCAATTCCATAAACACCAATCGAGACATTCAAAAAACACACGAAACCCTAATTTTTCCAAGCTCCGATTTTTATCTCCCTTTTCCTGATTATATATACTCCCTCTCCCTCTCTCTCTCTCTCTCTTCTTTCTCTCTCATCTTTCTCTCTCAGCTCGAGGAGTCCGCACGAGCAGCGAACCCCCTGGTTCCTCTAGGGTTAGGGTTTCCCCTGGTCCGGCTCGCGCTCGCTCGCTAGGGCGGTTTCCGCGGTGCGGTTCCTCTTCGTCGCTGCTGGAGTAGCTCCCAGCTCGAGCTTCTTTAGTGGGTTTTCCTCGGAGGCGTTCTTGGGGGCTACTGTGTCGACGCTCGGTTCGGATCTGTTTCTCCGTCCATGGACACTCGCAAGAGAGGAAGGTCCGAAGGCGGCTCGTACGCTAATGGCGGGCTCAAGAAGCCCAAGCAAGGTTCGTCCCCGTGTGGCTTTTCTTTCTTAGCTTGGGATTAGTGGTTGCTCTGTTGTTTGGTCGGTGAGAAAATCGTGGGGGAATGTATGGGCCTTATAGTTTCCGAGTCATGCCTAGTCGTTCAATGCCGCATCCCGTAGTCTTGGCAACTCCTAGGTGTTGGAGCGTTGTTCATTTGACTTCAGCCGTCGCCAATTTGCGTCTCTCTTCCTTCCCCTTTTTCTGGTCGCTTCTGTGTGTTTGCGAATGCTGTTCGAGCGGTTTTGCCCTTATTCTGTGCCGGGAGCCGGAAAATTTGGGTAATTTGTGGTGCTTTAGGAATTAGAAGTGTGGTTAGTTGTTTGCCAAGTTCTTTTTTCTTAAATGAAGAAAACATGAAAGATCTGTTTAATAGGTTGTTGCTAAAAAAGGTTTTTCAGGAGTGAATGATGCGAAGACTCACCTGAGAATTGTAGAATGAAAGAACCTCTTACCTTATTGAATTCCATGCCTGTGTCATCTAGCCCTAGGTGAACTTTATGATGACACATTGTTTAGAGACTTATGAACCCGGTTCCTCCTTGCTATTTCATGTTATGAATATATCTCCTTCGATGATGCTTTTGAGTGCGCAATTTATGAATTATGGCTTGGTGCTGTTATAGCACCTGGTTCTTACGATGTACTTTCTGATGGGAGTACTAGAAAGTGTGAATAAGAAAATTATGCGCCAGTTATAGAGCAGTCGTGTTAGTGTCGTCATTAGTATGAAACAACAGTGTGCTCAGGAGTGCCTGGAGCATTCGTTGCAAGGAAAATGTTTGATTTTGCAATGTTGCTCATGAACTTTGAAATGAAGAAAGAACTTGTTCTCCAGAATCTTGGTTTTTACCAAAGGTCATACAATTACCTGAAATTATGTTTTTGATAAGCAGATTTGAAATCAACAGAATCTTTAACTGAGAACACTTAATAATGTGTTGTAACAGAATTGGAGTCCTTATCTGGTGTAGGAAGCAAATCGAAGCCATGCACAAAGTTTTTCAGGTTTATATCCTTTCCTATCTAATTAAATATCTTAAACTTCCATACTCTCTTAATAATGTTTACAAGTTCTTAGAAAATTTTAATTATAAGTGCCAGAGATATAATTACTTGATTTCACTAATGAAGTGGACATTTAAGTGTCATACAGGTACATATTATGCCTTGGTTAACCATGTTAAAGAAAGCTATATAATGGAGATACTGCTTTATCATGCAGTACAGATAGATGAACTTTGGCTGCCTATTATTGGATCAAGGAAGTTATTCGAAGTTTAATTGATTAGATCACCCTTATTGGACTTCTATAATAAATCTAATATTAATTAGTTTGTACTGGATGTTACACAGCTATATATCTACCTGTCAATTGGTAAGTCATATCCAAAAACAAGGTAATGTGGTAACATTACAGACTTCCTTTGTAGCATGTAAAAAGTTTCATTTGAATAGAAATTGCACTTGTTCACGAAGATAAACTATCTATTAGATTGACAGATTGACAATGTATTAAGTGTTGAATTGTCTTAATCAGCTCAAGCCATGCTCATTTTTGACTGAATACTAAAATTTCCACCTTTTGGTGGAAGATAATTTTCATTTGTCATCATACTTGTTAAATAAAAGTACATGTATGACTAGAAAATAGGTGTACCAAATGAGATCATGTCCAAGGTCTTTTTGAATTGGTTGCAATTTTTATTTTGGAGGAGATGGAGGAAGCTGCGTTAGTGGGATCCAAGGACTTTTCTTCTTTCTACAGTCATTTTCTGACTGTTTCTCTTTCTTTTCAGCATTGCTTCTATGAGTTCTTGCATGTTTGTCTGATTTCAATCCATTTCTTGGTGTCGTTGTGAATGAATATTGATACATCAGTTTGCATAGCTCATGCAGTAATAATTCTTTTTTCAATCACAACTTGAAAGAATGAGCATCGCAATAGTGGAGGGATTTTCTCTTTCAGCATATGTTTCTGTCCATTTTTTAAACTTATTCTGATATGAGACAACAATATTCACAATGATGCAAGGCTGTGTTAAAATTCTGAATTGACAGTTGGTGCTTTAGTATTCGAAAACAAGAACTTTTTCGTATGGTCCAGAGTCATGTGAATCTGCTGGTATACCATTTATTCTCACCTGAAAATCTAGAATTTAGAACTAGGTCTTGAAACGTAAGGAAGATGAGAATGACAGTAGTTAAGTTGCTGCAGTTCCATATTTTATGTATCAGTCTAATATAAAACTTCATAGCACCATTCTTAGTACATGGATGGATTTTCAGAATGGTTGTCTACAATATTTGATAAAGTGTTTGTGAACATTATATTGCACCCCTTTACCCAAAAAAAAAACATTATATTGCACCCAGGGCTTATTAATCACTGTTAGAAGTTTTTTCCCAACATGTTACTACCTGGCTGAATATCCATTTGCAATATTGGTATATCTTTTTATCAATATAACTGCTGTTACTGTGTACTGCTTTGTTTTTAATCATTATTATCAGAAGAAACCCAAATTTCACATGTTGCTGGTGTCTTCTGGAACTTGCATCGATTTTTCTTTTCTTGGGGTGAAAGATGTGGCCTAAGCCCAAATAACTAATTATTACATAATCTGGCACGAATGAGCCCTCGGTCTCCTACCGATAATGGAATTTGCATCTTTATCTTGGAAGTTTCTTGACACGATGATTTTCTAACTTGAAGGACTCAGATTTAATGAAGTTCAATCCTAGTGTTCTTCTATGTTCTTGGCTTGTGTATTATCTTTTTTCTCTTTTGGCGGGTAGGCCTTGAAAGGTATTCTATACCTTGTGGAAAGTTTTAAGCACGATCATTGTCAAATGTTGTTAGTTTGATTACAGGTCAAATATATTGCTTTGGAGTCTCATATATTTTTGGCGGAACATTTTGAAGTTATCATATTTAGACTTTGTCTTAGTTTTCTTGTTTGTGAAATCGAGTCTATCCATGGCAAACGGATGTTGTTGCTGGCATTTGAGCACAGCACAAACAAAAAGTTGCTGGTTTTCTTTTGCATTTTTGTAGGCATCTATCTAGTTTGTGAAAATCACCAACTTCATGCACTTTGATTTAGTGGAGTCATGTAATTTGATGAGCTTGATATCATTGTTTCGTTGACATTTTGTGGCATGCATCGTACTGTCTCTAAGTGGGGGATGCTTTGTGATTGCAGCATTGCTGGTTGTCCCTTTGGTGAGGGCTGTCACTTCTTGCACTATGTGCCTGGTGGCTACAATGCTGTGGCCCAGATGATGAACCTGGCACCGGCTGTCCCCCAAGCACCTAGAAATATGGCTCCTCCACCCCTGCAAAATGGCACGGGTGCGTCTCAGCCAGCTGTCAAAACCCGCATGTGCAACAAGTATAACACTGCAGAAGGCTGCAAATTTGGCGACAAATGCCATTTTGCTCACGGTGAGTGGGAGCTTGGCAAGCCCATTGCTCCATCTTTCGATGATCCGCGTTCCATGGGACCCATTACAGGCCACCGGTTGGGTGCGGCGGATGGAGCCGCTGCCACCACCACCTGGCCCTGTTTCTAGCTTTGGTGCGTCTGCCACTGCAAAAATCAGCGTTGATGCTTCTCTTGCTGGAGCCATCATCGGGAAGGGTGGCGTGAACTCAAAGCAGATTTGTCGCCAGACAGGGGCCAAGCTTTCCATCCGGGACCATGAGAGCAACCCAGCTCTCAGGAACATCGAATTTGAAGGAACATTTGAGCAGATTAAGCAAGCGAGCACCATGGTGAGGGAGCTGATCGACAACATCAGTGCATTAAGCGGCCATTCAAAGGGCCACGGAGGGCCTGGGGGCCCAGCCCCTCCTGGCAGTAACTACAAGACGAAGCTGTGTGATAATTTCGCCAAAGGGTCTTGCACGTTTGGAGAGAGGTGTCACTTTGCGCATGGAGCTGCCGAGCTACGCAAGACTGTACTTTGAAGAAATCTGTGGAGTCTTGAGAGTGCAATTCTGAGAGAGGATCTGTTGTGCAGCCTTGTATTAGGGAGAGCTTTGAAGTATCTGAGTTAGTAGCATTACGTATTTCATGTTCTTTAAATTTTGGGGCTACCAAATCACTTTGATAAGTTACATTGTCTCAGCTTTGTTAATGGTAGAGCTTTTTGATATACTCGGTGTGTGATTCGGTAGGCTTTCATATGCGTGCACCGATTGCTGTCTGGCGGTGAATTTATTCAGCTCTATTAATGATCATCTGAGTAGTGATGCCTTCATGTGTCTTGGAGTTAATTCCTTTTCTGTAAGCGTTTTCGCCAATGGTCCCATTCGGCTTCAAGTTGTTTTACTTGCACAAATGATCTAAATAAAATCCCTAGAGCAACAAATTCGACCAAATCAAACAGACGGATCATCCGACGATAGTAGAGTGCGATATGGACAGCATTTTTCAAGTTCAAAGTCCAAGTTGACGCCCAAAAAGAGAGATTTATAGGTGAATGAGGAGTGATTTTCTTTTTGTTAGATTTTCGTTCTTTTATGATAGGGTCAACGCCAGCAAAATGTCGTACACGTCGTACTCAACGTTGCCAATAGTTACACCAGCTCGATTTTCGCCAGATATGCGGCATTGGAAGGGCTTCATTAGTGCAGTCATCAAAACGATTAAGACTGCGATATGACAAGATGAGATACTCCGTCCATCCTCCACCTGCAAATAATATACACCAATTATTTTTCCTCTAAAATTTAATATACCTCATCTCAAGACCCCGAATTGAATTTTAATTACATGTAGACCAAGTCATTTTGAAAAATAATGTAAATCGTTTTGTAATCATCCTACCATATTATGATTGTATGTATGGTAAAATGTCGAGTACAAAACATTAGGACTTTAATTTGACATATTTGGTATTGTAGATTTATGTAATGCAATTATAATTTTCGTACCCACATCGCATTGAACATTTTACCCCCGTTTCTAAAGTATACTTCCCTCGCCTGGCGCACCAATAAATGTGCCTGATGTTTCAGCTATATCTCGATCACGCACCAAATAAAGCGCACCAGAAATTCTCTTAAGACTACGTCATTGATATTAATCAGTCTTTAATTACAAAAATAAAGCTCCTAAACACCTAATAATAAAACTATTTTTGTACCCGTTTGTTTCAATTTATTCCTACTTCCCAGATTTTGACAATAAAGACTATAAAGATTCTGTGCAACATCAATTCGCTTGGCTAGGGGCCAGAACACATCATCTTATCTTATTAAAATCATGGGCAAAATGCATCTTTACAAATCACAAACACCCTCCCCAAAACACGAGTGTGACCTGAAAACTAGTAGTACACCGCAATACAAAGAAGGGAAACACACTCGTACGATACGATTCCTTATTACTCCTCTACCACAGCACCCAAGATCTTTAATTATAGGCCCCGCCCGTGCCATAGCCCTGCCCGGTCCCGCCGACCCGGGTGTTGTGCGCCGTCGTCTGCCCCGTGCCCGTGTTGGTCCCGATGGGGTGGGACCCCGCCACGCCCTCGACCACCTGCCCGGCCGGCTGCCCCGTGCCATGGCCGGGCAGGGCTGACATCTGGTGCGCCCCGGTCGGCCGGCCGGTCACGCCAGTGGTGGAGTAGGTGGCGGTGGTGCCGGTGGTGGTGGTGGTGGTGCCGGGGCTGGTGGTGGTGTTGGCGAGGTGGCCGGTGGCGGCGGTGGACTGCTTGGAGGCGGCGTTTTCCTCGCGGGCCATCTGCTTGTTGAGCTCGGCCTGATCCATCCGCTCGTGCTTCTTCTCCGTGGCCATCTGCTTCTCGACCGGATCGTGGGCCGTCATCTTCTCCATCTGCCACCATAATCCAAAGCCAAACCAATTCATTAGACACAAAGAAATTCAACTATGCAAACTCGTGACATTCGAGATGTGCAACACGTATAGATCAATCGCAATCATCTACAGGCGAACCTTCTCCTGGGCTACGGCCTTGGTCTTCTCCATGCCGGCCTTGGCGGATGCGCCGACGTTGGCCGCCGCCTCCTTGGCAGAAGCCGCCGCGTTCTTCATGGGCTGCATTTTTTCTCCTCGAACTCTGCGGCAACGACAACGACAGAACCCAAGAACACACTCCCCAAATCGCACTCGTATCGGATCGCAAGACTTGACTCTAACTCACTTCCTCCTGCTTCTGCTGCTGATGACGATGAAGACGAGAGGTACCTGCAATCCTTGGGGGGCCTTAAATAGAGCGGGCAACGTCTTGTCCACGGGACAGGTGGAACAGCGAAGCTCCCTACGTGGAAGGCGAGGGAGGGCCTATCGCTGCGCCGAGGACACGCGTCCCTGGACCAGCGGAAGATCTGGGGATGGATCATCGTTTGTACGGAAGTGCTGGGGGCGTTTCCTTATCCGCTTTGGTCACGGGCACAGGGAGCGATAAACAGGAGTAACTATAAGGCGCAGGAGGGTTACGTGGCGATTCCACGACCTCTGTGGCGACACGACGCCGGCCTTTTCTCCTAGGGTTTCTTTTCTGGGTTGGAGTTAGGTCTACAATATAATACATCTTGCACCGACCAAAAAAATATATATGTATATAATACATCTTGCCGTGCCGTGCCGTGCTGTGCTGTGTCTGCGTACTAGTGGTTAATTTTGTTTGTTTCCTTGAATACGTAGTCTGTTTCGATTCTTGCTTCGTTCGAAACTAAACCGTGTTCGAGCTGCTGCTCGTCGGAATGAAAATGGATGAGAGTTCCATCACACGGCACCCCAAAAGAAGACGACCCAGATGCAAGATTAGCATTTCTTGTTCTCAAAACATTAACATCTCGCTTATGATTTCATCTGCACGCATACCCAGAAGATGATCAAGATGCAAGTTCTCTCTCTTTTCTTAGGCAAATCTTGTGTATTTCAATGACCAATCCAAGAACCTGCATCTCCCAGATAACTACGCTTACGCAGTAACAGAGAAGAGGACAAATCAAGAGCCTAAAAAGGCCCAGCTAAACTAAATGCTGAGTAGATCTATCTGGCAGAAAAGCCCATGAGAGCCCGCTGCCACGGGAAGCCCATGTTGTAGCTCTTTCCCCAGAACCTATTGAAACATCCCGTCTTAGCACTGCATGGACAGCAGCAATGGTGGTTCGTCCTGCTCAAAGATAGTTGGACCAGCGGGGATGTAGTATTTTGTGTGGCAGATGTAGCACGTGGTAGTGACGCTTGGTATAACTGATTCATTAGAAACGAGATGCAAACACACATGAAGTCAAGTGATATTGAATTTCATAACATGGGACAATGGTGATTGGTTGGTTACACCACATCATCACTGTTACGTGATGTATCTGTCATGTGAAATACTTTCTCGTTGGATGGATTTCTAATGCTAGAATCATTCCCATAAGAGGCGGCAAGGGTTGGCTAGGCAAAAGTAGATAGGAGAGGTGGTGTGGGGCTGCGGCGTAGGTGAAAGAGAGAAGCGACAAAGAGGCCCATGGGAATAGAACGATAGAGTGTCGAGAGGTCGAGATGGAGAAATTTGCAGGATTGTCGGTGGTGGTTTCGGCGATGACGAAGGCGAGAGTTCTTGCAGTGGCTGGCGGCGGAAGATTGTGCATCGGAGGAGACAAGAGTTTGGTGGTCTAGACGAGAGCAACACGCGGTGGTCAAAGTGAGAGTGTAGCTCGTTGTGTCCGGCGACAAGAGAGCATCACAGGTAAGCCACTCCTCTTTGAAGTTAGGAGGCGCTGATAATTGATGTAGAACCAATATACATACATAAATTTTGTTACCTAGTGTACGTTTTTTTTTTTTTATTTTTTTGGTAGTTTCTGGTTTGTGCTCAATTTCTTGTACTATATATTATCGATTTGTTCAATGAGAGAAATGAACGTTTCCTCAAATTGACAGCTATTGTTTAATGTGTCGCCCATTTTCCCAGATAGTTTCTTCGAAGAAAAATATAAAGAATAATACATATACATAAGCTTATTATCAAAATATATATCCATCTATATATTCGATAAAATAGGGAGTTGGTAGTTACAAAATCAAAGTTCTAAAATCCACCAAAAATAATATATATTTCATCAAACTAACAACTAAACTCAAACAGATTTTATTCCAGGCATATCAAACTATCTAAATTCATACCTACAACTCAACAATCAAAAGTTTCTTGTCGAGATATCTCTTGTTCTACTTGCTTGCTAGCTGAAGAAAATGAAAAAATTAGGAATGAATGGAGTGAGTGACTAAATCACAGCTCAATGAATAGTACGTGTCTTTTTAAAATAGATCGAGTATCCATTATGCATATTTATAAGCAAAGCTACACACACATACAACATAAAAAAATTAAGCTACATCATTTCAACAAAGCTTTAAACATATCAGATCATATAACAATATCAAGTCAAATATCAACGGTTCATTCCTTTGATCAATCAAAATCAAATCAGACGGCAATAGTTCATTCTCTCAATTAACCTAGTATTTAATATTCAATTGTGGTCATGCTTAACGCTCCGTGATAAAGGCAAACAAGATTCTCCCTTGGCAAACAAGATTATATTTATAGAACAGATATAATCTACCCATCATTTTTTTCTTTTCAAAGAAGTATCAAACCATGTGATGTCTCTTTCATAACTCATAAGTTACCTAATTCCTATTATTTTCAAGTTGAGTTTACAAAATCAAAGAAAACATAAGCACCACTCAATTGAGAATGCCAAAACCAAACAACCAAAGTTAGTTAAGCCGGCGAACTCAAAATCATATCGACTAAGCAAGAAACGGATATGAAAAATTGGGTAAATAACTACCTTAACTAAGACTCAAGTAAGTTAAACTCATTGGGTGGTAAAACAACTCCTATGCAGCAACCAAAAACTCGCTTGTAGCAGGCATTCATTGTTGTTTGCTATGAGTACTACCGTGACGAGTTTGGTTGTGCCACAGCTCTTTCTATCAAACTCTGATTCAACTGAGTTTAGTGTTAAATGAAATCTCTTCTGAAGTACTAAAAGATCCGAAATTTCACCGACTCAAAAAATGGATGGAGGTGGGGGAAGACCATTGCCGAAAACAGTAATTCATAATTGGCTAACAAGACGCATGAAACTTTAAAAATTCGCTCCAAACAAACCGTAATCCAAATTGATTTTTTAAAATCCCATAACTACATAGCACCCTATAGTTTCTTTGCAACAGAATTTCACACCTTAATAATCATTGGAATGAACCGGGAAAACTAAAACTTACACTAATACGAATTTACAGGTTAATTACGAGAATTCCTTCGCAGAAACAATTAAAGTGTTCGAATCTCTCACTCTTCTCCCCATCCCCCTCCTGCTGTTGGTTTTTAATTTCTTGTGTTTCAGGGGTTAAAGGAATGGAGTTGGGCTGAGGGCCTAACTATAGAAACATATGGGCTTGGGCTTTGGGACTCTTATTTTACGTTCCACATGTGACGTTAAAAGTTCGATATGAAAAAGGAAATTTAGGTAGAAGACGTTAGAATTCTGAGTCTAATCATGTCAGTTTTAGGCAAGACTCCATTTCCAACTTGATGTTGAGCACGTAGTATCGTTGGTTCGATAATAGTTGTCATTTGTTGAGACAGATCAAATGGGGTAAAATTACCAAAACAATTCTAAACTTATTGCAATTTTTTCAATTTAGTCATAAACTTTTTTTTTTGGCCAATTTAGTCTTAAGTTTTTTGCAATTGTGTCAATTCAGTCCATCCGCCCAATTTTGGCTGGTTGGCGCTAACGTGACGCCGGTTGGCACCGGCCTTTCACCCACGACACGTAGATAATTTTTTAATAATATTTTATTTTTTTTGAATTTTTTCTTTTTTTTTCCTTTTCTTTTTTTTTTTCTTCTTTTTCCTCCCCCTTCCTTCCTTCAATCGAACAACTAGAGGCAAGCACCGGCTATGGCGAGGCGAGCACAGTGATGACAAGACCACCCTTGCCATGGCTGGGTATGGCCCTACCTGCCTTTGGTGTAGGATAGCCTCGCTGGCCATGGGCAGGTCGCGGCCTTGCCGGATCTAGCAAGGGTTGAGCCTCAGAGGCTCGACAATCTCCAAATTCGACAAGGGCGAGCCTCGCCCAACCTCTAGCAGCCCTTGCCAGAGGTCATGTAAGGTCGCAACCTTCGACCTTGCACATGGCTAGTGAGGGCGAGCCTTGCCAGCCTAGCTGGTGACCTGGGCGAGGTTACCTAGCCACGAGCAACGCCGGCGAGGGTGAGCCTTGCTAGCTTAGTTGGCGGTTTGGGTGAGATCACCTAGCCACGGTCAACGAGGTCCCTCGCTAGCCCTACCTCTAGCTGGTCGCCGACAACGACAGGATGGAGGAAGGAGAAGGAAGTGAAAAAAAAAATAAAAAGAAAGAGAAAGAAAAAAGAAAAAAAATTAATAAAAAATTCGAAAAAATACTATTAAAAATTGTCCATGTCAATGTTGGCCGACCGGTTGGTGTCCACGTCGCGCCGATCGACAAAAAATGGCCAGATGGACTGAATTGGTATAATTGCAAAATATTTAGGATTGAATTGGAAAAAATTGCAATAGATTTAGGATTATTTTGGTAATTTTCCCAATTAAATGGTATTAAGATATAAAGTCTACGTTGTTAACAAGTACTATAGGTGGTTCGATAATAGTTATCATTCGTTGAGACAATTTAAAGGGTATTAACAATATAAAGTCACAAATGAGGGAAAAATAATCAAGTTAAGAAGTCTCGGTTGTTAATCAGTATTTATATACATATATACCTATGTAATTGAAATCAGTTCATTGGCACACGAAATATCATCAACGGAAAACAACACCTTCTTTGCAAGCCAAAGACCTAGTATGAGGTTATTAACTTTAACTTGTCTTTTTGTCGCTCTATATATGATGGCCCTTATTTGGTGACTGGCAACACTTGTGGATGATCCACATTATTAATTATATCGAAGACAGTTTTCAAAAAGGGACTAAAAAGGACCAATGTCCTCGTTACTACTAATTTGTTGGTCAAATTCTTAGGAAAAAAGAGTTTCTAAAGCTAGATAAGTGCATCACTCATATCTGCCTTGGACGAAATGAAGTCAAAAGTGATCTTTTTCTATAACGGTAGATATACAAAATGTAGACGTGCATGCCTGGAAAAGTGAGGATGGTCATTTGGTCTTAGGAAGTTCAACCAACAAATTATTACTTAGTTATACAGTTCGACTCTTGTGTGTGAGACGGACAGACCACGAACTTTACTGCCAGAAAGAGGCCATATTCCATAAATTAGAGAAGACGTGGTACGATGTTATAGTTTCATCGATAGGTGCCAACGTGTGAGTACTCATTACTTGATCGATGTGAATGTAGAAGTTGACACGAATCATGACAAAGTCAAGGACACTCATGGCACGTTCTCGGAATGATCTGTAAACATTGGGTGCACCTCAATCTCGTGAGATAGTGACCTTGAAATGGTGGAAGCAAGCTGGTGGATTTCATGCTCTGCTCCATGTCTCCATTCGATGCCGCGACATGCTATGATCAGTTATTTGCAAGCATCATAGTTTAGTAGAAGTATGAGATTTTATGAGGTCATTGCCAACTATTCTTAGAGTTTAAACTGTTGGATAATGGCTCCTCACATTTAGGCTAGATTTTGGCCTAGTATTAAGTGCAGAAATGTATAATGTGGAAGATGAATAGGAGTCGGTAGAATTAGAGTGAGAGATCTCGAGTTCAAATTTTTCAAGCCTCTATTTGCCACCTCAATTACATATTTATTTGCTTTAACCTTAGATCAAAGTCCAACCTACCCCTAAGAATGTGTGGTAAAATATTTAAATATTACACCATACCTTCATCTAGTAGATTTAACTTTTTGAATGGCCTAGCGAAATTTCACGAGATGAATGAGATACTGATAGAGATGCCGACCATGATAGAGGATCTCCCTTCATAGAGAGCTAAGAATGATTTGGGAAAAGACATCATGTTTAGCCCGGGGAGAATTAGGGCATGATTCTTGCTGGCTTCTGCTTTCGTTTATTTTAAGGTCAAAGACGCGGGAACGTATACGGCTGTTGAATTGTGCAAGGCATGACACTTGGATCATCTATATAAGTATGGATATCCCAAGTAGTGGCATCGCATAGCAAAGGGACGAAAAAGAACTGCCGTACCAGTCCGTATTTGTATATCCTAACCATTTGGCAACTGATCCTTGACCTAAGCTGGATCCGCAAGAGACTGGATGCGCAAGAGACATGCATTGACAAATAATATATGTTTAGCCCCTTTTGTTTTTAGTTAGGGTTTTATATTTGGAAGCTAGGGGCAAATTTTGAGGACCACAATCGCGAAGTCTAGCCATAATCCCTCAATTGAAGTTTCAAAATCCATAGTTATAGACGCATGATCTATAATGGCAAGTAACATAACACGACAAAATCATCTCAATCAGGGTTGCCGCAAGGGGGGTCCTTTATGTCCTCAAAAAACCCTAAATTGCACATCTAATCGTAGTGGCGAGTATTAAATATTTTCTCTATAACAAATTATTAAATGTTTGTATAAGTGACGCGTATATTTTAAATCCGTGTGAACTGTTGAATTGGTACACCCGCGTTAAATGTGATGAAGAAGAAATCTATGCCAGTAAATTCACCTAAAGAGCTATTTTGTCACCTTTGAAATTATGAGAATTTTGGGAAACTTCTTCTCTTATTTTAATAGAATCGGCCCTCTAGTCTGCTTGACAACGATCCTTGATCCAACCCTCCCTCAAAAAGACAGCTTGATATGCTTATTGTTGATCATTATTTTTCTCTTTATCTTCCCCAACTAATAATCTTTCTTTATTCCTTCCTCTAAATATAAAAACACCCTCTTCTCCTCATCTTCCAAACAAATTCACCAACTCCTCCACCACCATCACCGCCACCGCCGCCACCATCTCTCTCTCTCTCTCTCTCAGCTGAGAGATCTTTGTTGCCATGGAGGAGATGATCCTGAGAGAACAACCCTTTATGGTGAACCCAAGCTCGACCTCAACCCCATCATCTGCCCTAGGGATCCACAGAGACTCAAGATCAATTGCCAAAGTCAAACCTAAGATCAGGATAATCCACATATTCGCCCCGGAGATCATAAAGACCGACACCGCCAACTTCCGGGGCCTCGTGCAACGCCTCACAGGGAAGTCCGCCGCCAGCGCTGCCAACCATCAGAAGAGCCAGAAAAGGAAGTCACCCGGGCTCATCATCCCTAAAAGAGAAGGGCGTCAAAAGATCATGCCTGAGAAGCCAATACCAAGGAAGATGGAGCAGATTAACCAGTTTCATGGGTTCGACCTGAGGGAGAGGATGAAGCAGGAAGAAGGGATGATGATGATGATGAGAGGTGGAGGAGATGGGGGTGGGTACTTGAAGGATTTTGCAGACTTGGACGGTTTCACGTATGAGATGGGAGGTTTGCCTCTGTTGCCTGCGGATGCTTCTCAAATCCCCTCCTTTGAAGCAGCTCATCACCACCATCACCATCACCAGCACCAGCACCACGTCTCCTCATGAAACACGCATGCGGGTGTGTGGATGGAGAATTCTATAGTGAGTGGAGTCTTCAAGGTTTGGTTTCAGGGTTTTAGGGGATTGAGATAGACACCGAGTTTGTTGATTGATTGATGAAAATGCTCATGCTCTCTCTCTCTCTCTCTCTCTCTCTCTCTCTCTCTCTCTTTGCTGAGTAAGGATTTTACATACGGTAAACAGATTATGTCAACTAATTTCTCACTACACGCCCATCCTATGGCAATGAAAATTATTTGTATGGAAAACCAGTTTATGGGCAGCTTGTGTACCACTGATTACTTTGGTGAGAGAGCAGTCTTGTGCTGTAAATATTGATGAAACATAGCGTATGGGATACTGCATCTGCATTTTGGTGGAGATTGCTGCTGCTACTTCTTGCTCCATTGACAAGGATGTAATGGAAGCAAAGCGATACGATCAGCCAGGGGGTGCTATTGGGCTTTCTTTGAAGGATTTTGTATTGTTCTTGTTTGGTTTGGCTTCTTGGGTTGGAGTTTTTCTTCATTTTTCTTTTCAATGTGGGATTTATGGACATCTCTTTCTGAGGGGTTTCCTTTGTTGACATACAATGTACAGTAGACAAGCATATCTACATCGACAGGACTTGTACGAGAGATTTGATGTGTTAATGGATTTCTTGCAAGAAAAGTACTTGTATGTTCCACGGTATATCTCAGATATAGAAAATTCAAGGTGCACTGAAAAGTGCTAGTGAAAACATATCCTGACTTGATGGGTTCTTAGACGTTCTATAGATGTGTCAAGACTCCAAGTCACCTCATGTGCATGCCCAGTGAATTCAGAAATTGGAACTCTTTCTTCAATTTTGAAATCACGCTCCGCGTAGATCTTCTTGTGGGCATGGCATGTCGCATGAACCTTAAGTACATGTTAATCTCACTTTGACACTTTAGGTAGTGACTTGGGTTTTAATAGCACAGATTATAATCATTCTATTCTTCAGTAAATTCAGAAATTGGAACTCTTTCTTCCATTTCGAAACTACGCCCCACGGAGATCTTCTTGTGAGCATAGCATGTAGCTTGAATCTTAAGTACATGTTAATCTCACTTTGATGATTTAGGTAATGAGTTGGGTATTAAGAGCGCAAATGATAATTATTCTATTTTTGAAATAGAGTATTCCTAAATAAGTTTCTGGATGTATTTATGTGTTTGATAACAATAAAAAGTTTATCTTCCCATAATAGAAATTCATTTAATAAGACACAAAATTTCTCCATTTTATGCTCTTTTCCATACATCTATGGGCAATAGTGGGTTGGAGGCAAGGGCGAGAGGTGGATTTTTTATTTCTCTTTTTGTTTCAAAAATTACTTCTCATTTTTTATTTAAATCTATTTCTAGCCTAAAAATTTGTTCCGGAAATAAATAAATAAAATGAAATCACGTTAACAAACAAATTTCTATTCTTAGAATTAGATAAATTGATTTGATTAGAAATAAAATGGTTATCATGTGTTTTAAATATATCTAATAATGAATCCTTTTTTGATATCGGTTGGTCCTTCTATCAACATTGATTAGAAGCTATTAGGTGGAGATAAGATTGCGCATAGAGAAAATCCATTGAAAGCTTATGGACAAGCAGCGTGAGATATTTTGACACCTCCTCTTAAGTGCAAACCGCGCCGAGAATGTCGTGTGGACAAAAAGCGGCACACACAAAATGCACTTGGGGGAACATTCGGGATGATGGTTTGTATTTTTAGAAAGACAATCAATGTGGAATATTCAAAGACTGGTTTATTCATTTTCTCACTTTGACATTATTTATGTCCCCGGATACATAATTCATCCTTGAATAGCACAACATAAAGCATTGCGAGGGCAAATAATAAAACATGTTAGTCGACGCTTGGCGGTTCACATTATTGTTTGACTTTGTTGTTGAAGTCAACGCGGCTCCGATAAGCTATAATACCCCTCGCAACTTGTAGTACTAATACCATCGTGACATGTAGATCTGACTAACTTATTCTATTTACAAAATGAAAGTTGGGGTGAGGATGACAGAGGAGACGTGCTTCAAATTCATAGATAACACATTTTCAAAAGGCAACTGGGGCGCATATTCCTCATTCTTTTATGTACATGTGAGATAACCTAACATTGTTTATTATTTTTGTTAATCAATCAATTGGGTCTTCCGCTAAATTCCACGACAAGTTACCAAACCAGTTAGCGAAAGAACTGGATCCATTTCGAAAGAATCGAGGGTTTTGCGAGCTCACGACCTTAAAGTACATAACTCCAATTCAAGGCTCCAAAGGGTTTGCTCACGTCAGCGAAAATCCCTCAAAAAGAAAATTCAGGTATTGTAACTATCTTCAAGAGAGATCGGACTCTTATCCAAAACAAAGAAATTAAAACCCGGAACAGAGGATAGTCACGCCACGATTCTCAAGACGACGACTTGAGTAGGAAGACAAGGCCAGGCCGAGCAGCGGGATTGCGCCGGAACTCAATTCAATATGCTTCGCCAGTGGTGATGGTGAATGTTGTGATCGACCGTATGAACAAGATATAAAGAATTAATATGGTGAAAAGTGCAGGTAGAGCAGCAAATATCTCACCCAGTTGACGTCCGGGCAAAGAGCCCTTTTGTTTAGGAGTGCCGGACGTCAGCAGAGGTGGTTCGTTCACATTCCCTAGTCAACCCGCGTGTTCAGCCTCGTGCGTGTCTTTCAGACCTCGATCGCCCATCTTCTCCCTGTGGTATTTCAAGTGACGGATGCACATACGACAGTGACTACATGGACAAAATCAACTGTTTATTAGGCTCCGTTTGGCAATACTTCTGTTCTTTTGCCTTTTTTTTTTTTTTTTTGAGTCTCAAAATAAAAAAAAATAGAAATCCGTTTAGTAAAGTCAATTAATTTTTCAATTATTCAAAATAAACAAATGGTTGGGGAATAAATTTGGAAAAAAATAAAAAGTAGAAAAAGTAATTTCTTATTCCAAAGGGCTGTGCAAGGGCTGCTGGCGAGGGGCTGCTGTGCAAGGGCTGTTGACGTAGGCGATGGCTTTGTGTGTAGTTTCGTACATCTTTCTTTATTTTCTTTTGTTTTGTCTTTTGTTCAGTTGAAGTCATCGCGTGTGGGTTAATATAACTCCTGTAAACCACCATTGAAAACGGGGGTTGGAAACAATTCCCTCCAAACCTTCACTCCAGAAGCTAAGACCAAATTAGAAAACTCTCCTTGGAAACCCTAATCCTAAAAGCACCTTCACTTATCTCACATACAAACTCTCGATGAGTCACCTCATCAGTTAAATAAATGTTAATGGATTTAATCGTTAGATCAATAATTTCATACAAGCTGCCTTCTTTTGCTTAAGAAGAGATAACAATTGTGGACGTGAGATGGACCGGAAAATGTCATACGGACGATGCGATCGCTATATGTCACGGTATATGGATGCACAATTAATTTTGAAGCTACCCATATACAACTAGGAAAATTGCCCAATTAGTTTTAAATCTATTGTATGGATGCCAAACAAGTCACCTTTTTAATTCTAACCATTTACGCAAAATTCAATGTAATCACCCCAATCAATTTTTGTTGGAAATTATTGACGCGACACCGTATTAGGTAGGATAGTGGGGATGATTGGATTAGAAAGATCTTTCGGGTAATCATAATTGCGCATTCATGGATGACTTATTATTCCATGCTCAAAGCAACCTTTGGTTCCATCTTTTTGTGTAATAGGCTTGTCAAATATTTGTTTACTAAACAATGCGAGGTAATGGCATTACGTGTTGAAGAATAGTCGAAAAGCCAACGGGCACCGGCAACATGGTTGCAGTACTTTTTTAATAAACAAATATCTCACATTGAAATGCATGATAAACCACGTCAAATGCGCATCCCCTATCCGAACTCATGCATAGTAGAATTCTAATTTAGAAAACCTATAGAGTTGCACTATATAGTGTTTTGGTAAATGATTTATGGAGCTCCAATTTCAATTTTACCTGTTAGGTAAGTCACAAAAAGTCCCAAACCCCAGTATAATCAAGATAGTCATACATTATATTTATAAATAAATAAGTGATTGTGAAGGAAATAAGGGCATTTTATTAATTATACATTTGGGTTTTGATATCGAGTTATTCTGTTATAATATTCCATACCCATACTAAACCGTCTGAGCTTTTTAGTAGTTGACTCCAAACATGTCGTGCTATCTAAAATCTAAAGCCTGTTTACCATCCCTATCGGTGCCAATTGGCATGTATTAGTCATACTTATTGAAATAACTACTCATCTTCACTTTGTATATTAATTTTGATAGACACCTTCTACCTCATGCAAAGTTGGGTTCCTCTCTACTAATAAAAGGTTGTATTTAGCAGTGTAGGATAAAAATTTAAATGAAACAAGATAGGGCGATCCTTCAGACTTTTCAAATTATATCTTTTGCTTCTATTAAATGAACATATTTAAAGTAGTACAAAAAATAAATGCATAATGAACATGAGAATAGAAAATCTGTTCAAAGAGATAAAAGGAATAGGAATCCCTTGTGGTGGTAACATGGGGGTTGCAACCATCACAGGGTGGTCGTGTGAGAGTTGCAATCACCATCATGCCATGGTCACATGTTGGTTGGGGTCATTAGGCTTGGTGAAAAAGCCAGGGTGACTTAGGCAGCGATTGTGGCTAGCAAGAATCATAAGATGGTGCCGTGCCGGTGCCGGTGAGGTTGATCCAGGAAGAGCTTCTATCGATTGATGGTATATCACACGACAAGCCACTTACAATCGGTAGAAAAATTCTTCAAAAAAAGAAGAAAAAAAACAACATTGGAAAGAACTCTTTTAGTCAACCCGCGTGCTCAGCCTCGTGCGTGTCTTTCAGACCTCGATCGCCCATCTTCTCCCTGTGATATTTCAAGTGATGGGTGCACATACGACAGTAACTACATGGTCAGAATCAACCGATTATTAGTGTCTAAGCATACCGAATCTTGTTCTTCTCGAAGCCGGCTATACATCTCGATTTTCACGGTAAAAAACGCATCGGAAGTCCTAGCCCTTCTATACAAAATGCAATATAGTCATGTACCTTTCAATATGATTCAAGTAAACCCTGAAACTTAATATTTTTTTTTTCAAAACAAACGTAATTAAGTACGTACCCAGAGTTGCTTATGAGTCACTGAAAACCTGTCTACTTATCTCTTTAAATTAAACTTTTCACCGTAGTTTTAAGATATAATTGAACCAATTAAAATGTTTGAGACTAGATCACACTTTTTTTTTGTAGAGTTTAGGACTTTGCTGAACCACTTGATAGGTTTACGGCTTCATTGCATTTCACGCAAAGGGTTTAAATTTTTGTGTATAACTTTTTCCGCTTTTGATTGATCAGTTACATGACATGTGGTGTATTCATCATATAAAATGCTTATATAATTTGCGTGATTTGGCAAATTGGATGATAATCAATGGATCTCTAGATCATATATTTCAAATTCATCCGCCGCTTACATTTTTGTCATGAAGGATCTATAATATATTATGTAAAGTAACTGGTAAACATTTATTTCAGTTTAATTAATGTCAGCAAATAAATCAGCCAACAAAGCAAACGAGTCCATCTATTTGATGGATACTAACCTCAAACCTACAGCATGTTAAGTAAAAGTCATTTTCAAACATTTAATGCTGTTTAATAATATTAACAAAAAAAAAAATGCAGCACCTCGTCTCAAAATTAAAGTGTCTACACTGTTTGCTGAGCTTGTATTGCTCTCATCAAGCTGCGCCCCTATGGCCGCGAGCCCCCACAATCGTCCGCTGTCAATTTTAACTACAGATCGATGATCGCCTACCGTCGCGGACAGCCAAACTGAGGTCACCAAATGGGCGGTGGCCAACGTCGCACGGCGGCCTTTAAGCCCTCCGCAACCCGGACTGACGAGAGAGAGAGAGGGAGATAGAGAATTTTTTTTTTTTTTTTTGGGGGGGGGGGGGTGGTGGTGGGGTTGTGCAAGGGCTGCTGGCAGCGGGGAGGGGCTGCGGATGGGAAGCGATGGTTTTGTGTGGTAGTTTGGTGCATCTTTGATCTTTCTTCATTTCTGTCTGCTTTGTCTTTTGTGCACTTTAAGTTCGCGTGCGGGTTAATATAACTCCTGTAAACCACCATTAGAAATGGTGGTTGGAAACAATTCCCTCCAATCTTCACCCCAGAAGCCAAGACCAAATTAGAAAACTCTCCTCGAAGCCCTAATCCCAAAAGCACCTTCACGAATCTCACATACAAACTCTTGATGAGTCACTGCATCAGTTAAATAACCCTCAATGAGTTTGATCTTTTGATCAATAATATCGGACGAGCTACCTCCTTTCGCTTATGAAGAGATAACAACTGTGGATGTGAGATGGACTAGAAAGTGTATCACGGACGACACGATCGCTATATGTCATGAATGATATGAATGTACAGTTAAATTAGAAGCTATCCATATACAACATTAGAAAAATTGTTCAATTTGTTCGAAATCTACTATATGGATGTCAATTCAATTCTAAACTTTCTAATTTTGCCAATTTAGTTCTCAACCTTTATGCAAAACTTCCACGTAGAACGATCAAGATGACTGGATCAGGAAGATCTTTCAAGTAATCATAATTGTGCATTCGTGGATGATTTATTACATGCTCAAAGCAAGCTTAGGTTCCATCTTTTTGTGGTAATGGTGGCTTATCAAATATTTGTTTACTAAATAATGCGAGGTAATGGGATGAGGTGTTGAAGAATAGTCAAAGAGCCAACGGGTACCGGCAACCTGGTTGTACCTTTTTAATAAACAAATACTTCACATTGAAATGCATAATAAACCACATCAAATTTGTAACCACTATCCAAACTCATGCATAGTAAAATTCTAATTTAGATAACCTATGGAGTTGCACTATAGTGTTTTGGTAACTGATTTATTGAGCTATGATTTCAATTTTACCCGTTAGGTAAGTCAAAAAAAAGTCCCAAACCGCAATATAATCAGGATAAGTTATACATAATTTATAAATAAACTGATGATTTTGAAGGAAATAAGGGCATTTTAGTAATTATACATTTGGGTTTTGATATTGAGTTTTTTCCATTATAATATTCCAAAGCCATACCAAACCGTTTGGGCTTTTTAGTAGTTGACTCAACAAATGTCATGCTATTTGAAATCTAACGCTAGTTTACGGCCCCCTCAAGGTTTTTTCTTTTTTGTTTGGTGAGTGGGGGTGGGGGGGTGGTGGCCGCCTTGCTTATCATCCCTATTGGTGCCAATTATGGTGTATTAGTCATATTCAATGAAACAACTACTCATCTTCACTTTGTATATATGTCAATTTTAATAGACACTATCTACCTCTTGCAAAGTTAAGTTCCTTTTATAACTCGAAAGTCGTATTTAGTGGCATAGGATAAAAATTTGAATAGGACAAGATAGAGTGATCCTCCAGACTTTTCAAATTGTATATTTTGCTTTTATTAAATGAACATATTTAAAATAGTATGAAAATAGAATACATAATGAAAATGAGAATAGAAAATATGTTTCAAAGAAATAAAAGGAATCAAAATTCCTTGTGGTAGTAACATGAGGGTTGGAACCATCACAGAGGGTGGTCGTGCGAGAGTTGCAATCACCATACGCTAGTCACATGTTGGTTGGGTATTTAGGCCGTCGTGAAAAAAAAAAAAAAAAAAAAAAGTGAGGTAAGGTGCGTTTGGTAACGTTTCTATTCCGATAATATATATATATATATATATATATTTTTTTTTTTTTTTTCAGAAACATTTTTTTTTCGGGAACAGGTTTCTAAGTATTTGAACACGTTTGGTAACTATACAAAATTTCTGTTCTCGAAGAGAAATGCATTTGCTATGACCCGATATATTTTTGTGACTTAAAAATTCTTTTAATTTATTAATAATTTTATTACAATTTTCTTTTTTTCTTTTTCTTCTCCTTCCTCCCGCCGCCACACGGGTCGGCGATTAGCCGAGACAAGCGCTAGCGAGGTTGAGCCTCGCCGGTGGTTGGGCGAGGCTTGGCCTCGCCAAATCGGGCGATGTTGAGCCTCGCCTAGCCACGCGAGGCTTGAGGGGGCCTCGCCGATGGTCAGTGAGTTGGGGGCAACCTTGCCGATGGTTAGTGAGCTAGGGGCAACCTCGCCAAAGGCCAGCGAGGCTCTGGCAAGGTCGCCAGGCCTCGTCTGGTCAGTCACCGGCTGACAGTGAGGCTGGCGATCGGCTAGGGGAAGAAGAGAGGAAGAGAGAGAGGAAAAAAAAAAGAAAGGAAAAAAAAGCTTGATTTTTGTTTCTTTATTCTTGTTTTTGGAGTTGTTTTCGAGAATAAGAAGTACCATTTTTTTTGCTTTTTGTTTCTATTCCAAATCCGTTCTCGAGAACAAAAAACTCACCAACCGCGTTTCTCTTTTATTTTTGCTCCCAAGAACAAAAGAATAGAAACATTTGTTCCTGAAAGCGTTACTAAACGCAACCTTAGGTGGCGATCTTGGCCCAAGATTTAGCAAAAATTACAAAATGGTGCTGGTGTAGATGAGATTGATTTGGGAAGAGCTTCCATTAGTGTTGTTTAGCACCATATCTTTGTCTCGCTTGATGGTATTCCATGACATTTTTTGAACAATATGACATAATTCTTAAACTGCTTATTCGAAATGTCAAGGCAGTGTTGGATATAGAAAAATTCTAATATATATATATTTGAAAGAATCTCTGCAAATTAGTTAATAATACTCTTCAAATGAATAAAAGGAAAATGTCAAGGCAGTGTCGAATATAGAAAAATTCCAAAAAATTTTTGGAAAGAATCTCTTCCAATTAATATAATACTCTTCAAATGAATAAAAGCAAAAGAACTTAAACAAAAAAAAAAAAAAAAAAAAAGAGGTGGTGGAGATGCGGGGTATCGAACCCCGTACCTCTCGCATGCAAAGCGAGCGCTCTACCATGTGAGCTACATCCCCATTCGATGACAATGTACATCCCTCTACTTTATAAAGTTTTCAATTTTTTAGCTCCTCAATTCAAAATGGGGGAGACCCCGTTCTCTCAGTAGTTCAGCTCCGCTTCGCTTCGGTTTCTTCGTTTTTCCCGCCACGGCCGCCATGGAAATCGACCCGCCGCCGCCGGCCGCCACCCTCCAGCGGAAGCAGTCCGCCTACCTCTCCCTGGTATGCGGGAATCTCCCTCCTTCCTCTCTCCTTCTCCAATCGCGGGCTTTCTCGCGGGAACGAGCGGAGCTCAGCCTCCGAATCTCTCGCCTCAATCTTCACGCTTTCTTCTTTGTTGTCGTTTCGCCAAGCTTCTCTTTTTCCAGTCTCGAGCCGGTTGCGACTTCTTTTTCGTTCGATTTCTCCATCTGGGTCGTCTCTAATTTTCGCCAGCGGTGGCTTCTTGTTTTGGGGTGGGTTGAATTTTGCAGGATGAAACGTTCCAGATACAGAAGGAGACGTACCGGGGCCAACAGTACAGCCAGATTTACTTCGCTCGTCTCCACATGATGCGGACCCTCCTCTACTCTCTCGTTCCCAATTTGAAACCCCATGTCCCCGGTAAAATTTCCTGGCTTTTCGGGGTCTTTTTCGTCTTAAAGACTGTAGCTTTGCTTCGTTTCCACGTCATTTTGAGCTGCCAGTTTTTCGATCCGGTTGGTGCATTTTGGGGTTCGACTACTCACATGGAATGTGGATTACTTGGGGAACTATCGAGTGCCTTGTAGTTCTCTTAGCCTTTGACTTTGCATTTTTGGTAACGTGATGAATATTCCGCGTGTGGGATCGAGGGGTTCCTGTAATTCTTCTTGTGACGATTTTATCTTTCGAAGATGTTTGGGTTAGACTTTCTTTGTTTTTTTCTTTTCCATGGTTTTGTTGGAACACTCGTTCCTGTTTCGGCAAATGGGGTAATGCTAAAGTCTTACAAATTCCGAGTAATCAGTTTAAATTAATATGTTGATGGATTGTTAATGATTTTCACTAGCTTAAAAATTTGTTGAGATAGAAGTTTAGCCCTGTGCTGAACCTTTCATTATGTTTATAGAGTTGTTTTCTTGCTTGTTTCAGTTGCATTGTTCTTGCTTATATTGGTTGCATTGTGGGTCTCTGTCGGGATGCTTGTGAACATTTCCTCTGTATTTCCTAAACTATTGGAAAGCCTTCATGAAGCTCTACTAGTAGAAGCCTCATCTTTTTCACTAATACCACAGGCTTGACGTTCCATAGTGCAGTATTATTCATTATCGCCACATGATGTCTTGTAGTTTGCACTGTACTGGGATTAGAAGGTGGCAAGGAATGCATTATTGTCGGTACTTTATACAAGCACATGAAGCTTAAACCTACTATACTTGATGAATACTCCAAAGAGGTAATTGTTTTCATGGTAATCTCGTCCTGTATAATTATGTTCTGTTCACTGCACTCAGACTGCGATGTGTCTCCAAGATGCATTAAGTTTATTTTGTTTTATGTCCTTTAAAAAAAAAAAAAATAGAGGTCTGCTGCTCCACTCGTGAAGCTCCACAACTTCATGCACCCTGATGATCATCTTGTGCTAGAAGATGAGAGTGGTAGAGTAAAGCTTGGTGGGACTTTTCTTTCATCTGCTTCATATGTGACAGGTATGATCAGTTGCAGATTACAGGATTCTGTAATGGATTGACAATTTTACAAAAGAATTTTGGCTCAAAAAAAAAAAAAAAAGTTTTACAAAAGAATGAGTGACCGAATGCAAAGAGAAGAAATGTATGGGTAAAAGATAACTTTTATCTGTTTATAACTATATGAATCACTGTTTTTCAATAAAAAAGAAACATAAAAAGCGTTAGTGTTATCGTGTCAATTGTATCTGAACTTTGCAAATTTTGAACTTGAAAGAAAATCATCAGTTTCTTTTATTGTCATGAATTACGGGAACTGACATGGCTAGAGAAGGTGTTGTTGTTGCTTTGCATGGGAAGGAAACCGATGCTGGTGACTTTTTAGTCCAAGATGTCCTTGAAGCAGGCCTACCATCCCAGTTGGAGTTTCCTCTTAACTCGAGTAAGGACCGATTCATTTTCCCATCTGTTTTCTTGTATTTCTTCTTTCTAGGAAGGGAGCATGAGTCACTCATGTTTCTGATTATTTTATAACAAGTTAAGAAATTTTTTGTAATAACCCCAAGGAGTTGCTCAAGCAGTTAGCCCGTCCCATCCAAGGGCTGGGTTCTAATTATCAGATTTGCGCATTCTCTTGGCCATCCTTAGGAGCACAATCTTGAGTTCTCCTGTAGTTGACCTGTGTATGTGCGAAAGAGAGTTTACCACACCAGGTGGGGATAAGTCGAGTTCTTGTAGCGTTTCAAACACTGAATTGTCAGCAAAAAGAGAAGTGACTCTGTGTAATAATAAGCCCATATATAAAAGCTTGCAATGTTTCTGAGCGGTTGAGATGTACTAAATGAGCATTGACATCTCAAGCTCTTAATGACAGTGCCTGCAGCTAGATATTGTGTGCAGAACATGTGATACAAAAGAAGGCACATTAGGATATTTAGTTAGAGTAAAACATCATCTTCACTTGTCTTTGTTGTTTTTGATGGTTTCGTTTTTGCTATTATATTTCTAGAATGATGTATGATCCTGCTTTCCCCTTTTAGTAGTTTTTTTTTTCATTTAAGGAAAAAGTTCCAGTTTCCTCATCAAATATGTGAATCTTTATTCAGAATGTGAAGTTTAGATTCTGCTTAAGTGTGTTCATTTGGCACATCTTTTGCTATGTACTTTGTCTCAAGCTCATTGCTTTTTGTTTCAAGCAGGAGAAGACAAATATGTCGTTCTTGTGTCTGGGCTTAACATTGGGAGCAGCACTTCTAACCCCCTCCAGTTTCAGCTTCTTGTTGATCATATAACTGGACATCTTGGGGATGAACAGGTTAAGGCTACTTTTTAGTTTTTCTTCTCCCAACCCATCTATAGAGGATGGATAGCCAATCAATCTAAGTGACTGTCTTGCTTACTTTGCTATGCTGGCTGAACAGGAGCAAGGCATTGCAGCAGAAATTGTTCATGTTGTAATTGCTGGAAATTCTGTTGAAATTCCACGTGGAATTCTTAACAAACAGGTATGTCATTTTATGCTTGCTTGCCCATAGAAAGGTGCTTTTCCTCGGAGGTGTTGTTGCCTACACAATCTTCTTTGCTTCCAGAAAGAAGTACAGAATACAGTGACTGCACATAGATATGAAGAGCTTCCCTTCTGTTTCTGTGATATACAGATACATGATTAACTTGTACAGGAATCTCCTAGTATTGAACTAGAGGAGTGACCTGCAGTTGTGTATTGACATGCTATGAAATATGCTTGTTGCATTTCCCTGAGGCCTAGGAAGGTTTTTATTTTCATAATTTGGGTCTCTAAGGGAAAAGATTCTTGAATTTAACTGTACATTGCTTGACATAGTTGATGATTGCTTAAAAAAATGATAGATTTGTATATAACTCTATGAGTGGAAGTAAATAGTCAGTAAGTGGGATAGAACAAATAAGGATAGTGATCATGATAAGTTTGGTTTTTTCTCTGTTAAGCAGTATTGCTGATAGTCATTTGCTCAACTGTGGCAGAATTTGGCTTCTAAGGACCTATCGACATTGTCTGAACCAATTAAAGAGCTTGATATATTGCTCATGCAGGTGAATTTAATGTCTCTATGTGCACATATTCTTTTATGTGCAAAAAGGTATTGTTGTTATTGCCTCTTGAAAGATCAGGTCGCTGAAAGTCTTTACTTATATCTAGATAGCTGCAGGGTTGCCTTTGGATATCATGCCGGGGCCAAATGACCCAGCAAACTTTTCCTTGCCTCAGCAGGTTTGGTATCTTCCAATATTGTTAAATACGTTGGTGCTTAATTTTAGTAGTTCTTGCTAACTCTGCTTTTCCTTCAGCCTCTCAACAAATGCCTTTTCCCTGGTTCATCAGCCTACAACACGTTTAGATCTTGTACAAATCCTCATTGTTTTGAGCTTGACAATATAAGGTAAGTATCCCATAATTTGACTGAAGACATACATGCATTAAACTGTTCTCACCTGTGGTTTTTCCTTTCAGGTTTCTTGGTACATCAGGTCAAAACATTGATGATCTCGATAAGTACTCTGAAGCAAAAAATAAGCTTGAATTTATGGAAAGAACATTGAAATGGAGACATCTTGCACCAACAGCACCTAATACTCTGGGTAAATTTTCATTTTGTGGTATTATCGACTTTGCACTAATTATTGAAAGACATTGGCTTATGTTAACAAAAACTTATGAAAAGGGTGCCCAGCTGAATAGCACAGCACCATGTAGAGAATAGATGGCTTAAGGCTTTTTTGGGGCACTCTTGTTCTTTCCCCATTATTGGACTGATCTTATATAATCATGACGCAGGCTGCTATCCTTTCACTGATAGGGATCCTTTCCTTATCGAGAGTTGCCCTCATGTTTATTTTGTTGGGAATCAGGATAAATATGAGACACAGACGCTAAAAGGTGCAATTTTTTTAGAATTTCAAAATAATTTGCTTTCCAGTGGAGACTCTCTCTCTCCCTTTGAACCTCTGCAGCTTATGCAGCTCTAGCTGAAAGTTGATCACTTTTTTGCAGGATCAGAAGGGCAGTTGGTGAGACTCATTTCCATTCCTAAATTTTGTGAGACAGGAACTGCAGTTGTGGTATGGTCCCTTTTCGCTCTGGGCGTCAATATTTTTTGGAAGTATCAGGATATATGCGAAGTCTTTTCTTACCTATATTTTCTGGATGTAGTTCTGCCACTGTTGCAATCAATGTTATGGCATGTTAGTCTGCTTCTGCAAGGAATGTCTTATTGAAATAGTAAATTGCTTGGATGAAACTGGTGTCTGAATTATCACAAGTACAGATGACAAAAGATTATAATGAAAGAGGGGAAAACACGATTGGATTAAGAGAAATTGCACCTTATGCCACAGCTTATGTGGCTAATCTCCTCACCTTATCAAGGATTCGTGACAAAGTGAGCCTTGATTCAATTCTAGTATTTTATTGGAATAATCAAGGGAAAAGTTATCAGTATTATATTAATATTGTATCCTTTTTCATTTAACTCTAATCTACTGTCATATCTCCTGTCATGCAAAGTGTTTTTATACATTCTGGGAGGATAACTGAGTGATTGCATTTCTTAAAGCCTGGTCATTTCGCGAGTTCACTAGCAGTGTGGATGCTTGTCTAATCATGATAGACCCACCTTAGGCAGGGAGGTTATATAAGCATGAATTGAAGCTTGAGAATCTGCTTTTAAATTGTGAACTGGTGAAGGGACTGGCTCCTTATTGTACCTTGGATTGATAATCTGTGAAGGTCGTTTTAGCTGCTGCACATTTTTAGGCGGATTGCATCTTGTTCCAGGAAGGAGAAAAAGTGGGACAAAATATGATGATAGAAATGCATAATGAGCTGCAAATTTGGTGGTTAAGTATACTTTAACATCACATGCACAGTCTGAAATTGAAAGCGCTTCTCTTGTTCAAAGCATTAACTGGTGATGACAAAGTTATGTCGAAAGATATCATCTGGAGATGCTCAAATATATATCTTCTGATTTTTTTGCAGCTAAACTTAAAAAACCTCGAGTGCCATACACTCACTTTTGGGACTTCAGTTTAGGTCGAGATGATGTTTCCTTAGACTGCAACGGAGGATTGATATGCTGAACGGCTTCAAGCTGCTTTGCTCATTCTATTTGGCCACTGAGAAGCGAGGCTTTCCAGTCAGTGCTACGTTTTGTTGTAATGGAAGTGAATGTTCTATTCTGAAAATTCCACCCCCCCAACCCAAAAAAGAAGAGAAAAAAGGGTGCTTGTTCAAGAAATGTAGTCCTGATATGAACTTGTAATGGTTATTAGGGGGTGTTTGTTTGTGTTTTTTTTTTTTTTTCTGTTTATGAACAAAAATTGTGTTTTTTTGTTCTCGGGAACAAAAAAAGAATAGAAACGCGTTTGTTTGCGTTTTTGTTCCAAATCTGTTTTTTTGTTCCCAAGAACAAGAAAAGAACATAAACAAGAAACAAAAAAAAGTTGTTTCTTGTTTCTGGAACAACTTTTGGGAACAAATTTTCTCTCTCCACTCTTTTCTTTTCTTCTTCTTTTTTTTTTGGCCAGTCGTCGAGGGCCAGCGACCTCGCCGGAGCGTCGCCGGCCCCTGGCGAGGCTCGGCCTCGCCTTGGCTGGGCGAGCTCGGGCTCGCCCAGATCCAGCGAGGCCGAGCTCGCCCAGCCAAAGCAAGGTCGAGCCTCGCCTAACCACGGCGACGCTCGGCCTCACCGGGGGCTGGCGAGCCTCGCTGTGGCTGGGCGAGACCGCCGGCCAAAAGAAGAAAAAAAGAAAGAAAAAAATGAAAAATAAAATAAAAATATTAAAAAATTAAAAGAATAAAAAAAGAACATAAATTTACCAAACATGTTTTTGTTCTTTTTTTATTCTAGGAACAAGTTTACCAAATGCGTTCTTTTGTCAAAAACTCTGTTTTCCGGAGCAGAAATAGTTTTTTCTATTTCTGTTCCTTGGAACAAAAAAAGAACAGAAACACAAACAAACGTACCCTATGTTTACATGCTGCATGGATTTTGTATCTTTCTTGGTGAGGAAGATGAAGTAAGTTAATCAATCTAGTAAAGATTCTTCTGTCTCTTATAAACATGGTTCATGAGGATTTCTCTGGCATTTCTCGAAGTAAATGCCTTAATCTCCTCTTTCGCCATGACGGAATCCATATGGATTGGATATGGCTAGAGTGGCCCTCCATGACGATAGCCGTCATCTCAGTAGAATTTGATTATTTACTTATTTTTTAACTGTTAGGTTGAATATTGACTTTGCTTTGTTTTCTCCTATCAAATGCACGATTTAAATTTTCCATTGAAAAATAATTGGCATATACGAAATATCTTTCTTATCTTTTCGATATTCTTTTCAACTTTTGTTTTTAACCATCTGCGGAGTCCAACGAAGGTAATTAAAAAGAAAGTTATTATTTAGACGTGCATTCTATTTCTGTCATGTAACTTTATTAAAAACGTTCCATATACCTAGCAAGGGGTATCGTTTGTTCAAAAGAGCAAGGAATAAAAGTTACTGATTTTTCTATATCATAAATTATAATCCATATGATTTGTAAAAAATTTGCTCAAATAGCTTTTTGATTATATGGCGAAATTACTGGAAGGTACGTATCTGCTTTTGCTATGATCTACACGTCTTTGATCAAGATGTGACTGCGTATACACTTCTTTACAACAAGTTGAGACAGGCCCAAAAAAAATTGTTTTTTGAAATTCAATCGAGAATGTTTAGTCGAAATATCGCCTTGTTAAGTTGTGCAATCTTTGAGCTTTTGCAGGTACTCCTCTTTTTCATACTTTCTAATCTAAATTTCTATTATATATTATAAAAGTCGAAGCTAAAAGAATGTTCACTCTTGTGGTACTATGGTATCATTTTACTAACACTTACCAGACCTCTTCAAATGTTGATAAATGATATCCTCAATACATTTCAATATTTTGAAAGCTTCAAATATGATATGTGAAAGGTATATACACTTGCGAAACATATATTTTAGAAATCGAATTGGTTGGATCATATATAGTTGTTGAACGTTTTATACACTGTCATGGTAATCCTCCAAAGATCCATTCCCTTCTAAACTTTCAAATAGCAGTATCACAATACTCTCAATACCAATCAAAATTTTAAAAACCATATGTGCCTAGTAGTCAATAACACGTGATTTAAGTTAACTACGTTTGATAGCCTTAGTATGGACATGCAATTCAACTAATACAAAGTTCATCGACTTAAACATATGCATTTTCAATCATTAGGGCAATGAACAAGGTTATATGAAAAAAGTTTACAAAAGGAAACATTTATAATGGATGCGATTCATCAACATCATAGTGCGGTTAGGCATACATATAAAATCAGTTCCCCTTGTACCAATGTTTCAGCATAGAAAACGTATACGACATGATCAGGATGCATCATCGTGGGCCAGATAAAATTGAGGGTACCACCAAAATAGTAGCACCAAATTCGACATCCTCTTGCACAATCCTTACAGAGTCATTTGTGATGATGGGATATGAGAAGTTATAATTTAGGTCACTTGGGACTTCCATTACTCCTTCCAAGACTCTTATGATTGTCGACATAGAAGGCCTCTTTTTGAAATCAACTTGCAAGCACTATGCAGCGAGCCTCATCATGTTGATCACATGAGGCCCGTTTAGTTGCATAGCTTCACTATTCTTATCAATCATATCCGACAGTCATTCTTCTTCGCTCTTTCTATTGAAAACTCCTAACAAGTGCATATCTCCCTCATTCAAATTCTTTGAATACTTTCCTTCCACAGACTATTTCTAGAATCATCACACTGAAGCTATAGACATCTACTTTCTCAGTAATAGATGCGTGTAGCCATTCTGGTGCCATATAGCTTGGAGTTCCCCTCGTTGTGGTCACAATATGGCTTTGGTCCCTATCAATTAGCTTGGACAAGCCAAAACCTGCAACCTTACCGTTAAATTTTCCGTACCAAGTTCACGTGATGGATATTGCCAATGGCCTCAACCTTAGCAAGAAAAGATTTCTTAGTTTGGCTTAAAACTTTAAGGTGCTTCACGGCGACTTTAGTGCCGTTAGCTAGAGTCCCTTGATAAACAGAGCCAAATCCACCCTCGCCGATCCTCTTAGTGAAATCCTTAGTAATGGCTTTTAAGTCCTCATAGTTGAATCTCTTAGGTGCTCCAAGTATTTGATTAAGATAGGCCTCTTCGGCCTCGTCCATGGCTTTCTTCTCTCCGTCCTCATGAACACCCTCGGTTCTAAATCGGCATTTCTTGACGACATTAAGAAAGTTGGAAACTAAGAGCGATCCAACGCCAAAACTTATGATTACTATCAGAATGAGTTGTGTCATTATACCCTGCTTAGAATAAACACAAGCTTCATCTGTTTTTGAGAGGATTCGGAGGTTCACTTGGGAAATAATAAGGATGTTCACTTGGAGTGGCAGGAACCTAAAGTGCTCTCGGGAAATTCTGCACTTTAAGTAAAAGAGTAGACTGTTGAATAGGATTTACCGGGTATGCAAGCGAAAATACCTGAGATAATAAGTAGCATGAAACAGAAAATCCAGTGCTATCTTCCACGCGTTCAAAAACAGCTGCTTGGCAAGAACAGTTGTTCGCACAAGCCTTTCTACAACTCTCAATATCTGGGACGCTTTGGGGAACTGCCCTGCCGGTGAAGCAAGTAACCCCTTCCAGTTCCTGAAATCTTTGAAATCGTGAAGCTTCACAAGACAAAGGAAACACTAGGGAGCACCCGAATGTAGGATTCAAATCGTCTTTTGGCTTGAAGAAGTCGTACGGACAGCTACAATGCCCATCTGCATCTCTAATCCCATAAGGTCCACGAGCCATTGGATAACCGCACTTCCCAACCCGGTCTGTTAGAACATCATGTGTCGTACTCCACCCATTCTGATGCTGCTGATACGCCCTCAGATGTCCATCAGATTCAAACTTCAAGTACTGCACACCCGAAGACGAATTAAAACCAGGAAACAAAGTACCACTTTTCATGGAATTTACAAACAATGCAATTTGTCCTTGGGTGAATTCTACATAATTAGAGCCATTGTTTGGGTTCGGAAAATGTAATCTCCTTGAATAATAAAAGATCGGAGGGGCATCCTCCATCTGGGCAAATAAACCTTCAGTAGTTAGAGAAAGCGAATATAAACCCGGTTCACTCATGCTTGTGGCGGAATCACTAGGGGTCAATTTCTGCCCCACCCTCAATTTCTGTCCAGGGAGTAGCACGTCCTTAGGGTCATCGAAGGATTCCCACACCGCAGCATTGTTCTCATCGAACAGCACCACGTTCCCGGTGTCTGTCAAGTTGATGCCAGCAACAGACTTACCAGAAGTTTGGGTTGACCATGCGACGAAACCATTGGCATCTTTCAATACCAAATCTCCACCTTCTGTGAGCTCCAAAGTAGCCTGGTTTCCAACAGGATGGTTCCAATTAGCGGACCATACCACTACTGGAGTCACGTTCGTGTTAATAATAGCGCTGGTCGGTTTGAACCATGAAAATGGCGAAAATGTAACTTTCTGCAAAAGCTCGGCTGTAGAAGCCACAGGCGAATGACGAGCCACTATGGCCCCACAGAAGAACGGGGATCACGCTCACATTAGCGCCAGCCAAATCGAACCGGATATAAATGATGTCAGAAGTGGTTGCAATCCAGGTGGTGTTAAGGCGTGCGGTTGGATAGATGTCAGCTTGGGCGCCGATCAAACCGAAAAACAGTGTCAGGACAAAAAGGCTGGAGGGGGTGAGCATAGTTGATACTGAATAAAGGTGCTAAGACCAAAACAAGGAGAACGCGAGGCAGGACGGGAATGAGAAGAGCCACAAGAAACTGTATTATAAATAGAAGGTGAAATTGCCATTGTTGTACGCACCATTGGGAAGTCCAAAAGAAACTTTTTTTCCTCACCAGCTTGCGCTCAGCCTTGTATGCCGAAGGCATCCATGCACCGTTCGATTCCATTAAACCTAATTCCAAGCTACTTAAAAAGCCAAAGCGAGATTGAGGACTATAATTACTTCGAAACTAGAGTACCTGATGTGAAGACAGTGCTAACATTGGTTTCTCCGAGCTCCATCATCAATTAGGTCATCTTTGCCGGGGAATTAACGACTTGAATTGGACAATGAAAAGGCGCATAGTTCTGCTAATGATCTCGTAGTTTCAAATAGAATCTAGGGGCGGCCATCTTCATGGGATGTTACAAATTATTCTTTTGATGGAACGATCACCTGCGATAGTACCTGTTTGCTCTTGCTACCAAGTGAATTCTCATACTCTTTTAGCTGCTAGAAATAGGATTGTTAGAGCACAATTAGCATTCTTCCTATACATAGCTACCGGGAACAACAAACTGGAGACAAGGAATTTGTGTTACATTTGATCCCTTGATCTATACTAGAAATTTTAGTCGTTATCTACTAATATGCAGTTTATTTGTGACGCCATTTGCACTAGACATAGTACGCAATGTTTTGCAGGCACGTACAAGTCACCATATAGCCTGTTCAATAGATTGAAAGCAATTGGAATATATCGTTGAATTTTATATCGTCGGGAGTTCGTAGCTGGTACAAAATGCAAAGAAATGTTAATTACACAAAACTTAAAAGTTCTGTGTCATGATATGAACTAACTCTGAACGTCTATTGAAAAAATTGTCGACATTGATATTTCAAAAGAGCTCGAAAGAATTGAACGTCTATTGAAAGAATTTTGGAGCACTAGGGTAGACTTGCGGAACGTTGACATCTGGCCCTATACTTAGGTGACACATGTCCCACTATTCTCCTTTCTTTCCTAAGAAATTTTAAAAAAAGGAAGTCAAAGAGACAGAAGACAAATAATTGAACCATTAAAATAAACAAATAGGTGAGACGAGCATAGTTATGAGACGAGTTTTAATTTTTCGGCTATAATTGTTATTGGATGAGTTACTTTAACTAGAATAGTATAAATCGTCCAAACAAAAATTGGAAAGAACAAATCTATTTAAACTCAGAAAAGGGAATGCACATTTCCAGTAAATGAGAATATAACAACTTCTTTTCGAATTTTTATAAAGTTGGTTGTATGATAAGTAAAAACAATGAAATTGGAAGAAAATTGAAATAAATAGTAAACAGATTTAGTATAGTGACTACGGTTAGATATGACTATATGAAGAGCTTCCCTTCTGTTTCTGCAATATAAGGATACATGATCAAATTTTATAGGGATCTCCCTTCTATTATTGATCTAGATGAGTGACCAGCAGTTGTATATTAACATACTTCTTGAATTTAACTGTCCCTTTGATGGACGTAGTTGATGATTGCTCAAAAACAAACGATGGAGTTGCTCTTAACTCTATGAGTGTGAGTTTTTATTATGGTCAAAAGTCTATGAGTGGAAGTAAATAGTGAGTAAATGGGATAGAACATGTAAGGATAGTGATCATGATGAGTTCGGGTTTTTTCTCCGTTAAGCAGTGTTGCTGACTATCATTTGCTCAACTGCGGCAGAATTTGGCTTCTAAGGACCTCTCAAGTCTGAACCAATTAAAGAGCTTGATATATTGCTAATGCAAGTGATTTTAATGTCTCTAAGTGTATATATTCTTTTATGTGCAAAAGAGAATGGTTGTTCTTGCCTCTTTGAAAGATCAGGTTGCTGAAAGTCCTCACTTATTTTTAGATAGCTGCAGGGTTGCCTTTGTATATCATGCCATGGCCGAATGATCCAGCAAACTTTTCCTTGCCTCGGCAGGTTTGGTATATTTCAATATTGTTAAATATGTCGGTGGTCAATTTTAGTAGCTCTTGCTAACTCTGCTTTTTCTTCGGCCTCTCAACAGATGCCTTTACCCGGGTTCATCTGCCGACAACACATATAGATCTTGTGCAAATTCTCATTATTTCGAGCTTGACAACATAAGATAGGTATCCCATAATTTGACTGAAGACATACATGCATTAATCTGTTTTCAACTGTGGCCTTTTCTCTCAGGTTTCTTGGTCCATCAGGTCAAAATATTGATGATCTCGAGAAGTACCCTGAAGCAAAAATAAGCTTGAATTTATGGAAAGATCATTGAGATGGAGACATCTCGCACCAACCTAATACACTGGGTAAACTTGCATTTTCTGGTATTGTCAATTTTGCACTAATTATTGAAAGACATTGGCTTATGTTAACAAAAACTTTGGAAAAGGGTGCCCCGCCAAATAGCACACCATCATGTAGAGAATACATGGCTTAAGGCTTCTCTGAGGCACTCCTGTTCTTTCCACATTATTGGACTGATCTTATATAATCGCAACGCGGGCTACTATCCTTTCACTGATAGGGATCCTTTCCTAATTGAGAGTTGCTCTCATGTTTATTCTGTTGGGAATCAGCATAAATATAAGACACAGACGCTAAAAGGTGCAATTTCTTTAGAATTTCAAAATTATTTGCTTTCCAGTGGAGACTCTCCCTCTTCCTTTGAACCTCTGCAGCTTATGCTGCACTGGCTGAAATTTGATCACTTTTTGGCAGGATCAAAGGGCAGAGGTTGAGACTCATTTCCATTCCTTAATTTTCCGAGACAGGAACTGCAGTTGTGGTATGGTCCCTTTCCGTTCTGTTCATGAATATTTATTTGGAAGTATCTGGATAGATGAAAAGTCTTTCTTAACTATATTTTCTGATTTTCTTGATGTGGTTCTGCTAGTGTTGCAATCAATGTTACGGCATGTTAGTCCGCATCTGCAAAGAATGTCTTATTGAAATAATAAATTGCCTGGATGAAATTGATGTTTGAATCATCACAGGTATAGATGACAAAAGATCATAATGAAAGGGGAAAAAAACACAATTGGATGAAGAGAAATTGCACGTTATGCCAGGGCTATCTGACTAATCTCCTCACCTCATCGAGGATTCATGACAAAGTGAGCCTCAATCCAATTCTTGTAATTCATTGGAATAATCAAAGTAAAAATTATCAGTATTAGATTAGTTTATGTATCTTTTGTCGTTTAACTATAATCTACTGTCAAACCTCCTGTCATACAATGTGTTTATCTACATTCCGGAAGGATGAGTGAGTGCTAGCATTTCCTAAAGCCCCCGTTCACGAGTTCACTAGCAGTTTGGATCCTTCTCTGATCATGATAGACCCTTAGGCGGGGAGGGTATTTAAGCATGAAAGGGAGCTTGAGAATCTGCTTTTAGATCTTGAACAGGTGAGGGGAATGGCTCCTTATCGTAACTTGGATTGATTATCTGTGAAGGTCGTTTTAGCTACTGCACATTTTTAGGCAGATTGCATCCTGTTCCAGAAAGGAGAAAAAGCGGGACACAATATGACGGTAGAAATGCATAATGAGCTGCAAATTTGGTGGTTAAGTATACTTTAACATCACATGCACAGTCTGAAATTGAAAGCGCTTCTCTTGTTCAAAGCACATAATGAGCTGCAAATTAGGCCACGGAGAAGCGAGGCTTTCCAGGCGGTGCTTTGTTTTGTTGTAATGGAAGTGAATGTTCAATTCTGAACCCAAAAAAAAAAAAAAAAAAAAAAAGGCGCTTGTTCAAGAAATGTAGTCCTGATATGAATTTGTAATGCTGATAATGTTTGTATACTGCATGGATTCTGTATCTTTCTTGGTAAGAAAAGTGAAATAAGTTGATCGATCTAGAAAACCTTTTTCTTTATTTTAAGATTCTTTTGTGTCTTATAAACTAGGTTCATCAGGATTTCTCTGGCATACGGATTGGATATTGCTAGAGCGGCCCCCGATAACAATAGCCGTCACTTCAGCACAAGTTGATTTTCTACTTATATTTTAACCGTTCGGTTGAATATTGACTTTACTTTGTTTTTTCCTATTAAATGCACGATTTTGATTTTCCATTGAAAAATAATTGGCATACACAAAATGTCTTTCTTATTTTTCAATTTCCTTTTCAACTTTTTTTGTAATCATCTGCGAGGTCGAATGAAGGCAGTTAACAAGAAATTTATTATTTAGACATGCATTCTATTTCTATATGTAACTTTATTTATAACGTTCCATATACCTAGCAAGAAGTATCGTTTGTTTAAAAGAGCAAGGAATAAAAATTACTGATTTTTCTATTTTATAATCTATAATCCATATAATTTGTATAAAATTTGCTCAAATAGCTTCTTGATTATATGGCGAAAGTACAGAAAACTATGTATCTGCTTTTGCTATGATCTACCCGTCTTTGATCAAGATGTGACCGCGTATACACTTCTTTACAACAAGTTGAGACAGACCCAAAAAAAAAAAAAAATAGGAGAAGTGCCAAAAAAGTCCTAAACCTTTTGTGTTTGTGCCAGTTTAGTCCTAAACATTTTTTTGGTGCCAATTTAGTCATAAACCTTTTCATTTAGTGCCAATTTAGTTCTTTTTGCCAGATTTTGCTTATGGGCGGTGGTCAATTTTTAATATTTTTTAAATATTCAATTTTTTAATATTTTTTATTCTTTTTAAATATTTTTTAAATATTTTTTTCTTTTTTTTTCTTTTTCTCTTTTTTCTTTTTTCTTCTCTCCTCCTCCTCCCGGCCGCCGGCCGGACCCGCCGATTGGCCGGCTAGGAGACAGGGCGAGGCTCGCCGGCCACCTCGCTAGTGGCCGCGAGGGCGGCCTCGCGTTGGGCGGCGCCGCGAGGCTCAACCTTGCCGGCGCCGCCCGGCCGCGATCGGCAAGGTGAGCCTCACCCATGGCCGGCGAGGCTCGAGCTCGCCGACCGCGGCCGGGCGGCGCCGGCGAAGCTCGACTCTCGCCAGCCCGGACGAGGCCGCGGTCGGCGAGGCTCGACCTCGCCGACCGCGGCTTGGGCGGCGCCGGCGAGGCTCGCCCTCGTCGGATCCGGCGAGGTCAAGCCTTGCCGGCGATGGGCGAGGCTCGATCCTCGCGGCGCCGCCTAGCGCGAGGCCGCCCTCGCGGCCACGGCGAGGTGGCCGGCGAGCCTCGCCGGCCGTCTCCTCCGGGGTCGCCGTGGTCGACCGGAGCCGGAGGGAGGAGGAGAGAAGAAAAAAGAGAAAAAAGAAAAAAAAAAAAAAAAATATTTAAAAAGAATTTAAAAATATTTAAAAAATATTAAAAATTGTCCACGTCGGCCGGCCACGTCCGTCAAGCAAAATTCTGCCAAAAGGACTGAATCGGCACTAAATAAAAAGGTTTAGGACTAAATTGGTACCAAAAAAAAGTTTAGGACTAAACCGGCACAAACACAAAAGATTTAGGACTTTTTTGGCACTTCTCCCAAAAAAAAATTGTTTAGACTAAATATTACCTTCTTAAGTTGTGCAATCCTGGAGCTTTCGTAGGTACTCTTCTCTTTCTTCATACTTTCTAATTTTCTATTATACATTATTAAAGTCGAAACTAAAAGAATTTTGCCCTTGTAGCACCGCTCATATCATTTTATGACACTTACCGGACCTCTTCAAATGCCCTTAAGAAATGATATCCTCAATACATATCAAAATTTTAAAAGCTTCAAATATGATAAGTGAAAGATAAATACATTTGTGAAACATATATATTTTAGAAATCAAATCGGTTGGATCATACATAGTTGCTGCACGTTTTATACACTGGCACAGTAAGGCACTATTTGGTAACCATCCAAACAATGTTTGATTCTGATTTTTTTGTTCCCAGAATCAGTTTGGGACGAAAATTGCGTTTGGTAAAATTTATGTTCACGGGACCAAATTTGTTCCCGAGAACAAATTGGGAAGAGAATCAAGAAAAAAAAAAGTTGATTCTTGTTCCGAAAACAAATTGTGACCGCCGCCTGCCGCCGCCGGTCACCGACAACTGGTCCGGCAAGCTCGCCGGAGGCTCGCCAGGCCAGGGTGAGGTCTGGCAAGCTCACCGGTGGCCAAGCGGGCCTCGCCGGGCCGGGCGAGGCTCGCCTAACTTCCGCAAGGCTCGCCCGGCCCCGCCGGTGGCTAGGCGGGCCTCGCCCCACCCGGCGAGGCTCGCTCATCCTCGCCGATGGCCGGGAGGCCTTGCCCCGCCTCGGTGAGGCCGGCTCCGCCACCGGCGAGGCTCGGCCTTGCCGATCTACCAAGGCCGAGCCTCGGCGGGCCGGGCGAGCCTCACCTAACCGCCGACGAGGCTCGGCCGACGAGGGCCGGCAATGCTCCGGTGAGGTCGCCGGCCCGAAGAAGAAGAAGGATATGAGAAAAAAGAAAAAAAAAAAAAAAAAAAAAAAAAGAAGAAAAAAGATAAAAAGGAAAAGGAAAAAAAGAAAAAGAAAAAAAGAAAAAAATCATTTAAAAATTAAAAGAAATTGATTTGGAACATAATCAATTAACACGGTACCAAACGCAATTCTATTCCAAAATCATAAATTTTGAATAGTTACCAAACGCATTATTTTACTCAGAATCAGTTCTCGGGAACAGAATAAAAAATAATAATTTCTTGTCATAATCTGTTTCCGAGAACAAAATCGTTACCAAATGCACCCTAATCCTCCAAAGATTTACTCCCTTCTAAACTTTCAAATAGCAGTATCATAATACTCTCAATACCAATCAAAATTCTAAAAACCAAATGTGCCTAGTAGTCAGTAATACGTGATTCAAGTTAAATACATTTGATTGCCTTAGTATGGACATGCAATTCAACTAATACAAAGTTCATCGACTTAAACACATGCATTTTCAATCTTTAGGGCAATGAACAAGGTTATATGAAAAAAGTATACAAAAGGAAACAATTATAATGGGATGTGTTTCGTCAACATCATAGTGCGGTTAGGCATACATATAAAATCATGATATGTAAAAGCTTTGTTCCCTTTGTACCAACTTTTCAGCATTGAAAATGTATACAACATGATCAGGATGCATCACCGAGGGCCAGATAAAATAGAGGGTACCACAGAAATAGTAGCACCAAATTCAACATCTTCTTGCCCAATCCTTACACTGTCATTCATGAAGGTGGGATATGAGAAGTTATAATCTAGGTCACTTGGGACTTTCATTACTCCTTCCAGGACTTTGATGACTGTTGACATAGAAGGCCTCTTTTTGAAATCAACTTGCAAGCACCATGCAGCGAGCCTCATCATGTCGATCACATGAGGCCCGTTTAGTTGCATATCTTCACTATTCTTATAAATTATATCCGACAATCGTCCTTCTTCGTTCTTTCTCTTGAAAACTCCTAACAAGTGCATATCTTCCTCATTTTGAGATTCCTTGAATACTTTCCTTCCACAAACTGTCTCTAGAATTACCACACCAAAGCTATAGACATCTACTTTCTCAGTAATTGATGTGTGTAGCCATTCTGGCGCCAAATAGCCTGGAGTTCCCCTTATTGTGGTCAGAATTTGGCTTTGGTCCCTATCAATTAGCTTAGACAATCCAAAATCCGCAACCTTAGCATTAAAATTTTCATCCAAGAGTATATTTTGGGGCTTAATATCCATGTGGACGATCTTCCGTATACATTGTTCATGGAGATAACATAGACCCTTTGCTATGTCACTAATGATCTTCCTCCTTTGTTGCCAATCAAGCATGAATGACTCATCTGATTTTTGAAAGATCCATTTATCTAGGGACCCTTTGGACATGTATTCATAGACAAGCAGTCTATGAAACTTCTCGGCACAGAATCCAATAAGTCGTATCAAGTTCACATGTTGGATATTGCCAATGGTCTCAACCTCGGCAATAAAAGATTTTTTAGTTTGGCTTAAAACTTTGAGGTGCTTCACGGCGACTTTGGTGCCGTTAGCTAGAGTCCCTTGATAAACAAAGCCAAATCCACCCTCACCAAGCCTCTTATTGAAATCCTCGGTGATGATTTTTAAGTCATCATAGTTGAATCTCTTAGGTGCTCCGAGTATTTGATCAAGATAGTCCTCTTCGGCCTCACCGATGCTTTTCTCCTCTCCGTCTTCATGAACACCTTTGTTTCTGAATAGGCATTTTTTGACGACACTAAGAAAGATGAAGACTAAGAGAGATCCAAGGCTGGAAGCGATGATTAGTATCATAATGACATGTGCCATCTTACTGGATTTAGGAGAAACGTGAGGCTTATCTGTATTGGGATAATCAGGAGGTTCACTTGGAGGAATCTGATTGCCAGCCGAAGAATTCTGTACTTTGATAAAAACAATACCTACATACGGACCTGACGGCTGTAAAATCGAAAATACCCGAAATACTAAGAAGCATAGACCTGGAAGTCCAGTTGGTCTTTCCTCGGGGATAAAAACAGCCGCTCGACACGGACAGTTATTTGCACAAGCCTCTCTGCAGCTCTCCTCATCCATAATTCCAAGGTCCACGACGCCTCGGGAGATTTCTCCCCCCTCATTGCTGGAGTAATTAGACTGGCCGTAGCGCAAAAAGCTTTGAAATCGCGAAGCTTCACAGGACAAAGGAACCACTTCGGCGCACCCGAATCTAGGATTTGAATCGTCTATTGGCTTGAAGTAGCGATCCGGACAGCTACAATTCCCATCTGCACCACAAATCCCATAAGGTCCACAAGCCATTTGATAACCGCACTTCCCAGATTGGTCTGTTAGAACATCATGTGTCGTACTCCACCCATTTTGATGCTGCTGATACGCCCTCAGATGTCCATCAGATTCGAACTTCAAGTACTGCATACCCAAAGACGAATTAAAACCAGGAAACAAAGTACCATTTTTCATGGAATTTACAAAAATGCAATTTTTCCTTGGGTGAATTCTACATAATTAGAGTCACTGCTTGGGTTCGGAAAATTTGTTCTTCTTGAATAATAAACGATCAGGGGGTGAATTCTACATAATTAGAGTCACTGCTTGGGTTCGGAAAATTTGTTCTTCTTGAATAATAAACGATCAGGGGGTCATGCTCCATCTAGGCAAATAAAGCTTCAGTAATCAGAGAGCGAATATAAACCCAGTTCGCTCGTGCTTACCGCAGAATCACTACGGATCAGTGTCTGCCCCACCCTCAATTTCTGTCCGGGGAGTGGCTTGTCCTTAGGGTCATCGAAGGACTCCCACAGCACAGCGTCGTTCTCATCGAACAACACCAGGTTTCCGGTGTCTGTCAAGTTGATGCCAGCCACAGACTTACCAGAAGTTTGAGTTGACCATGCCACAAAACCATCGGCATCTTTCAATGCCAAATCTCCTCCTTCTGTGAGCTCCAAAGTACCCTGGTTTCCAACAGGACGGTTCCAATTAGCGGACCATACCAATGCTGGAGCCACGTTCGCATTTATAATAGAGCGCTGGTCGGTTTGAACAATGAAAATGGCGAAAACGTAACTTTCTGCAAAAGCTTGGCTATAGAAGCCACAGGCGAATGACAATCCACTATGGCCCCGCAGAAGAACAGGGAGCACGCTCACATTAGCACCGGCCAAAGCGAACTGGATATAATTGAGATCAGAAGTGGTTGCAATCCAGGTGGTGTTAAGGCGTGCGGTTGGATAGATGTCAGCTTGGGCGCCTATCAAACCGAATAAAAATGTTAGGACATAAAGGCTGGATGGGCTGAGCATAGTTGAAACTGAACAAAGGTGTTAGGACAAAAGAAACGAGAACGCGAGGCAGGAGGGGAATGAGAAGAGCCACAAGAAACTGTATTATAAATAGAAGGCGAAACTGCCATTGTTGTAAGCACCATTGGGAAGTCCAAAAAGAAACTTGTTTTCCTCACCAGTATGCGCTCAGCCTTGTATACCGAAGGCATCCATGCTCTGTTCGATTCCATTAAACCTAATTCCAAGCTACCTAGAAAGCCAAAGCGAGATTGAGGACTATAATTACTTCGAAACTAGAGCTAAGACAGTGCTAACATTGGTTTGTCCGAGCTTCGTCGTCAATTAGGTGATCTTTCCCGTGGAATTAACGACTCAAAATGGACAACGAAAAGGCGCATTGTTATGCAAATGATCTGGTATTTTCAGATAGAATCTAGGGGCAGCCATCTTTATTGGATGTTACAAATTATTCTTTTGATGGAGCGATCACCTGCGATAGTACCTATTTGCTCTTGCTACCAAGCGAATTCTCAACCTTTTTTAGCTGCTAGAATTGTTGGAGCACAGTTAGCATTCTTCCTAGACATAGCTACCGGGAGCAACAAACTGGAGACAAGGAATTTATGTTACATTCGATCTCTTGATCTATACTTGACATTTTAGTCGTTGATCTACTAATAAGCAGTTTTATCTGTGACACCATTCGCAGTGGACATAGTACGCAATGTCTTGCAGGCGCATACAAGTCACCACATAGCCTATTCAATAGTTCGAAAGCAATTGGAATATATCCTGGAATTTTATATCGCAGGGAGTTCCTCATTTGTATAAAATGAAAAGAAATGTTAATTACACAAAAGCTAAAGTTCCATGTCATGATATTTGTACATGTTTGAACTAAACCTGAACGTCTATTGAAAGAATTGTCGACATTGATATTTCAAAAGAGCTTAAAAGAATTGAACGTCTATAGAAGGATTTTTGGTGCTCTAGGGTAGATTTGTAGAACGTTGACATCTAGTCCTATATTTAGTTGACACATGTCCCACTATTCTCCTTTCTTTCCTAAAAGATATTTAAAAAAAGGAAGTCAAGGAGACAGAAGACAAATAATTGAAACATTAAAATAAACAAATAGATGAGACGAACATAGTTATAAGACGAGTTTTAAATTTTTGGCTATAACTGTTATTGGATGAATTACTTTAACTAGAATAGTATAAATCATCCGAACAAAAATTGGAAAGAACAAATCTATTTAAATCAAAAGAGGGAATGCACATTTCTAGTAAATGAGACTTTAACAACTTTTTTTCGAATTTTTAAAAGGTTAGTTGTATGATAAGTAAAAACAATGAAATTGGAAGAAAATTGAAATAAATAGTAAACAGACATAGAACAGTGACTGCGCTTAGATATGATTATATAAAGAGCTTCCCTTCTATTTCTGCGATGTACAAGAATCTCTCTTCTATTATTGAACTAACGATTGACCAGCAGTTGTATATTAACATGCTTCTTCAATTTAATTGTCCATTTGATGGACGGAGTTGTTGATTCTTTAAAAATAAACAATGGATTTGTTCTTAACTCGATGAGTGGAATTTTTCTTTTTTTTGGGTCAAAAGTCTATGAGTGGAAGTAAAAAGTGTGGCATCTTAAAATCTCGTGACAACCTCTGGAGTACCATGAACCATGATTAGGTAATGGAAGTGCCGTTTGATTTGGTATTAGCCATTGAATTAATGAATTTCAATTAATTTAAGGCCGAGCATTGTAACGGACAATTGTTTGGATGGAGATGTGTCTACAAGTGACCCAAGGATTTTATTAAGGTGCAAATTGATATAGAAATCTTATTCTTGGTGGCGCACTTTATAAGTAGAATTTTATTGATTTAAATTACAAAGTTTTGTGAGTTTATAAGTTGAAATTAGGTGTTAATTTAAATGAGGGTTAAATGGAATAGGAATAGGAGAGGGTGGGCTGATTTTTAGGCCCAAAGACTGTCCAACCAGCCCACGCCAACCCCTTGGTCGACCGGCCCATGAAGGCCCAAGACCAGCCCAACATTGAAGCCCATCAACCCTTGCATGACAATCGCCAAGTGGCACCGGCATGCAAGAGCATGATTGTTAATCATGAGGGGGAAGAAATTAGAGAGTGAGGGGGCGGATTAAGCGAGGAAAGGGAGAGAAAGAGAGGGTGTCGTCCGAGAGTGAGAGGAGAGAAAGAGAGAAAGGAAAGGAAAGGAAGAGAGGAAGAGGGGAAGAGAGGAAGCGGGCGTGCGAGAGGAAGGAGGAGGATCGTCTGCCTAGCTCGCCGCCGTTCGTTCGCCGCTTTGCCGCCGTTCTTGTTGCTATTTGTGCTTGAGTTTAAGGCAAGTGAAGTCCTAAAACCTACCCTTTGCATTGCTGTGTGTATGTGTAGTAGATGGTAAGTCTTGGTTGTGGTAGATGGGATGAAATTTCGGAGCTATGGAGAGTGATTCGTTGGCCATGCATGCTGTTTTTGGAAAGACCAGTTCGACCATCCATGAGTTTGTGTGTTGCATGCAACTTTTTAGTCGGAATCTTATTTTGATTTCTTCATGAAAGTTGTAGAGAACACCTTGAAGAACAACATACTAAAATTTGAGGCACAACGAACAAGAAATGGTTAGTGAAATGATTTTTCTTCGGAGAGACTAGATCTGGAATTCGTTGTTCTAACCTTCAGTGATTTCGTGGTCTGTAAAGTAACTTTCTTGTAAAAAATATCACTTTGATCTCTTAATGAAAGTTGTAGTGTACTTCTTGAGGTAGAACATATCAAAATTTTAGAGGAAATGAACAAAAATAGGTCGGTGAAACCGTTGTTCTTTGAAGAAACTGGATCTGGGAAAAACGCTACCTCGACCTAGCACGATTTCGTGATTTTTATAAAATCATACAGTTAAAATTAGATCATGTGACCTTAATAAAAGTTGTAGGTAATATTCTGAGTAATAACATACTGAAATTTTAGAATAAACTAACATATTTAGGTCGGTGAAACGAGTTTCTTTTGAAAGATGATAATCTGGGGAAAAGATGACACCGCGAATAGGGGGAATTAAACGTCTATATCTATTAATCTAGAACGATTTGGGTTTCGATTTCTTCATGAGATATTTGAATCTCGGTGTTGACTATCACTTGGTAAATTTTCAGAATTTTTTGAGTCTATTTGATATTTAATCGAAAATATTTCTGAAACTGTGCAAACTGTGATGCCGAGAATTTGAAAGCTGTAATGCTTGGTTCATATTAATTTGTGTGATGACCTTTTGGTATAGTGTTCCTCATGAGATATTCACTTTCTGGTGTTTTCTATAACATGTCAAAATTTGAGAATTTTTTAAGTTCATTTGGGTATTTTATTTAAATTACTTCCGAAACTGTGCAAGCTGAGATATTGAAGTTTTGAAAATCTGTAATGCATGGACCGTGTTGTTTTTGTGTGAAGTTCTTTTAGTATGGAGTTATTCATGAGATATCTGCCTTTAGGTTTTGTTTATAATGTGTCAAGTTTTCAGAATTTATTAATACCGTTTACTCATTTTTCTGAAATTTTAAATAGAGGAATGCATTCTGATTTATCCGAAAAAATCGATGTGTTTTGGAAAATAAATGAATTTATCCATGTAATGTAATACTTTGAGTGGTTGTTGTGATGACATATGGCATGTTATATGGCATGAAAAGTTGATTTAGACCCTTGATATTATTGCATCAAATGCCATGTTGAAATTGAGATACATGTGTAAATATAAATTGATAAAATAACGAGACCGTCGGAGGTGTGAGCCGACGATGCGCCGGGAGTGTCGGGATGCCCGGAGGTGTGTGCCGGGAGCCTCGGAGGTGTGTGCCGGGGGGATACCTCGTGATGCTAGTTGGGGTACAAGATGCCCGGAGTGTGTGTGCCGGATGCCCGGAGGTGTGTGTCGGAGGTTCCTCGCGATGCCAGGTGGGATGCGAGCGATGAATTGTGGGATGCAAACATTGGTCCCTAGGAAGGAAATGATGTGATCTATTTGAAATATAAAGATCGAGAATTGAAATCATGCGCATGGATGTGTACATATGGCATGGTGATATATGCATGACTGTTTGATGATAAGTGCATGCTGGTATATGCACCTATGGCATGGTGATATATGCATGACTGTTTGATGATAAGTGCATGGTGATATATGCACATATGGCATGGTGATATATGCATGGCTGTTCAATGATGATGGCATGGTGATATATGTATGTTGTATAAAGATGTATGCATGGCTGCTTGACGATATGCATGGCTGTAAGGTAAGGTATGCTTGAACGCATGAAAGATATGTGTTTTATTCTTGATTGTTCTACTTGACGCATTGTGTAGTTTGGTGGATCTTTACTGCTGAGTGGTTGTACTCACCCCTTTTGGGGATTAACATTTCAAATTAGAAAGATGTTTTTGCTACCAGTTGCACGCGGTACTTACTATGGCATACCTACTGATGTTGATGTGGAGTGTACGGAGCACATCTGTGTCGGTGCCTCTGATTTAGTGTTTGTTCGAGTCCGTGTCTTGGTGACGTACGATGTGGGTCGAGCTGATGGCCCGGTTATCCAGGAGTTTTTGTCTATCCATGTTCGGGGTGATGGAGTGATGTTAGGGATGCTTTTTGCGCGCCGCCGCCGCCCGATGCACCGGGTTGGGTGTGATGGCTCGTATAGCCGATGGGAGCCGACACTTTTTGGAGATAGCCGACGCTTGTTGATGGAGGGTTACACATGTTCGATGTAGGGTCGAGTCCTCTTTTGAATGATAGCCAAGTATAGTTAAAAATCTTGGCCTTTTGTTGTACTGACCCGAAATATCCATCGTGAAAATATAAATAATAGTGAATCGGCTTTATCTTTTCTTCTGGTGTGTAGTTGGTGTGCATTACATTATTGTTTTTGGAGGGAGAGATGGTGAGACTTGTTTATGCTTCCGCTGATGAACTGCGCTGGGACCTTTACAAAAAAAAAAGTCATTAGATAATGGGAAGAGTGGCAAGTGGACTGTGGCGACCCTAACGGATTGGGGGCCGTCGATGGGTGCCACAAATAGTGTGTCACACTCACACCCGAAATCCCTAAACGCACAAACATCCCACAACGATGGATAAACCGCGATGTTCCAAGACTTGTTGCCAACCCATTCTTTTTATCTTTCAATTAAATGCAAGTGGAATCATTTAATACATCAACCAACACCCAATGAAACATAAACATAGAGATAGTAAGATAGTACAACAGTAACATTTCCAAAATACTACTTTGTTTTATATATTTGTTAACCCGAATCAATATTTCCAGTGGACAGTGCTCCATTTTGGGCTCAAAACAGCACCTTTGTTATTTTAGAAGGCTATGTGTAAGATTTTCCAGCCCATCCTGGCTAATACTCAAATTTACATTGACGATATCCTTTTCTGCAGCCTAGATGAGGACTCTCATTATAAATCATTAGCCCAATTTGCAGATTTAGGACGAAAGCATGGCATCATGTTATCCTAGAAAAAGATAATCATTGCCTAAAGAAAAATTGTATGTCTTAAAATGTATCTTAATGATGGAACTTATTATCCAAGTCCTCATAATGTTGAGGAATTGCAAAAATTTCCAGATGAAAATCTCTCTTGTAAGTAGGTTAAGCAATTCTTGGGGATTGTAAATTATCTCTGGGACTTTGTTCCAAAGATTATAGAGTTTGTAAGTCCATTACAACAAATGTTCAAAAAAGATACTCCTCCACGGGGACCACAAAAAATTAAGTTTGTACGCAGACTTGAGGAGATTTTGCGGCATCTTCCTCCATTACAAATCCCTTCTAAAGGAAAAAGAGTGCTGCAAACAAATGCCAATGATAAATATTGGGTTGTTTTTATTTTTTTTATCTTTTTAAGAAATCAATGGAAAACGACGAGTTTGTGGACACAAGAGTAGAAAATTCACATAGGCAAAAATGCACTACCACTCTACGTATAAGGAAATCTTGGTGGTAAAATATAACATCAATAAATTTGAATTTCATCTTATAGGACATCATTTTCTTGTGAAAATGGATATGTCATCATCCTCTCAAATATTGAAGTACAAGTAGAAGCAAATTCCGCATTCCCAACTTCTCAAATGGGCATAATGGTTTTCAAAGTATTCCTTTAAGACCAAATATATCACGGGGAAAAAGAATGTACATGCTGATTTTCTGTCTAGATCAAAAGAATTTATAGCTACTACATCTATAAATATGTATGTGGTAAGAAATTCAAAAGGTGGTTTCAAGGCCCAAGAAATTAAGCCCAAATGGCCTTCATATTCATACCCACAAGAAATCCCTAGGCTTATCCAAGATAATGTCCTTTTTGAAAATCTTGAAAGACTTATGTTGCAATATCACTTCCATATCTTTAGTGAATATGGTAGTTTTTTCCTCAGGCCAAATGGATTACACTCGAAATATCCATTTACTTATCCACTCACTTTCTTCCAAGAAGAAGAATTTCAAAAAAAAAAAAAAAAAAAAACTCAAGTGGTTTTATTGGTATCTATTTAATCTTTATAAAATTGTCATTGAGTTTCCAATAGCCAAGATGCCCCTTATAATTGATAGAATCATTGAAGGACAAACCAAGTATAAATGTTTTGGGGAAATGCTTAGTTGGTTTAAACCATTAGGTGCATGGAAAAATATTTTTGAAGCCTAACTCAGAGAATACATGCTTGACCCAGAACTCTACACAATCATTTTATTTTATAGGCCATGAGTATTTGTTCAACCCAGTGAAGATATATGTAAAACTCCAGCAAATGTTGGAGTATCCACATATAAGCTCCAACCTACTTCAAATGAGATTTTTTGCAACACTCCCTTATAGAATCTCAGCTTATCCTCGATAGTATCGGGAATTGTAGAGGATATTGTGCCAACATAATCAGATCATTCCACCAGAGAGATGGACAACAGAAGATGTCTCTGTTTCTTGGGATCAATCTGATGACTATCGCATAACGGATTCATCAGCAAATTCACTGGATTCAGCTTCATCATTACAAGATCCATGGGGAGGTCTACCGTCACAAGATCCTTTTGATTATGGTGAACTACAACTTATACTTAGTCTAGGTCTTGACAAAAAAGATCCATCACTCCAACTTGGGTATCTACCCCAACCTAGTATTCTAGCATATTTCGTCGATGCTTCTATAGGTTCTCACCAGTCATCCTAGAGACAAAGGTTGACTAAAACAATTGAAGAAGTAGAATAGCTCCTCGAGATGCCTAGGCAACAATATCCAAAAAAAGGTACTTCCAATCCTCCTGACATCCCGTTTAGCTCATACCAGTCAAATGATCCAAACACAGAAAATCTCGAAGCTCTGGAAATTGAAAGAATGCTCAAGGAATATCGAAGACAGAAGTATGGAGAAGACTCAAATGCCTCGAACAACAATACTGAAGAGCCTATTCATAGGCATAATAAGTAAAGCAAGACTCTGCCAAAAGATTATTCAAGACAAAACAAGAAAGGCAGAAGACCCATGTGAAGAAGACGAAAAATTTGACCCAGAGCATTGTAGCGCACTGTTCATATACTGTTTAGCACTGTTCATGTACTGTTTGGCATTGTTTGATATTGTGGCATAGTGCTATAGCACTGTAGCATAAGCGAAAAAAGCGGGATAATGTGTGCAGAAGTCAGTCTGTCGGTAGAAAACTTGTCAGGTGCAAATAATTGGCCTTTGTCGGCCAAGCAGAGTCTGTAATCTTCTAGTATGTTGTTTTATGCCTATATGAGGCAAGGTTTGTAAGCATTAAGGGGCAGAAGAGAACGTACCCTCTCTAGAAATAACATCATGTGATTTTCTATGAATACCTAAAACCTCTCCTCCTTCTAAGCTCAAGGAGATCTTCTGCTTTACCAATAAAGAATTGGTGGATAACCCGGATCAAATGATGAAAATCTGTTTGGAGTAGAATTGTCATTTAATCCTAGTCAGAAATAGATCTCCACCAATCTTTTAAGCTTCTGGTGAATCTGCCTACGAACTCGGTCAATATGTCATAACGACGTTCAACAGAAAGTGCTTTAGTGTTGAGCCAAGCATGAAATTCCTACAATCTATCTGACCATTTGGAGTATGGAATGTTATCAAGTGTGAAGTAGTATTTTGAAGTTGAAGAATTCTGTCCAAGATTTGAATTATGAAGATGTACTACTTCTGGCTCGGATGAATTTAATTCCATCTCTGCTTTGAGAGGATCAACCATAAAGATAGCAAGTGTACGGGATTTTGGTGTTTGTGGCTCGGAGGTTGAAGTAGTTTCAGAGAAAAGGGAATCCGATTCTAAGGCTGGTTCAAAGGTACTTTGTTTGGTAAAATCAAACGAGGCAATAGTTGGTATACTTTATCTGCCTTGGTCTCGGACAAAAGCCTCAAGTGGATTCGAGACCATATGAGCAGAGGGAGGTTCTGGAAAAGGTTTAGGGGCTAGCTTCTTTTCTTTGCTAATCTTTCTTCGCTTTTACATTTCTTTAATACAATTTCAAAGGGTAACAATATCCCTTTGATCTTGCCTTGGAGCTTTATCAATAATTGAAGCAATTGATGTAGCCCTAGAAGGGTCACATGTTTTGGAATCTTTTGCCAAGGCTAGGAAAATGGATCTGGAGGAGGAATAAATTTCCCATCCTGTAGGAGCTTGATTTGTCTTCTCAATTTTTCCATTTCAACCATTTGATCTTCCAAATAATGATGAGAGACATATCTTCCGGATTCCATCTATTGAAGTCTTTTTTGGAATGTCTCAAGCAATTTATTCGTGACCAAATCCGTTTGATCAACCTTCTGATCGACATGATCAAGACGAGCTTAGACAGTTGAAAGCTTGGTATCAATTTTCTTGAGAACATTATTCTAAGCCAAGGCATTTTCCGATGGCTAATTCAGAATAGCTTCAGCAGCTGTGGCTTTCTTTTGCCTTCTATGGTCGTCAATATCCATAGGATTCAGGACCTTAGGGATATGACAAAACCAATTATGGACATCTATAAATTCTTCTAATGCCAAGAATGGGGCACTGGAATCTGAAGACTGAAACATATAGACAGATGGAAGGACAGGTGGTAGTTCTAGTTATGGGGAAAATGAAGACTGAGGTGTTTTGGGCATTTCAAGAGGAAAGAAATTCTTTTTAACCCATTTGTAGATGGGTTTATAGAAGGGTGAGATAAATGGCTTTTGGGGCGAGGATTTCTTTTTTGGTGGCAACTAAAGAGGCGGACGAGGTTTACATAATTCAAGGATTTTTGGAGGAGGGTGTGGTCAAGGTGGTCCATGTGAGACCATGAATTGATATTTTCTTCCATCTTTACCAAGAGGTCCAACGGTAGGGTCTATGTCTAGATACCTTTGATAAAGTTTATCTTTTGACCACTTCTTTTTTCTGGATGACCTATCATCTTCTTTATCATCTAGAGGATTTGTACAAAGAGAACAATGACATTCTAGATCCCGGAAACAATGTCCTATCCGGGAATCTTTATAATAATGAATAGGTTGTCCCTCTTGGTCAAAAGATTCAATCATGGATTTTGGATCTGGATGGCCTTCATCATGTGGGACACGAGCTGTAGAAGGTTGCATCATAAAAATAGTAGGAAAAATAAAAGACGTGGACAATTTTTTTTTTCGTACTAAATTTGATGACAACTGTGTCATCTTTCTTCTTAGTGAACTAAGATTCCATGGATTGGATGGGTGTGGAGTGCTGGTGAATTTTTTCATAGTTAGTAACCCATGTGTCTAGGAGTAACTTGACTAACTAATCTCGAGGGATCTATCTAAGAACATGGATACATGAGGTTTGGTCATTATCCACCGAGATGAATAGGGCGTCTTCAGAACTAGGGAAGTTGAGGTCAATAGCATGGTTCTGGATCCAATAAACCATTTGGGAAAAAGAATTAATTTAACTAAGAATAGGATAAAGAAATACACTGTTAGTTATTTGTTTTATATATGGACAGCACATAGCACAAGGCACCCATTTCTCATATTCACTAAATTTAAAATTATCATATGGAACATTCATGTTTACATCTCATTTAGTTTTATATCCTTCCTTTAAGATTTATTGAAATTTCTTTTGAAGCAACTTTGTCTGCAAAACATGAAAATGAATACATTTTTTTTTTCAAAAAATTCACAATTTTTAAAATGAGATACTTTTAGAAACAAATTAAATAAGAGATAAGTTCATGAGTTTTAGTTTATTAGGTTATTATTTGACAATTGGTTGATTACACAAATTAAATTGACATTTATAGTTCATATTTGAACTAGATTGAATATTTGTTTAAATTCAAAAGTTATGAATGAAGTTATCTTAAATTAGCCAATCAAATTCAAGTGTTAGGATTGAGCTTCTCACTTCTCCTATCAAAAAGGAGGCTCCTTTCGCCACCCTTACAAAAGGAGAGATGGAATTGTGTTGTTTCTCATAGACTAAAGGCCTATTTGGTAATCATTTGTTACCGGGAACAATTTTTGCTCAGAATTGATTTTTATTTTATTTTATTTTGTTCCTTGGAAGAATTTCTAAGTATTTCATGATGTTTGGTAATTGTTCAAAATTTATATTCTGAGATAAAAATGCGTATAGTAATACCTCAAATTCTTTTGTGATTTAGAATCTTTAAAAAAATTTGATAATTTTTTTATATTTTTTTTCCTTTTCTTCTTCTCCTTCTTCCTTTAGCCAGTCGTTGGCCTCATCCAAACTACCGATCGGCCATACAAGGGCCAACGATCTCGTTGGAGCATTGTCATTGTTGGCCCTTGGCAAGACCAAGCCTCGTTGGCCTAAGCCTCATGACAACTGGACAAGGCTTAGCGTTGCCTTGGCTTGCCCAGATCTAACAAGACCAAGCTCACCTAATCACCGGCGAGGCTCAACCTCATTAGACCGCCATGAGGTCAACCTCACCATAGCCGAGCAACACTGCCCTCATGGTGGCCCTGTAAGGGCGAGCCTCGCCTCGCCGCCGACAAGTTTGCCGACCTTTGTTTGGCTGGTTGCTAGCCATTATTATGGCCAGCGATCGACTAAAGGAAGAAGAACAACAAAAGGAAAAGAAGAAAAAAAAAAGAAAAAAAAATGGGCTTGATTATGGAGTTGTTCCTGAGAACCAAGAAATAACTTCTTTTTTTTACTTCTTAATTTCGTTCTAAATATATTCCCAGAAACAAATTTATTTCAAGGAACAAAAAGTTACTAAAATGAATTTCTATTCTTCTTTTTTTTTTTTCCGGAACAAAAGAATAATATCGGGCACCATTTGGCTGCTTACTAAACAAGGCCTAAAGTTTTTCAAGAATGCGAAATTCTATGACCTTAAAGCCCAGTTCATGAAGAGGGTTAAAAATTTATGATGTTTTATTGGAGATTAAGCCATCGTTTTCAAGAAAACTTTTTTTTATTCTACCTTGTAATTAGGGATTGTATTCTATTTATTGAAATTAGTACAGTTTGATATGCTTTTTTCAATCCATAATTAAATCAAAAATTTTATTTATTTATCACATAAAGAGATATGTCTGAAAAACGCATGGCATTTCTTTTCCACGTTATACATATAAAATTATAAATTTTGTCATTTGCCAACTTCTATCTTAAGATTTTAAATTGATAAATCTAAACAAAAATATCCCGAAATGCATTTTTAAAATTATATGTTAGTTGAAAAAACACATAATAGTAAAATTATTGATTTAACAAAACAAAAATATCTTAAAATAAAAAACTATTATTTCAAATATAATTCATGACTCTAAAAATTATTTATTTCGTCTAAAGTCAAAGTAAAATGAGAAATATAACTCACCATGTCAAATAACGTGGATGACGCATGTTATCACTAAATATTACTAACGAAATTGAACTACATATAATTATGTAAACTATATATATAAATAGTAGATAAATTACTCATGTTTGACATAATTAGACAAAAATATCGTAATTTAGATTTCAGAAACTAAGTGGCCCTAATGCTATCCTATGAAGAAAAATAATTTATTTATTTATTTATACTCTATATGTAAAAGATTATTTTACATATGTAAAAGTTTGTTTTTCTTTTCTGAATAAATGTATTGAAAGTCCTAAAAATTATCACGAAAGTGCAATTGAGTCGAAAAAAGAAAGAAAAAGACTTTTAAGTTTCTTTTGCTCCAGATGTGTGCAATAAAGTCTTAAAACTTTGTTTCCCCGAAACAAAACACTTTTTACCACGCAGCCCTACGTAAAAGATTATTTTACATATGTAAAAGTTTGTTTTTCTTTTCCGAATAAATGTAAAAGTGCAATTGAGTCATATAAGCTGTCAAAAAGTGCAATTAAGTCTTAAAACTTATCAAATCGTTCAATCAAGTCCTTCCGTTCATTACACTTTTTGAATGTTTTAAGACTTAATTGTACTTTCATGACAAATTTCATGACTTGATTGCACTTCTTGTAAGTTTTAGGATTTAATTACACTTTTATGACAAGTTTTAGGACTTAATTGTACTTTTTGAAAGTTTTAAGACTCAATCGCATTTTCTTGACAAGTTTTAAGACTTTCAATGTACTTATCCCATTCTTTAAATTTAATTTATTTCTAATATAATCTATGAATATAGGCAAATTTAATATTATATCAGACTAAAATGCCTTTAATCGGCTAGAATATTTAGAATGCGTTTTGTTTAGCTTTTCCAAGGGGCTTTTAGCCTCTAAAGTCTCTTTAGAAAATGTTAGAGCATTTGACAAGTGTTTTGAAAGAGTTTTCGACCAAATGCTAGCTTTGGAAATGTTGAAAGCTCAATACTACTCACATCCAGCCTTTTGAAGTAAAAAAAAAAAAAAAAAGTAAAATTTGCAAAATGCTAAAATTAGGAGTAAAATATTTTTTTTCCTAAAGTACCCTTACCAATTCTTTAGTTTTTCGATTTTGTCCCTCTTTGTACGAGTTCATCTTCCTCATGCAATGGCCATCAAAGCTAGATGTGACTAGCGAAGGGTTGGCGAGGATCGCTAAGGGCGACCTTTGCCAGAGGTCACATGACCTCGAGTGATTGTTGTCTAGGTCTCACAACCTTAGTCAACCATTGCCTGAAGTTGCACAACTTTGCAACCCTCATAAAGACTTGATTGAACGACCTTAGGCGGCCCTCGCTTGGGTCACGCAACCTCAGTTGATAGTTGTTGATGCCAAATTTGGCTCTCCAGCAGTCGTAACCCTTCGCTAGAGCCGGTGAAGGGTTTATGTTTTTTTTTAATAAAAAATATAAAGATTATAGCAAAACTCTTTTGTCAAACACTACTTAAACCCAAATCCAATTGCAAAATTTTTTTACCAAACACATTTTGCATTCCTCCAAAAGGTTTTGGCATTCAACATTTGCATTACAACCAAAGTCCATTTGTAAAGCTGAGCCAAATTCACCCTTAGTCCATGGTCGAGATTATATTCTTATTTGAAATTGTCATTGGCCACTTTGTACCTTCATTTAAAACAATCATGGTCACTTTATGTGCTTATTTAAAACATGGTCCACTTCATACACTTATTTTAAAAAATTTCAAGTATGTGCTGAAGGAAACTAATCTTATCTTTGAACTAGTAAAATTGAATTTCTTGTTCTGTCAAAAAATTAATTCTCAGCTCTTCAGCCAAATGCCAAACCCCCAAACAAAATAATTTGTTTCTTTTTTACGTCGAAAAAAATAGTTTATTGATAAAAACAAGAATTGATCTGTTTCCAGTGGAATGAATTGTGAAACTCTGGGGGCAATTTGTCACATCCCGAAAATTTGGGGGGCAAAATGTAATTCGCCGAAACTCACACTGCGACGTCCCTTCTTCTTCCTTCTCAAAGCTGAGCCCACCACCACCAGCCCCGCCATCGTCGCGGCAATCAGCGACGGGAGCAGCCACCATCTTCCGCCGCCGCCGCCGCCGCCGCCGCTCTCAACGGCGCCTCTGCCGCCACCGCCGCCGAGCGCTGAGCACCGCCGTAGTTGAGCCCTCCCAATCTTCGTCCGCATAGCCCTCCACCGCCCGGCCGTAACTGTCACAGCACTCATCTCACCTCAAGATCTCCGCACACTCGGCCACAGCACCGTCGCGCTCAGGCGACCCGTCCGCCGTGGCGAGGACGAACCGCACATTGTGCTCTCTCTCATCGCATTCGTGCGCGTGCGTGTTTTTCCCCAGTCACGCAAGACGCGATGGCCGAGTCGCCGTCTGAGGCCTTCAAGCTCGATCAGCGAGTTCACTCGGCCGGCGATTCCCGCCGGGTCGGAACGGTCAAGTACGTCGGGCCGGTGGAGGGCCACGGCGGGGTATGGGTGGGGGTGGATTGGGACAATGGCGAGGGCAAGCACGACGGCTCCATCAACGGGGTCCGCTATTTCCGGGCCAAGACCGAGCGGTCCGGGTCGTTCGTTCGGATCCAGAGCTTGAGCGGCGGCATTTCCTTGCTGGAGGCCCTCTACGTCAGATACCGCAGCGAGTCCACTAAGGAAGAGGAGGGTATACGAGCTCTTCTCTTGTGCTGTCTCTCCTGGTCATCGGAAAATGAATGTGTCGAAACTCTGATTATGCATGTACACATTTCCGTCGTGCTCTTTGTAGAGCTCGATCGGCAATGAGAAGAGTGGTTATAGATTGTGCATTTGTTTTCCTCTGAGAATGGTACTCTAGTAAACAAAAGTTTTCTGGGGGATTTGAGCTTGGTTTCGACTTTTGATTCGATAGTAAGTAATTCATTTACTTGTTTCCTCATTCTTGCATGGGAGCCAGGCGCTAATATCGAGATTCTGATCCCAATTATGTGAATCTTGATTTGTAAAACAGAGTAGGATGCCTCTAATAAGTTCCAAGTTGCCTTAGGTAATAAGTGGGCAAATTTGTTTGCATGATAAGGTGCTCTTGAAACAATTTCGTGTGATCATAGTGCTGACCAAAATGAGTGTTCGCCTTCCACATATGTCACGCGTCAATTTCTAAGAAGAATGTTATTTGACTAATATTAAGTCTTATTCATGAGGCTTTGCGTAGACTAAGTTTGTTGAATCCCTATCTTCGATTTGTTGCAGTAGAGTGAATTCTTAATAAAAGATGAATTCGACTGTGCCCTATGAAGTTTTAGTGATGATTAGGCTGATAAGGCATTGCACCTTAATGGCTTCACTATGGTTTTATTTAAGCAGACTGAGTGGGACTTTACTGATTTTCACAGGAGTAGGAGATTTGTTAAATAGTCCCAGTGCTTATATTTAGTTAATGTCATGGAGGAGAAGCTGCCACCACTGTAAAGGACCAACCTCTTATTGATCTGTTTTGGAGGAAGTTTTGTGGGGTGGGGTGCGGGGGCCTTCCGCCCCGCCGGGGGGGGTGGGGGTGGGGGTGGGCGGGGTGTTGCAGGCAGACACATGATGGATGCGTATTGTCAATGTCTCCACCCATATAATCTTAGTGTGTGAGTTCAATTTGGTCACTAGAGGTAATGAATCAAAAAGTCTGTTGATTGGAATCATTTTATCCAGTCTCTATATGGTTAATTTATTCCTGGCCTGGCCTTCCCTAGACATGGTTAAGTGATGTAAACCGTTTAGGCCCTGAATTGAATGGGATTTTGCTTCATGGACATTCATTTGAACTCTGATTTTCCATAATTTTCTTGTGCATTGCAGATGACATGTATGTCCTCTCAACGACTAACAAGCGTGTATTTGTTGAGCTTGTTGGTATGGATAAGATACAGGACAAATTAAGCCGGTTTGAGGAGTTGAAAGCTGCATCACTACCATACTTAGGCATTAGCTCTTTGGGTGAACCATGCAAAATCAGTGCCACTATACCAAGTAAGGTTATTTTTCTCTTTTCTCATGATGCAATTTGTTTCCTGCATCTGTTTCCTTACCTATTGAACATTCTCTATTTTTGGTACCTTATCTGTTTTCAGTATTTTAGAACAATTTTGTCTCTGCAAAGCCTATTTAGAAGTCAATTTATGCTGCAACTTATTGTACCTGCCATTTTATAAGTCCTGGGATTATATTTTGCCTGCTGTTATGTCGGGTGATGCTGCTTCGCTTATCTGTACAAAGGATTTTTTATCTTTTGTTTTGCATCATAGTTTTGTGGAAAGGATCATCAAGAATTTTGGTCAGCACTGTAGGTTGTATCATGAGGTCCGTTGCAACTTCCTAGTGTTAACTTTAATTTGTAACTTCAGGGGTTGATAGCTTTAATCGGGCGATGTCCTACATGTCATGAGTTCTATTTCTTTTCTTTTCTTCTTTTTAATTTTCTTAAAAGAACTAAGAATTTGATTGTCAAATTGATTAACAGAGTTCAACAAATCAATTTGACGTGATCCTTGGGGTTTGTAGTCTCTTTGAATATTATAATAAAAACAGAAGGAGAAACTCTTAGCTGGCTGTAAAAAAATCACAGAGACCTTTTCGAACTCTAATATCAAGTTGGCCCTATGAAATGTTTACAATTTGAAGAGTTGCTATTATAATAAAATTAGTTAAATACTTGGCTGATATTATGGTAAATTTAGAGGGAGAAAACAGCCACTGAATTATTACATAGGAAGTAGAGTGCACAGTTGTAGTTGTGAATGTGTGAAAGAGAGAGAGAGAGAGAGAGAGAGAGGGGTGAAAATGAGTGTAGGTGGCCAGTCTAATATGATTAAAAATAATAAAGGATTGCCCGTGGACTCTCTTTTTTCGATAATGAGCTTCATTCTTCTACATTTCTTCTTTGGAGTGTTATTGGATTTAATCTAAGGCATTGGAGGAGCAAGTGAGGGTGCTAGGGCCCCTGCGTGCGCCCCCCCCCCCCCTTTGCATCCGTCTCTGTGTACGAATATCTTGTAAAATACTTCTTTAAGGTCATTCTCTAGGGAGTTTCATATCGGAAGTAAGATAGTTTTGCTAGATGTGAGTTGAGAAGGTTGTGCTTAGCATTAGTTGGTGATTCACGGAATGATACTAACTTTGTAGGTCTTTTGAGAATATTATGTCTCATGCAGAATTTAGTGACTTTGTGGTGTCTCAACAGCTTTAGATTAAATCAATTTGTTAGCAATCGACAAATATGCTTTTTATTACTTGCTCATTTCACCCACTAATCTTTAAGCCAATCAACCGAAAATTTATATGGACCAAACCTAAGCATGAGTTTCCATTGGCCTCTTTTTCGTTTGGCATAGTAAAGAGGAATCAAAAGGCTACCTGGAGTTGCCCTTCATTTACAAAACTAGATGCAAGATAAGAAGTATCAAATCAAACAAAGAAATGATTTGACACAGTGATCTTTGTGTGAACCAAAAACGTGGCAACTGTGTCCATCTGGTTTTTCACAAAATCACTACTGGACTTTCTATTATCTAAAGCCCTAGGTTGTATCTTCCTTCATCAAAAAGTTACTGAAGGGATTGTTGAAAGCATTCGGTTCTTGTCCTTATCTTCTCCAAAATGCAGACCTTTGCATGACCAAAACAAAACAGAATAGTTGCTTCTAAATAATTCAAAAATGAAATCATCCCTCCTAGATGCAAGTGCTGAAGTAAGCTAAAAGAATTTAACAGGAAATTCTCCTTTTGGTGATCATATCCAACAAACCTGTCATTCTGTTGCCCCAACATATCAAACCTATGTTAAATTTCAAAGAAACTCACGAATGTTCATCTCCTAGTCATGAGCAATCTTTGGACGAAAACATCCTCTACTCCAGATAAGAAAGATTTTGGAACACCCCAATCCTACATTAAATGGAAGACAGATTAGGCTTGGCACTTTAAGAAGAGACCTACTCCCAAAATGGTCACCACCTAAGATTCGTTTTGCAGACTTGATTCACTTAGATTGATTGCCAAGTCGTCAGAAATGCATTGGTGTGTTACGGCAGCCGGGAGTGTGGTAACTAAGAGTCACATAGGATAAAGCGGTAGTCATATTCTTATTTTGCATAAGTTTTAATCTTGTAGGCATTTACCCTTTCTTAACCAAATAAACTTGTCAATGATTCTATATTTGGTGAAATGACATTACACTTGTGCTGCTTATATTGCAGATATGAAGGAGCTAGATTTGACAGGAAATTTGCTTTCAGATTGGAAGGTGCTCTTGCTAATCCCATTTTGAATGACCTTTCATTCTCATTAAGGTTGCAAATTATATGTTCCTGTATTTGCTTAACTGGACATTTTAAAGCAATTTTTTGTTTGCCTCTTTCTACATATACAAATGAAGAACTGTTCTAGTACATGAAGAATATGGAAAAATATGGATGCAAAGGCTAAAAACCAGACTATTAGAACAAAAACTATGAAGAAGTAAGATTACTGCATGAAGCCCTTAAAAATTTAAAGCAACTAAAAACTAGAAAGTGGAGACTTGGATCCTCAAAATGTTCCTCTTCTAAATTCTTTTGACATGCTCCAGGAGAAGCAAAGTGACATTGCTCCCTGATTTTTTGGGATGATGTAACCCAATGGAGAAACTCTGTGCTGTAAAATTTGAAGAGGGGTGCTCTGCATAATTCACCATAAACAGTATGAGCTGTTCCACAGTACCACACTAGTGGAAATTATGATCTTGCCCTGACTCTACAAGAGTAACACCTGTTGATAAAATGTTTTGGCCAATTTCTTTTCTTCTTCTTTTTTTTTTTTTTTTTTTAATCTTTTTGTATTTTCTTTATTTGGGGTGGAATTGGATGCAACTTTGTGGATGGGTAAGGAAAATGGTTAGAGACAGTGATCATTGGTTGCCTCCCAATTTGGTTAAAGAAAATGTAAACAAGGCGTTGGTACAATCATTAGGGCCTGCATAATAACCATGCATAATAACCATTCTATTTCTTCGTTTCTTTATTTTTCTGTTCCCGGGAATAGGTTTGGAATAGAAATTTGTGGTAAGGAATTTTATTTTTATATTTTTGGAACAGATTATTACTTCAGAAATAGGTTTGGAATAGAAATGAGACATAATAATTTTATACTTTTCTATTTCTGGAACAAAAGTGAGAAATAAAAATCCCTTCTCATTGCTCACTCTTGCTACTAGCCAGTTGCCCACCCGTCACTGCCCGCCATCGCTTGCCCATCACTTGAGAAGAAGAAATTTTATGTTGTTATCAAACGAATTTCTATTTGGAGAATAGAAATTTTTTGTTATTATTAAACGTGTTTTTTTGCTCATAAACTCACCCTGGGAATAGACATAGAAAAATCTATTTCTGGCCAAAAATTGATTTCTGGAACAGAATAGTTTTTATTCATGCCTTACTTGTCTGAGTGGTGAACATTCTTTGGGCAGCTGGTAATACCGGTGTCCACTTAATTCTGGTGGAAATAAATAAATAAATAAATAAACATACAGCAGTCACTGCTCTTCGACTCATGTTATTTGCATGTGTGCAGTTTTTTGAGAACCAAAATAAACATCACCCTTTGTATCCATGTGCTAATTTTAATGAACCTTTGTTGCAGGATGTTGGCATGCTATGTGAAACTTTACCAACTCTCACTGTCCTTAATTTGTCTAACAATTTAATGAGAAAGATTGCTACTGGCATGCCGAAGTTATATCACTTACGTGTACTAGTCCTGAACAATACGGGCATAAGTTGGGAGCAGGTACTCTAACTTTTCCTTCATTATTTTTCTGAAATCTTTTCGACTTTTTTTTTTTTTTTTTTCAGACGTATGACTCATTTTGCACTTCCAGGTTGATATGCTCAAAGAATCACTTCCATCAATTGAAGAGTTGCATCTGATGGGAAATAACATAAGCACAATAGAAGTATGTAACTCTACTATCAACAAAATACCCTGGGATTTCTTTTTTTGTTTGGTTTTGTGGCAATATCAAATAATACTAGAATGCTCATGAGCCAAAGAATATGAAACCTTGCCATGGTCACATAAAATCAACAGAGGATAAATGCGAGGCATAGAGGGACATCTTTTGCTTGTGAGGAAGATGTGATATACAAACCCAGATCAGCCTTAAAAAATCATCAACTTGTGTGTTTGCATGTAGGAACGGGCAAATACACACGATAAGGTATATCATGTTAATGTCATGCACATAATGACAGTAAAATTCTTATGCGTTTTTGAGTTTGTACCTTATTCTATTTGTTGTGCACTTCTGATCTTCTAGCTACTGCCACATAATTATTCAGGAGATTGGGAGTCATGGCCTGGCATAAGGTGTGAATAGGTGGAGAAATTATGTGAGTTGTATCTATGACAAGTACAAATTAATCTCAGCAGCAACTACTTTATATGAATAATTTTACAAAAAAAAATTATTCATGCTATTATTTCTTTATAATCATTTAAAACTGCAAGACGATCAATGCAATCTTAACTCTTCGAGAATGAAAGTTGGTCGACACCTCTCTTCTTTTTGTTTGCAGAGATAATATATTACTTTCGTGGTAAAGAAACTTTGGGACTATACCTGGCCGGACATTTCATATTGCATAACTAGAAACCATGTCTAAAGATTGGTCATTTGTGCTTGGTTCTCTCTGCAAAATCTTTGTCCATTTCTACTTCCACACTATGGGCGACTTTCAGATTTTGATTTTACTCGCTGTACGTTTTTGTGTTTGTAGTCAGGATCATCCTTCGTAGATGGAGGCTTTGATTCTCTTCGACTCCTCAACTTGGAAGATAATTCTATAGCTGACTGGGAGGAAATTGTGAAGCTTTCGCAGCTTAGAAGGTGAGTAAGGAGTCCTAGAAATCGTCCCAGTTTTCTTTTCCAGACTTTTTATTAAAAGTTCTGCAACTCGTTTGTCAATTCAGCTTGGAGCAGATACATTTGAACAAGAACAAGTTGAAGCAGATATTTTACCCTGGCAATGATTCAATCAGCAGAACGCTGAATGAATATGACATTCATAATGAAAGCTTTAAGCCATTCCAAAATTTACGTTGTCTTCTTCTGGGTACTAATTAAAACTTGTTCACAAGTTGTGTATACCTTATCGTGGCTATCCAGCCTATTTTTATATTAAAGCTATCTTGGTTTCTGTTTTAGGGGGGAACTGCATTGAAGATCTGGAATCTCTTGACTCACTGAACTATTTCCCTAAGCTGGTGGTAAGCATTTCTTTCGGGACAATGTGTGCTGCTTTTTTTCATTTTCTTTGGTTAGCAAGAAGGTGCAGAACTTTTTTGGCTGATAAAAAAGGGAAACTGTAGTTATGAGACGGGAATTGTGAATCATGAGATTAGTGAAGTAAACATAGGGCCAAACCCAGTGTTTTTACATTTGACTGCTGAATGACCAGTTAAGCAACTGTTTTTTGATTGAACTGGTAGGATTGGCTGAACCATTGATTCGCATCCCTTTTCTCGAAGGTGACGGTAAAATGTAGAATGTTTTGATTGATAATGTTTACTGCCTGGGACTTTTATTTCTCTTGTTTTGAGTTGAACAAACTTTCTTTCTTTGCTCTTTTCATCTTTATTATCATTGTGAAAGCTAATATATCGATCAAATTAGAGAACCTCATTTGAGATTAGTGGTTCCCAGACAGCAAGTAGGCTAATGCTTGTATGGGCAAATGAGCGATCGCTGATGGGCGAAACTAAAATGCACTAGGACTCACCCTTCTGTGGCTCTCAGGATAAAACTTGTGCATAATATACTCGAAGGTAGATGCAAAGATGAAGGCAGAGGTGAAAATTAAGATTGCTTCCAAAACCCAAGATAGCCTGTCAGAAGATGAAGAAACATATACAAAATAAAGAGCCATGTAATCTGTGTTTTGAAAACCTCGTCCATAACAAGCCTAGAGTAGAACATGCAAGAATATTATGTGGCAAGCCTTATTGCCCAACATTTTGCAAGCCCTATTGATTTAGAAGGGCATTTATTAATAAACGAACTATGGAACCAATTATATTACTGGTCCAGAAGCTGAAGCTTTAACTCATTGAAAAACCCAAACAACTTTTTGGCCAATGACAGATACTTTTACGATACTAAACGAAAAATTTACTATTTAAGCTGGGGAGAATTTGCTGATTGACAAGATAGATATGGGAATTCCCTATTGTCATTGAAAGAAAAATATAACACCAAAGTTAAAACTACTAAACCGTGGAGAATTGAACTGTCCAAAGCATGTAGAGGATGAAATATATCAGAATATACATATTCCTTATGAAGGAGACCTTGTATCCAAATGTTGGATGCTATTTTTGATGGTTCATTATGTCCTTAATTTAGAAATTTGGCCAAGTTTGCTTAACCAAACATAATACTCATGTCCGAGTTTGAGTTACATAGTGTGCCTTTATTCAGAAAATTGTTGTTGATTAGATCACATTGTTCTTGAAGAGTATTTTTAATGTTATTTGAGAGTTTGTGTTACTAGTAGGTGTACTTCACAAACTTTCTCAGCATATCAACTTTAGCAAAGTGAAAATGTTTGCTTCTGTTGGCTCTACAGAGTTTTTCCCCAATATGGGCATGGAGTGGTTGTACAAAAATTTCATTTTATGGGGAATCATGTGTGTCTGCTGCTGTTCAGTCAATGAGAAGGTGACTCCATGGCTATGGGGATTAAGAATCTGTGCTGACTGTTAATGATTGTTCAATCATTTGCTTTAACCCTTAAGGATAGCCAGTTGCCTTCCCATTACAGATCATAAAGCATGACAACTAAAGATACTGTACCTTTTCTCATATTAAGATTTGACATTTGTATGTCTTTTATTGCTTGTCCTCTTTCCTCCTAGGACATTAGGCTTTCTGAAAATCCAGTCACTGATCCTGCTAAAGGGGGTGTCCCAAGATTTGCCTTGGTTGCTCGTTTAGCAAGAGTTGAAGTACTAAATGGGAGTGAGGTGAATTTCATCTACAGTTTTACTTTTCACTTCTTCAGATGTAAATGAACCTTATGGGCTGTCCATGTACCTTTCAGGTCAGGACTCGAGAGAGGAAGGAGTCTGAGATAAGGCACGTTCTTTTAAACTCTATCACTTTACCACTTTTGTCTAGTGCTGGAGGAAAAGCATGCTTTTTAATGAATATTTTGTGATATCGGGGGGATTGACTTGTAATATCTTGACCAGTTATGAGGTTTTATAACTGTCCTTATTGACATTTTAGTGGGCTTGATTAGAGGTGTTTATATATGATGAATAGATGTAATTTGTACTTGAATTTCACTGGCCACAATTGTTGCGTTTAAGAATAAGTGAAGGGATGAGACAGGGTGGCAGTTAATCACTCTAGATGTTGTCTTCTGGTCCTTGCAGGTATGTTCGCCTTGTTATGTCCAGGCACAGTGACAACCCAGAGGAAATGAAGCGTCTCCATCCCAGGTACTTGAAATGGATGGATGGATGGTATGAAGTGGATTTTTGTTGAATGTTGGTGGTTTTGGTACTGTAACGTGATAATTAAAAGCCTAGATGTAAGAATGGTTTAACTAAGATGATGATATGTGGTTTCCCCCACCTTTGGTGATATGGATCACTAACAGTGGCTTCACAGGTCATTTTCATAATCTTAATATATGGCCTGATCTGCATTTGTGATTGTCTATGTGTGATTGGATGGCATCTGATTCTCACATACATTTGGGGGAGTGGCAAATATAATGTGGGTTGAATTATAGCTTCCACATAGGCCTTTTCCAACTGAGAGAAGCAAAATGCATGTACACTTCTCCATGGGCAAATCTCATTATACAACCTAGATCTTGGACAATTTCACCACTCTTTATATCCTTGAATAGGTTTAAACTCTGCAACATGTGAAGCTAGGGTGAGCACTGGCCAAGCCCCACTTTTTTGACATGTCTCCGGCCACTTTTCTAATTGGACCCTTACGACCGCACCTTTTCTTGTTGAATTGATTTTTGAACTTGTTTATGACTTTATTAGAGTGTTTCTGGAATAAATAATTCATTTCTAAATTTATATTTATATTACATATTATTATTTTTAATAAAAACGGGCCATTTCAGGCGTGAGCATAGGCCCGAAGGCCTGGACTAGCCTGAACCAAAAAAAAAAAAAAAAAAAAAAAAAGTAGGCCAAAATCCTGGCCCAGGCTTATTTGGGCCTAAAAAATCAGTCCGGGCTGGACAGGCCAGTCCAAATTTTCGGGCTCCTGGTCTTTTTTGCTCAACCTTAGAAGCTGATACTTTCATCAATGTGACAAAACTCAGATTTAGAGCCAATATATCATCATCTTTCTGCTTATGTGGTTGATGATTAAATGTGGAGTCAAAACCAATTCCAGATTTATGGAGCTTAAGGATTTTCATGGAATAGAAGATGAAAGGCCATCAATTGCATCAGCAGGACCCAAGAAAATGTCTACAGGACTCATATGTAATGATGCTATATCTCTCTCCTTATTTGCCGTTTCATTAGTCATATCACACTGATTTAAATTCCTTGGCAGCAATCACTTTGAAATGCATTGCAGCATCCATGGGTGAGAAGCCCTTACAAACAAAGAAATTGCCAGCCACCACCACGGTTATGTTCCTGAACTTTCCATAACCATGTCTTTAATTTGAAGTTCTTTCTAAACTCTGCGATTCATCTGATTCAGGTAGGAAAGCTGAAGCTTCTCTGTGAAAGCATTTTTAATATGAAGTCTACCAGGCCAAAGTTATATCTACAAGAAGAGGTTCGGCTTCATCACTGGACATGCTTTTTTCTTAAACCTGTGAATGGCATCCTTCCTTCTCTTTTAAATCTGTAACTTCAGCTGAGGAACACTTGGGCAAAGAGGATGTTCGGTATTGATATATACTTAGATTATGATGACTGTTTTACATCTTCTTGATCTAGTTTGTTTATAGTGATGAAAAGAAACTTCTTATTTTTTCAATTTGAAAACCCAATCTGAGATCTTTGATCGGTTAAGCTCCTTAACACTCACTCCCAAGGTAGAATTTTGAAGAAAATGGTACATAAGCTCAGAAATATTACATGCAAAGTCAAAAAATTTTAGACACTCTACTTTATGCCTGGACGGCACTGGTAATTCACTCATTTGTGCTTCTTATCATAAGACATGGCAGGACACTTGATAGTGACCTAACATCCAAAGTGAAGGGGAAATTGAAGTGTGAGTTCAGCAGGAACTCCATCTACGCATAATCCAGGAGTATATTGCGTAATTTTAGTTGCCACTCTAAGTGTTCAGTAAAAAAAGAAAAAGAACAAAGATTGAATGTAGGACCAGTGCTCATATGAGCATTGTGGGCACATTTTACCCTTCTTTTCTTTTGAAAGAGATTTATCCTACATGCAGTTGCATGAAATTGTAACTAACTACAGCAAATATAATAATCATCGGTTTAAATTTATGCTGGAGAAAAAAGGGTTGCTATTCCGGTCATTATTTTAATTTGGCTCTTGTTCAAGAGTGCCCTGGGGATGGCAGTGTTAATCATACTTTATAGCGTAGCTTTGCTGTCAGTCAGAAGGAAGCTGGCGCCTAACTCCAATGTACTGATTACATCTAACACGAGGATGACAGTGTTCTGGAAATAACAAATTTTCTTTATTTGGATGTTTGTTAGCAAAATCTGTTTGATTCTAAGGTTCATATCCATTTTGGCCTTTTTTCCATCTGAAGTCAGTTTACAAGTTTTTGTGATGTTCATGACTTCAGAAGCCTCTCACCATATTGATTCAAGTGCTTTCAATCTTCGATGATATAGGGATCCCCTCTACCAATGTTGCTTGATGACGATATGTCATCCCTAGTGGACCTCGGAATAGACAGTTCTTCAATTATTCTCATAGATGAAGAGAGCTAGTCGAAGCTGTGGGGATGGCTGGGTCCTTTCACTGGCATGGGCTTGGGGCATGGTAATGTCGGACATCCAACTCCACAAGATTCATCTTTTCTGGCGATTCATGTTTCCCAACATATGTTCTTGGCTGTCATTTATGCTGATCATTGGTGCAATACTCGGATAATTAGTTTGAGATACTTATTATGCCATGTAAAACTGGAAATATATGTGCAAGGTTTTGAAGCTCTAGATCATTTTTCTTCATTTTTCATCTATCTGAAGGGATTGGTTGGCATGAATCTGACAGTGTAGTCGAAGTGTCAAGTCAAGCACAATAACCTCATGCTGGTTCGATTTCAAACCGGGTGCTCTAAATTTCTTATCGACACTGATCAGTGTGTGATTTTCTCAGAAATTTGATTTCTGGCGTGGTTGACCCCTCATCCCAGACTGTTCAGGAAACACTTTACCAGGGATCGCAGGGGCTGAACAGGTTCTAAGGTTTGGGATGCTTTGAAGCCAGGAAACAGTCATGTCGGAGGGTAAACGAAACAAGCTTACTTTTGCGCTGTTCACCTCTGCTCAAACTCAACCGAGCTTTTGTCGAGCCTTGTTGGTTGGAGTTCCAGCTGGGGTGGCGGCAATAGTGTTAAAGGTCGGTCCAGGATGAATGGCCAAGTTTCAGCTTTTAGCTGTGCAATCCGAGCCATCGGCCGCCTGCCAAGTACCCCCCTGCACGTCGTGGGCTATTTGCTGTGTCGCTGATGGATCCTCTGACCAAATCTCTTCGTTGACATTGAACCAGCAAAAACCGAAGCCACATTTGTGATTGGTGTCCGAAAAAATTTCCGTTGTTTGTTATCAGTGTCACCATTGAAAGAAGTGTTATTGAAATTCAGTTTAATTATTGACTGGATTATAGTGCCTTAAATTTAATTAGTCCAGATTGAATTGGCCATGGCGACACCAATTTTTCTCCACGACATAATGCTAGCTTCAACTCGCTAGGACCATGTCAAGAAACTTGATCGTCTAAAATTACAATTAATTCGGTCTAATTTTGAAATCTAACATTAAAATTTAAGGTGCACTTTTTGAGATTTAAAAGTAATCGAGGCTATGAGCATCACAAACAAGAATTTATGTGTAGGGCATCGTAAGATTATTTAGGGGAAAATTACATAAAATGTCCTAAACCTATTATAATTATACCAATTAGTTCTAAACTTTTTTTGTTTTGCTAATTTAGTTCTAAGTCTTTTGCAATTGTGTCATTTTAATCCATCCAACCAAATTGGGTTGGCCGACACTGACATGGGCAATGGCCACTTAGCAAATACTAAGGTTTACAAATTTTTTTTTTCAAAATTTTTAATTTTTTTTTCTTTTTCTTTAGTTTTTTTTTTCCCCACTTCTTTCTTCCTCTGGTTAGTCATTGATCTCGCCTTGCCACTAACCGGCGAGGCGAAGCTCACCCAACCATTAGCGAGGCAAGACTTCATCGGATATGGTGAAGGCTTGCCTCGCTAATGGCTAAGCAAGTTCACCCTCGGCCAACGACAGCGCAGTCGAGCCTTGCCAGGGGTAGGCGAGGTCGTCCTCGCCCTTGCCAAATCTGACAAGGACTTGCCTTGCTAGTGGTTGGGTGGGGTCGACCTGGCAAGGCGAGTCTCGCCATCGCTAGGTGAGATCAACCTTGCCTATCCGCTAGTGAGGCAAGCCTTCGTGCAATCCGATGAGGGCTCACCTTGCTAGAGGCTAGGCAAGCTCAACCTCACCTAGTGACAACGAGGACTCGCCTTGCCAAGAGCAGGCAAGGTCACCCTTGCCCTTGCCGGCCAATGTCAAGGCAAGACCGGCAACCGGCTAGAAGAAGAAGGAAGAGAAAAATAATTAAAAATTTCAAAATTTCAAAAAAAATAAAAAAAAAATTTGCCCCCTCAAGATTTACTAGACCACTAGTGCCGGCATGTCAAATTTGATCGGATGGATTCAACTAGGACAATTGCTAAAGATTTATGACTAAATTGACAAAAAAAAAAAAAAGTTTTATCGTTGAATTGGCACAATTGCAATAAGTTTAGGATTTTTTTTGGTAATTTCCCAATTATTCGGTGTATGTCAATAGCAATTCATGTTTTTGCTTCACGAAAAATTAATAATTTGAAAAAGAAAAAAATCTTATCTAGATCGTCTCTACATTGTTGGACAGGAATGAGAAACATACTCACTAATAACAAAACATGCCTTACTATTTTTGTTAACGATGAAGATTTTTTATTATCTATTTTTTTCTAAGTAAGCTGGGAAATTTTTTTTCCAATTATTAGTAATTAAAAGTGCACCTCCAAAAAAGGAGGAAAAGGGACAAGATTTTCCATAAAATAGCACTTATTTCTTAGGAAGCACCAACACTTTTTAAGAGTCTTTGTGTTGTGTCGAACACTCTGACATTCTCTAACACTTTCCAACACTTTGGTCAATAGGTGTGATCAACTCTCTCTACACTTTTCGACATGCGAGTTCGGAATTCCGACACGGAGCGGATCAATTTTAAAAATTATCAACAAATAAGGGTCAAAATGTAAGTATGTAAAAATAATAATAATAAAAAAAAGAATAGAGGAGGAAAGAATAAAATCGTAGTCTAGTTTTCTTTTCTCTTCTCGACTCACTTTCTATGATACACGATTCATCCCCCAAGTTTTTTTTCTTATCTTCCGACACACTTTGACATGCGAGTCCAAAATGTGAATTGTTTTTTTTTTTTTCTAAATTTTATGGATTATTGGAATGTAGTTAAATTTGTTAAATTAAAATAATAAATGATATCGACAAATAATAGATTAATATTTTTAATGTAAATTCATTCTATTTTTTTTTTTTTGTGAATTCGAATCAATTTAAAATAATCATAAAAAATAATTTATCATGTATATACAACGTGTTTCGATGTATCAGAATTATCTATTTCTTAAGAAATGAAATGTCGATATGTCATGTTATGTCGTGAGGGAACCATAAATTCAATGCGACTGGACTTGTCATCCGAAAGACTAGAAACTCAAAAGCCATCATAAAATAGCAGATAAAATATTCAGATAGTTGGCTCTGCAAAAGCACCCTTTATGCATATATGGAAGTTACACTCATCGATTACAATCATCAAATGAACTTTGCTTTAAAGAATCTTGATTCAAAAGCATTCCAAGTTACCAAGATAAGAAGCTTTTCTATAGTAACATGGCATAAGAACAAACGAATCTTCACGGCAATTCGCTTAGGTTTACATTCAATAGTCCCAAATCACGAGGAAGAAAGCCGAAAAGTTGGAAACTCGAGAAAAGAAAAATTTCTGCAGATTAAAAGCTCTCCGTGATAAAAGAATCTCTTCTACGACGTTTGCCAATCCCCACTCGACGATTAGAAGCATTTTCTGTGAACAATTGATGGCCCCGATTCATCATACTCCGCCTTTGCGATCCACATCTGCACTCAGAGAAGAAAAGAGGATGTGATATACTTGCTGTCTCAGTAAGTGAACTAGAGGTGCCTCAAGGTTAATCCAAATTTAAATAGAGTAGAGAAAGTCAACCACAATTTTGGATTCTCAAACCCTCATATGATTCATCTTATATAGCAAGTTACTGTCATTACGGTTTGCGGACCTGTTAGTGACTGAACATACTATGCTTTCCACAAGTGCAATCGTACATCGACCGATAAATGCATCTTTCCTCATATATGCACATTGAAAGAGCATGGATAAGTGAGGTTCATTACCTGCTGGAAGGTGCTGAGAGATGCCAAAATGGAACCTCCGATCCAAACACTGTACTTTCTCTCAGGGGGTGCCACCACTTTGATCTTCATGCTACTAGGAGCCAGTGCAGTAATTTCTTTGCTCATTCTATCAGCAATGCCAGGAAACATAGTAGAGCCTCCACTGAGAACTATATTGCCATAAAGATCCTTTCTGATATCGACGTCACACTTCATGATAGAGTTGTATGTTGTTTCATGGATGCCGGCAGCTTCCATGCCTATCATGGATGGTTGGAAGAGCACCTCAGGACAACGGAACCGTTCAGCTCCAATGGTGATGACCTGTCCATCAGGTAGCTCATAGCTCTTCTCAACAGATGAACTTGTCTTTGCAGTTTCCAACTCCTGTTCATAGTCAAGAGCAATATAAGCTAATTTCTCCTTCATGTCCCTCACAATTTCCCGTTCGGCAGTGGTAGTGAAAGAATAGCCACGCTCAGTCAAAATTTTCATAAGGGCATCTGTCAAATCACGGCCTGCGAGGTCGAGACGCAAGATGGCATGTGGGAGGGCATAGCCTTCGTAAATGGGAACAGTGTGACTCACACCATCTCCAGAGTCCAGAACAATACCTGGATAGAGAAAGGTACAAACATGAAACTCAATTTCCAGACACCCATACCAAATTGGAATATACTGATGATGCATGAGTTATGATTACCATTCCTCAGTGACAGACAATATTTTAGTTTCACAACGGTGACATTATAAAATTGTCTGATACGATAACTTCAGATACACTCTGTCCCAATACATTGGAAACATTATTTAGAGCTGCCATTGACCAGAAAGATGGCTATATGTCACTCATGCGACTGCTGGCTGCACAAATTTTGTATTGAATATTCACAGGACATTAATTCCTAGATTTAGACGATGCATGAAATGATGGATGTTCTGTATGTGTGTGCCAATGTGCATTCCATATATTGATGCAAACATAACTTTCATTGAGTTCAAACAAATTTAGTGTCTATCTTCAATCCTCAAACAGAACAATTTTCCATAACATGAGGTTCTTAGAGATATTCTGTTCCCAAATGACATGGTTCCTCGTGCATCAATTATGCATGATAAACACGCAAGCAGAAACTCATAAAATTGCTTACCAGTTGTACGACCGCTGGCATACAGTGAAAGGACAGCCTGAATGGCCACATACATGGCAGGAGTGTTGAATGTCTCAAACATTATCTGAGTCATCTTCTCTCGATTGGCCTTAGGATTGAGAGGTGCTTCTGTTAGCAAAACAGGATGCTCTTCTGGGGCCACACGGAGCTCATTGTAGAATGTGTGGTGCCAAATCTTCTCCATGTCATCCCAGTTGCTAACAATACCATGTTCAATTGGATATTTCAACGTCAAAATACCTCTCTTTGATTGAGCCTCATCCCCAACATAAGCATCCTTTTGTCCCATACCAACCATGACACCTGTATGGCGAGGTCGACCTACTATGCTAGGGAATACTGCTCTAGGAGCATCATCTCCCGCAAACCCAGCCTGAATTCATAATTGTGAATCAGTCAAGAGCAACTCGAGCTTGTAAGAAATTTTCATTTTCTAAGAATAGCATCTAAGCCAATTAATGTCACACGTGACAGAAATCACAGAATTCATTAGCTTCAGTAAAGGAAATAAAATGCTCAATTGACTACCATCATTCTTATCGCAGTAAGGGAGGATTATATCATGGCGGTGTTTCATTGAAATTTACTCTTGAGCAATTACCTTGACCATCCCGGTACCATTGTCACATACGAGAGGCTGGATATCCTCAGATTCTGCCATCTTCTAAACTGCTGCAGAATTGCCCAATATCACGTCAAATGCAATTCAAAATAGGAAAATTGGCAAAAATAAGATCAAATAGGGAGCTAAAAAAAATTTATTTGTTATCGCCTTTTAACTATTTCCTTCTTGGAGAACAAAGTGCCTTATAAATATTTATGTTGACAATCTCGTTAATCACACACAGAAATGCTTTGAGGCATTGCAAAATCCACATGAGATATATGCAGAGCACACGATGGCAAAGCAAATCTCCAGAGAACAAAATCTCGGAAACTCCAGCCTCGCTAAACTTGAAGCGCCAGCAAGGATCCAAGCAAAAAGCGATCGCACCAAGCAGCTCATGTTTCAAACCACTCGACGCAAGTTTCAAATGAAACGCGAGCCGACAACAACAAGCCGGCTCGCCAGATCGATCCACATTCGCGAGCGGAGAAAAAATCACGGAAGGCATCGACATGCAGAACTCGACGAGGCGAAACACGACTGCGGAAATGCGACGGAAACCGGCCTAGAACACGCGATCGATACAATGCCAACACGAACGACGAGCATCGAGGTGCTTGAAAAGCCGTTCCGGATCTCGTAAACATCGAAACGAGCGCGATCAGAAACTGCTCTCTCTCTCTCTCTCTCTCTCTCTCTCTCTCTCAAAGAGCCACAAAACAGACAAAATCTGAAATCATCGCGGACGAACGCGCGAATCCGCGAGCAATCGCTACGTTCCTCGAATCGAGCGGGGATCGTGATTACCTCGGCGAAACTTCCGATCTCCGATCTTCGTCTCTCTCTCTCTCTCTCTCTCTCTCGCTGGCTGGCTGGCTGGCTGGCTTGGGGGGAGAGCTCGAGACCTGAGGAGAGCGGTTACGCGCTCTGTTTGTTTTAAAAAGGGCGCAGAAAGAGGGGAAGGGTGGGGTGGCCCGGGGACTGATCCAGAGCGAACGTTCCGAAATCTCGCTGTGTCTGTCGATCCCAGCCGTCCGTTCCCAAAGCCCCTCCTCCTCCCTACCATGATCGTTGGACCCCACTACGACCCTGGTGAGAAACAGCTGTCTCGCTTTCGGTCGCCCCCCCATCCCCCAACGCTTCGAAAATACCGATTTGCCCCCTTCCAGTTTGGCTAATTATAAAAAATTGGACTAGCTTTTTTTTTTTTTTTTTTTTTGGGGGAAATTTTCGTACTAGTTTCGGGGACAAGCTGCTTTGGAAATGTCTAATAATTACCTTTTTTTTTTCTAGAAAATTAAAATATTGACCTTTTATAAAGGGGGAAGGACCACCAAAAACTATAAATTATATCCATGATGATGTATTTACCTTAAACCTATTTTGGATGACACGAAAAACCCAAGCTTGTACCAATGTAATATATTTGCTCCAAAAAAAAAAAATCATGACAGAAAACTCTCAATTTATAATCACATAAGTTTTGGGTCTAAAACAAATATATCACATGGGTATAAATTTGAGATTTTTGGTGTTATAAAAAAAATTTGAAGTAAATGTGTCATGATAGGTATGTCTATGATTTTTAGTAGCTTTTTTCTCTTTTAAAAATAGTGAATACTATATGAAATCCACTTAATCTCGATAAAATAATGCAGCGTGACAATATTCAATCATAGCATGAACTCGATCATTTATTTACTTGAGATGCATAGTTTCATGCTGCGGAAAATCACTGACTATAAATTGATTTTATTTGCTTATCCGACCTAAATGCTCTCTCTAAATAATTTTTTCAATAATGATTAATCCATTATCGGGGGTTAGGGCATAGATGTAATTAGAAAGGGAGACGAGGGCTCAAATTCGTCTTGGAAAAAGTTCTCCTGAATAAAAGGCGAGAGGGGGTTGGGTGGGAGTAATAATAATACGTCGCCAAAAATTAAATCAGAAGAAAAAAAAAAGGAAAAGAAAGGAAAAGAAGGGGGAAAAGATTTTTTTCCAACTCATCCTCGGTTTGCAACCGTCCCAACGATCACGTTGGCGGGTCCGATCTGGTGCGCTCGCATCCACGGCACACCTGTCTGCTCCCGCTGCTTTCTCGGCTCCCGAGACCGAGTCTTCCGTTGACCGACAACGGGGAAGCGGTCGAAGGTCGCATCATCGTGCGGTGGGCGGAGCGGGAAGGGAGAGAGAGGGTGGCGTGCGACTATCGAGTCGACGAATCGCGACGTGCCACGTCTGCTGCGGGAGGGGACCCCCGGAAAGGTGGGAAAAGGAGAAAAAGGACGGGGGGACAGATGGGAGAGGCATAAAGTGCACGGTTGGCAATTTGTTCGATTTTTACTCGATTTATCGTATCTATGATACGAGATATTAGTTTGAATAATTTCGTTGGGCCTTATGAAAAAAGATTTCGATCAATTATATGTATCTCGATCCAACGTGGGTGCAAATCTTAGGCAAAATTTGTTTCCTAAAGAGTGGAATTGAATTCTAACCCATGAAATATTTTTGATTGATCTCATCAAGGCAATTGAGTTGAGATAATCTTTCATTTGGATCCATCAAGTAAGAGCATAAACATTCGTGCAAACATCCAGACGAAATGAATGACTAGTCTGTAGGGTTGACTTGTGATTTAGGAACGAATGTTAGCTGGCAAATTAAGCACATAACATTGCTTTAAAAGAATTACTGAACATTACTATAAAATAAAGTCATTGACTTGAATATATTGTGTATTTTTATTGTCCACAATAAATAAATAAAAAATTCGAAAAAAATTACTCTTGGGTCTAAAATTGAGATGTGATCAATTGGAATTGGAATCCACAAGTAGCATGTATCTAAAATCTATAACAATCTAAGTATTCATTTTGGGTTCAGCAGGTTTTTTGATTTTGAGAAAATTAGCTTGATATATATTGATTGGCCCAAGTAACATCGGTTAACTTTGAGTGCATCAATATCATTCGAACCAACACGTTACATATCGTGCGCAACATTAGTAATGTTTAGGCATGATTAGTGAGAAAAGTGTGCAGTGCAAATTATTTTTTCCTAAACCATAGCGGCTTTTTTTTTTTTTTTTTAAAGATGAAATCATTCGCCAAAAATGAAAAGAAAGAGAACCAAAAATAGTTAATTTTTCAAGTACTTGCTCCTTTCAAAAGTTAAGTACACTCAGTTTGGTATACTAATGATTGTATGCACCATACACTTTAGAGGTGGAGCATCTTCAAACTCAAAAGAGGCAATTTTTTGTGTGTAAAATCTGTTATGAATTATTGCTATGATGGTGAAGTCAACTAAAGAATGGCCAAACCAACCTTAGCATCCTATGATATTTTAAACATTTTTCTCTGCTGATTCTATCTAATTATATATCTTTAAAAGCTTCAAATCGAGAGGGCGTGGCATTTTATTACTTGCTGCACGGCATGGCTTTGCTGCGCAGTGTGATTGAGATTAAGATGCCACACGTATGACGTGTCTTAATGTTTTGTGTTGAAAAAGCTATTGTATTCCGACGATTTTTTCTATAGTGATGCGAATTAGACTCTTTTTTGTTAGGACTTTTTTTTTTTTTTTTTTTTTTTCGGTTAATATCACCAAAAATTCCAAACTGATACATTTGTGATAAATTTACTCTAAATTAATTTTTTTACTATAAAAAATTCCGAACTAGTAGTTTCATGATAAATTTATCTTTCGTTAACTTCCGTTAAATTTTACCATTAAATTATTTAGTTGGATGATGCGTGGTAATTTTTTTATCAGTAAATTATTTTTTAGTCGGTAACACATAGTTGTTGACAAGTGTATATAGTATTAATCCAATTTACTGAAAAATAACGAATGATATATTTATCATAATTGTACTAATTTGGGGTGTTTGATAATCAAAAAATTAGTTTGGCGTAAATTTATCATAGGTATATCAATTTAAGATTTTTAGTGATCAAAAAATTAATTTAAATAAATTTTTCATAAATGTACTAGTTTCAATTTTTCGTGATATTGACATTTTCTTTTTTACTTTTTTTTTTAAATTTCATGTGTTGATTTTGCTAGTATAAAATATAAAAACTATCAATGTAAGACTCAATTTGTTTCACAAAATTAAATGATTTGGAATTTTTTTTCCTAAAATGATAGCTTATACCATTTATATAATTAGTCAATAAAAAATAATCTCATGATCAACAACAATTTCCGCCCTAATAATTTTGTAAACAATAAAAAATTAGTTTATTTATTTTTATGAGTAATATAATCAATTATTTTTAAGAAAATATTTTCCGAAATTATTTTCCATGAGTTTTTTCTAGAGTGATTCGAATTAGACTCTCTTTTTGTTAGGATTTTTTTTTCCGAACTTATTTCATGGGCTTTTTTTGCTAGTATCAATAATGGAAACTATCAATATAAGACTCCCTTTGTTCCCTACAAATGAATAATTCTGATAATATTTTCAAATAATGAACGTTGATGAAAAACATTTTGTCATCCGCACGAAAATATTTAGACATAAAAGATTATCGATAATGAAATCATTTTTCCTCAATAAATTATTTCAAATGATACAAATGATTATATATAAGAATTTTTTTTATAAATTATTGATTTTTAGGAAAACAAATGAAATTTAAAAACCTTAAAGAAAATGGTTAATACCCTAAAAAACCAAAAAATGGTACACTTGTCACAAATTTATCTCAAACTAAATTTTTGACCATGAAAAACAGCAAATTGGTACATATGTAACAAATTTATCCCAATTGATCATAAAAAAAAATCCTAAACTTAATATACCTGGACCGTTAAAAACCCTAAATTTGTACATTTATGACAGATACATCATCCGTTAAATTGAATTAATACTATAAAAAAATTATATAACGTGATAAATTGAGAGTAAAATTTCAAATTTATACACCAATTAATTGTCACGTGTCATTTAATCTAATAATTTTGTAGTAAAATTTAACAAAAACTAACAGAAGATAAATTTATCATAAGTATAACAGTTTGGGTAAATTTATAAAAAAAATGTACAAGTTTAGAGTTTTTTATAATTAAAAATTTAATTTACAGTTTGATGTTTCTAAGACATTAACGTAGAGAAAAAGATCTCTTTTGTCAATTACGTGCTTCTTTTTCCTCCCTCTTCTCGGCCTTGAGCGCAGCCGCAGGGAGGCCCTGACCGACCCGTCGTCGGCTCACGAGCACGAAGCTAACCTCCCCCAACTCGGTGGCCGCTGCTTCAGGGGACTCCGCAACCCCACCCTCCCCCCGCGGGTCTCTCCTCTCTTGCAGAAATGTTCCATCTTTGAATGTCTGAACGATCGATCGATCCTGGCCCAAATGAATAACGCCGCAAAAGCAGCAGCTCTCGTCAACGCTCGGGCACCTTGCCACCATGTCCGAGCCGCCTTCTTTCACTCGACCCCTGTCCTCGAACGCAAAAGACGCACCCACTGGGAGCCCGTGAGTTTTTTTTTCATCCCTTCAACAAAACAATTCTTCATACGGGTTCTGCTCATGTTCTTTCGTATTGCTCTGTTGGGTCTTCTTGATTGGCACTGAAATGGGGAGAGCAGAGATTCGATGAAGTTGCGGGTTGCTGTTTAGTGTGGTCTTCGGGTGGGAATTGGGTTATTTGGGAAAATGTGATTAAAGGGTTCATCTTTAAGCTGGATGCGATTTGGGAAATTTCAGCTGGAATTGGTCTTATGGGATTTCGTTTGGTTTTTTCTGATTGTTTAGGATTCTGTCAGCAGCAGTTCCTGAGGTTCTGATACTTCTATTCATCTTTGTTCGATGAAAGAACCACTTTTCCCCCTCTTGGAAACTTTGGGTGTTCCAGTGGCTGAGGGTAGAAGATGGAGGTTGATAGAATTTGAGACCGGTTGGCTGAAGGGTTTTTTAGTAGGATAAGGATATGCCCAAGGATCCTGCAAGCGACACTAGTTCGAGAAGATTTTCGGTCATTCTGTTCTGCTGTTTTGTTGGCTAGTAGGTTATTTGGTCACTCTGTTCCTTGCTGGGTCTTAGTAGCTAAGTTTCTCAGTTTGCTTCTTGCCAATTTAGATGACCTTTTAGTTAATGATGAGATTTTCTTCCTTGTAACACCATGAATGGTCGAACTTAAACTGAATGATCAACATTGATTATATGCACAGAGATCGAACCAATATTCAAGAAGGTTCAGAAGATTGCATGCAAAGCAAACATTGCTAAGGAATGTAGATGCTTATGCTGATATCATGTTCCAGGTTTGTTTCGATTGTACTTGATGACTATCTAGCAATTCGTGAAGCCATTCTGCATGGTGTGAATTTGTTTCCACTTTCTTTTATTGAACTTCTTGATCAATCTAACAAGTTACAACCACTCGCCTAGGTTGAATAAAGGCATTGCTCTTTCACCTGATTCATTTGGTATCTGGCCTTTGAAATTCCGTACTTGGCTTTGCCCCCTTTCTTGCACCTCTCTATTGTTATGTTTGTCCCTTTTATTTGGGATGAAATTCTTGTGAGTAGTGGAGTGAAAATCCTTGTGATGTGAAGTTTGACTTTGTTAATGAGAAGCTTTAGACTTTGCTTGCCATCTTTTAGATGTTATCAGTTCAGATGAGTTTTTCTTTTTTGTACATCTATATTTGGGTAATAGGCCTTAGATGTTCCTTTGCCTCGGGTAATTTATGTTTTAACACTGTCAACTTCAGTCAGAGCTATGTAGCTGAGCTCTTTCATATTAAGTAGATTGTGAAATTTTGCATGTGGGAAACCTATAAAAAAAGTCAACACTTTGCGTGTGGTGGAAAGGACTGAAAAGGATTTTTTTCTTATTCCTTTCTAACCTTAATTAGCTGGCTAAGTCAGAAGTATGTTTTTAAAAAAACTCCTCCTTTTACTTGTGTAAGCATATGGAACTGGTTGGAACAAAACTTGCCCAAGGACTATTCAGTCTATTTTAACTTTAGCTAGCTGTATAAGTTAGAAGTATGTTTCCGAAAGTTATCCTAATACATGATTAAACAGATGGGAACTTGTTGGAGCAATATTTACCATTTTTATTTTCAGATTTACAGAACAGGCATATGAGTTTCAGCTGAATCTCCTCAATCATTCACAATGTGGTAGTTTCTAACATTGAGTGATTTTACACGGTGTCTTCATTTGGTTGTCTTCAGAGGTGGCAAGATGAGGCTGGTGAAAATGACCCGTTCCTCGGTAGGGGCTCCTCATGGTTTAAGCATTACTGGACTAAGGGACCGAGGAGTGATAGTAGCAGAAGAAATGGACCTCAACATCGGGGTCGAGGTAAGAAAGCACAAAATTTCTATATACAGTGAATGATGTCTATTTGTAGCAGTAGCACGTGTGGTGAAAATAATCCTTGTTCTGGGGCATTTCGTTTTTATAATGTTACTGAAGTGAGTGTTTGGGTGAATTAGATCTGAATAGTTAAAGCGTGCTCCATATGGCTTTTAAGATATCAGAAGTTGGATTTAAAGTTGCATGTTGATAGGGAAAAGCCGTTGGTTATCTTACTGTCCAACTACTTGTTAATAATCTTTTGTGGTGTTGTATTCAATAGGCTATATGATCTTTGTCTGGACAAAAATTCCAGTCAATTTTCATACTTTGTCCCATTTGTCAGTCAATATCTCGTATTCTTAGGAAAATCCTCATGCATCTCTTAAATAAGATGGTATACACTTGTCAATTTCATATATAAACAACTCTCAAGCTTGTAGACGGTAGATTTCTCTATTTGTCATGTTGCTGTTGTACTCTTTTCAGGAGGTTTCCAATTCTGTGAAGAAGATTATGATGCAGATACAATTTTCAAGTCTGCCTTTGGTGGGAATAGATTCTACTTCTGGTCATTTCTTAATGATGATCCCCACTGGTGGGAAACAACGTCGAGCTACTCGAATAGAAATGGGAGATATGAGAAGTGGAGATTTTCCAGCTATGATGAGTATGACTCCTCATCAGAGTCTGGGGATTTTGAGGCAGAATCTTCTAATAGAATGGCCCTTGGTTTGAGTGCCTCGGGTCCTTTAAAGCTTGAAGATGTCAAGAATGCGTGAGTCTTCACTGAGATCTGTTTCTTTCAAATGCTTTACTTTGTCATGTTTCAAGATCTGAGCATGTTGGAGCATGTTTGCCATGTCTCTGATTTTGAGTCTTTGCTGACAATTCCAGATATCGAGCTTGTGCATTGAAATGGCATCCTGATCGTCACCATGGCTCTTCCAAGGTAAAGTGAGATTTCCAAACTTAATTTCAGGAAATGTTTTAATTTGGAGTATGCAGTGGAGAGGCATCATGTGGCATCCATTTATGCGGTTTTAGTGAAACTTGGAGAACTGACCTGCTAAGACCTTTGTGGTATCATTTAAACTTTTAAGAAAGGCATATTGTGGAAGGCCTTGGTAGTTGCTTGCTACTGTTGAAATATCATTAGTCTATGAGGTTCGTTTCGGCCTGTATGAACCTCCTCCACTTTATAGCTTAAGGTTTTGGGTTGAATTTTTAAACATACTATCATAGCCAAGTCTCAGTTTATCACGTCCATTTAATTAAAAAGATAAGCGTATCCTTTTAATTATATTTTTTCAAGCCTGGTTATGGTCTGTCTTATTTCCTGAGCATCAATTCCACGCGTTTTGCTTCATCTAGTTTATAGTGAGCAGCGGTGTTAAAAGCATCCAACATTGCTTGTCCACGAGTTTCTTCTGACTCTTGTATTCATGTAGTCTAGATGCTAGCTCCACCTAATAACTTAACTTTTCTGGTTGGGGCTTTCTAATCCTTCATATTCTGGATATCTTCTAGAAAATCTATTGGCTGTGAAAAATCCTATTCAATTTCGTGAAATTTTGTTTTTATCCCTTCCTTTCAGGCCGTTGCTGAGGAGAAGTTCAAGCTTTGTAGTGCAGCATATCAGTCTCTATGTGATAAGCTGGCTGTGAACTGAGGATGCATCAGACGGTTCTTCAGATTCTGGACCCTGGAAGCATTAGAATCCATGGTAGATGCGAGGAACGCGTGTTACATGCTAGCAACTACACAAAATATGTTGGTCCTCATCCGTCTTTATAATCCTCATTTCATAAATCTTGAGAAGAGGTGTCGGTGCTGCCCGGTTTTGATGCCTCCGCTAGTGTATTTTGGAATCAGCAACCAGTGGCAGCCGAGGCTTTGCTATTTTTGATGTAATCACCGTCAGTTTCGCAAACATTAGGAACTAATTAGCTTTTCTTTCTCATTCTTTATTGGCTAGTATCAAGCATAAAATAGGACTAATTTGTCATAACAGTCTGGCAGAGATTGGCGAAATTATAAGGTTTCATGAATCTAATGATTTCTCAGACATTTCTCTAGTGGACTAAAACCCGGGTTTCGGTTGGCGAGTTTATGGAATTTCTGGTGCCGGATCAGTTGACAAGAACTGGTCCAGGCAACGTGGGACAACTATCAGGTCAGTCTATAAATGTGACTGAGGATCACCTTAGCTCACAAGGAAATAACCGGGTGCCGATGGAAAAAAGATCAAGCCCGGCCGTATGATATCTGAACGGCGTCACTGACCGGCATTTGGATTTCAGGAGCCTTATCTCGTCAACAGTTTGTGTGCTCAGTGAAGCCAGTCAGTCTAGGTTACAAGAGCATCTGAAAGAAGGAAGAGCAACGGTCTTTATAATGGGCTACCTAGTCTCAATTTTGACCCGAACATTTTATTTTGTCTTGTCGAGAATCACCACCTTCAAATTTGGCCCTAGCCGCTAGAGATGTGACGTGGCAATTACATGTGTAAAATGATCTCGCTACATGTCTAGAGTCAAAGCAATTGATGTTTTCGAAAAGAAAGTGGTTCATACTAAATGTGTAAAGATGACTTTATTCGATGAGAGTAATTTCATGGTAATTTAACGATAAATTTGGTTCATGAAAATAAATTATCAATATCGACACAACACTCAATTGGTTTCGAATCAAAGTTTAAAAAGGGCCATCGACAATGTTAGAAAAAACCATTTTGAATTTCTCCGTCACTCTCACGAAAATATTTGGATTCAGCGTGAATTTGAGAATCCAATTGCAATTTTGTTTTTAGTTTTCATTTTTGGAACTGATTCCAACAACTAAGCTCAAATTCCTGGGGTACAAAAAAAGAAGAGGATACAGTTGCTGACGTCAGTATAGCGACTCTATGGTTATGCTGTTCCCTCCGGGATACCAACAACCGAAAACGGACGCGAAACTCTCGCCGACCCGACTCGCGCGATTCTCAAGACGAACCGAAGACCAAAGATTCCGGCGGGACTCCTCCATTGGCTCCTCCCGATTTCGTCTCGATTTCCGGCATTTTATCCCTTGCCGAATCGGAAACAGGAAATCGGAAATCGGAAATCGGAAATCGTCCGGCCGGAGCTCGAAGATCGGAATCGCCCTCTCTCCCCCGGCGCGGATAGTGGCGGGGAGCGATGCTGCTCAAGGCGATGCAGGCCGCCCTGGGTCCTTGGCGGAGGCCCTGCTCCTCCTCCTCCTCCTCCTCCTACGGCTTCTCCTCCGCCCTCTCCCTCTCCGGTCCCTCTCTCCGAAGACGGCGGGGCTCGCAGCAGCAGCAGCAGCATCGTCCTCCGCCGCTCCGGCTCGTCGTCCCCCCGGCGGCGTCGTTCTCGGCCCGCAGGAGGCATTGCGGCTCCGGGACGGCCCGCGTGCGCGCCGCCGCTGCCGCCGCCCCCGTCCCGGGCCGAGCTCGGACGCGGCGCACTCCGCGGCGCCCGTCGTCGCGGTTCAGCCATCCGTAAGTCGTCATCCTCAGTCTGGCGTTCGTTTGTGTCGTGCGCCGGCGTTCGTTTGGTGGGGTTCCGTGCTGATATCCGCGTCTTTTGGTCTGGAAATGGTGGGGGATGGCAATTCTTGATTGTGAGGAGGTTGGAGGCTTGGGTTATCGTGTAGTTGCCGTGATTTCGTGTGATTTTGGAGCGAGGTTCAAGTGCGTTGCGCTTTTCGATTATGATGCGGATATAGCGTATCTTTAGGTGTATCATCGAGTATTACTCTTGCAGTTAAACTTTAAACCCCTTCTTTTCGCGTCGAATTAGATGCTTGGCTTGTGGCTGGTCAGTATGTACAGCAGCCACCGGTCGGAATTTCATGAATTGCATGTGTGGACACTACCAGATACCGTTGAGGAGAGAAACTAGAATGTGGAGATTTATGTTCAAAACTTACCTACATTTACACGTTTAATGTTTAAAGTTCTTGATTTCTTGTAATTATTTCTCTAGAATGTACTCCACCATGGCATTCAGTAATGGGACGGGCCGGAGTGATACTAGTTGGAAAGAAGAATGTAAGTTTTGATTGGAAATATTCGTAGGTTTGTGAAGGAATTGAAATTAAAGCAGTCCTTGACTGATTGATATTTCACTTTACCGCTTGGTTGGATGGGGCGGAATGATGGTCCTTTCAATCTAACTTCCAAGTATCTCTCTTTCTCGGTTCCATGAGAAGATGAAGAGAGTATGAAAGGAGACGTCTTGCTTGCCTTTAAGACCTGTCATTAATCTGCTTTTGCCTACGCATTTGAGTGCAGGGAATTGCAAAAAAGATCAATTTCTGCCAATGGTGTGGTGGACCAACTAAGCATGAAATTCCTGAGGGAGAGGAGAAGATGAGAGCTATTTGCACTCTCTGCGAGAAAATTGCTTACCAGAATCCAAAGATGGTAGAGTTGTCCTGTTTGTGTTACTTCAAAATTTGATTGTTCTATTTTACTCATGTGCTCAAACCAAGTAAATCTTTGCTGTTCCAAATATTTTCTGAGTCTTACTCTTGACTAAAATAGAAGTTTAAAGTAGAGTCCTATGTACATTAAACCTTTCTCTCGGTAAAACATAGAGATGCTATTCTTGTATTTGGCAGAGGTAAGAGTGGTTGTTAACTTCTGGAACTGATATTTTAGGTTGTAGGTTGCCTCATTGAGCAAGATAACAAGGTCCTACTATGCAAGAGGAACATCGAACCTTCCAACGGTCTATGGTGTGTATTCATATCAATGAGTTTGGTTTGTTGAAGCTTTGCCTTTTATTCATCTTCTGCTGAGGGAAAAGAAAATGTTGAGGCATTTAAGGAAACAAATTGTTCATGTAGTACTGATCTTCATTCTTAACTCCTGTTCACACAAACTGTTGAATAGGACTCTTCCTGCTGGTTACATGGAAATTGGGGAGTCAGCTGCAGAAGGGGCGATCAGAGAAACTTGGGAAGAAGCATGTGCAGAAGTGGAGTTTCTTTCACCTTTTGCTCAGCTGGACATACCTCGTATTGGTCAAGTGAGGATAATCCATATCTCTATCTATCTCTTTAATTATTATGTGTTGCCTACAAACTTTGAAGCATATGCTCTTTTGTGTGGGCAGACCTATATAATTTTCTTAGCTAAGCTGCGGAATCCTCGCTTCTCACCTGGTCCTGAATCATCAGATTGCCAGCTCTTTGCCCTTGATGATATACCTTTTGATTCCTTGGCATTTTCATCCATCTTGGTCACCTTGAAATTGGTAAAAGTCTTGACTATGATGCTATGATGTAGTATATCCTATATGGATGATCTCCAATGATGTCAATATATTTAAGACACATATTCTTGAACGCAGTACGTTCAAGATGTTAAGACTGGAAGGCCAAGGTTCCACTATGGTACCATCAATAAAAGGTATTTGCCTTAATGCAACTGCTTTCAGTTCTAAGTACTATGTGAAGTATTTTTGGTTTCTTATTATCTTCTGTATGTGTAAGAAATTTTTAAAGCCAGTTCAATGTATCATGGCAGGCCTGGATCAAGCCCTTCTGATATTCGTGCCTATACTCTGGACTATCATCTGCAGTCCTGATCAAAGCTGTGATGGTTCATCATATCTTTGGTGAGGATAATCTTGTGGAACTAATTACTGAATAGTAGTTGTATAGTTTAATCTTGGTGATAGTATCTCTTAAAAGGTCTGGAAGTTAAAAGTTCATTTGCGATTTCATCTCATATGTTATTTATGGTTGGATATAGCCCATTCAGTTGGTGTTTTGTGGAACACACGAGTTTTAGTGGTCAGAAAAAGGAGAGAAATAATTTGTGTTTCATATTCTTCGATGGCTCTCAATAATAGATACAAGGGGTAATGACGCCACAAATCTCTGAACTTTTACCCACTGTTCAATGTGGTTCTGAAGTTTTTTCTTTGTTCAATGTAGTCCATGAACTTTTCAGAATTGTGCTCCTTCTGTTAACTCTAGTGCCAAGTCATGCACTTCTTTGCTAATGTGGCAGTCCATATCAGCAATGAAGGGATCCAAGAAATAATATAAACTGCCCCATGTTTATTGTATCCAAATCAGCAGAAAATACCTCTCTTTTTTTCCTTTCTTCTTCTTCTTGAGGTGATGGAGCACAAGCGTTCATGATGGGATGATGTGTGCAAGTGCAGATGGTGATGATGAAGTACTGTGTGGAAGTGGGAAGGAAGGAGGAATTAGGGAAAAGAAGAAAAAGAAAGGAAAACAAGGAAAAAATATTTCTAATGTACTTCTTGTGGGCCCTTCAATGGAGGAGATGAAAGCATTTGGACCAGTCGATTGGATCAGATGTAAATTTGGACACTTAAAGGTCAATTAACGACGTTTAATGCCACATCAGTAATTATTAGTAGTCTACTTAACGGAAGGATAACATTGCCTTGATCTTGAAAAGTGTAATGTTTTACATTGGAAAAAAAGGTTCAGGCACTATATTGATCAACGAGAAATGGTTCAGAGACCTGTGATGTTGTTACCTCTATATGCAAACACTCTAGTGGGTTAATAGAGCAAGTAAGAAGCCTGTGATTTTGCCCATGACAAATGTGAGGTTTGAGGTTCAATTTAAGTTCACCGTAATCTTTTGGGTCTAGAACAAGCGGAAAAAATTAATTTTTAGTCTTATTTTTGACATGGATGTTATGTGGTGTTGAGGAGGATGATTCGATTTGGTGTGTGAAGGCTTAGCCTGGACATTACTTGACTAGGATACAAAGAAAACAGAGAAATGTTGTTGCATGTGCTCTTTTCAATATAGTGCCTGCTTTTGTTCATCATGCTTGGGATGAGTGTTCATTTGTTTATCTGTCTGTTGTTTCAGTATTGGTGTCACAGTCTTGAACTACGGCAATGAAAAATATGCATCAGTCAGACACGGGCCTCATCTTTAGTTGTCTCCCTGCTAGTGTGCAGTAAAGAGAAGTTTCAGAGAATTCAAATGGAGGGATGCTTACTTGCCCAGCGAAAATCAGGAAAGGCCCTGATTCCAATTGCTTTAACTGGAGATACTCTGCGTTCAATGAGAGAATATCATTATTTGGATGGCCGTTTGAAATCAACAATAACTTTTGCTAGTCTAAAGAAGAAAGAGAAAATCTCTATCAGTTTCTGTTTCGGCACGTAAGAGCAAGGAAAATGACGCTACTGTCAAGCTTGTATTTCTGTGTCACATCGATCGTGGAACTGCATGTGGAGTGAGAAATAGATACTACTGCTTACTTGTCGCTTGGTTTACAGAATTTTAGTAGTAAAACCAGGAATTTCCGCTGAACAACCAAAGATTCTTATTCTTTTGTAGATCTCCTCTGGTTGGAGCCACTTTTCTTGTCAGGCTTAATAATATTTTGCTCTGTCAAATTGCTCGTGGGAACTACTGTAGTTTCTTGCATTTATTATCAAATAGCCTATGGAAAAGGAGGCTGGTCTTTTGGTTTTTCCCGTGCTCAGAATTTGTTATGGTACTAACGGAATGCAAGCGGCAGCCGCTCACCTTGGCAATGGATGTTCTGTTGGTTGACTGTGATAACTACTAAGCAGCAGATTGTAGAGGGTCGAAACAGTTGGTGGCAGTCTTATAATGTAATAGCTGGGTTTCAATGCTTGCACTCAGCGCCTTGTCACACTAGAGTCCACACTAAAGTAATCATATCGCTAGACCTGTTGTCATTCCTTCTAAAAACACAAAATGCTCTTGCTTATTCCCCTTTTCTTTGTGCTTGGCTTGAGCAGGGCGTTCTATTATAAATAGAAGAAAACTAACTTCATTATGCCCGTGGGGAGTACCGCCGCAACCAGCATAAGCAAGGATGGCGGTTTCCTCCTCGGTCATCTCAGAAAAAAAGGAAAAAGAAAAAAGAAAAACCTCTAGTATGCAAATATCTTGAATATACTATAAGATGATTCAGATTCAGGCACTAAATTGGCAAAGAGGGGCTGATGAAAACAGATTTGCAGGTTCTACCCCTTTGCGTAATTGTCTCCCGCAAACTTCTGTTATGGGGAGTCATTTGGCCTTTGGCAATGGAGCAATCTAAGTCCTCTCTAAAAGATGGAGGCATTGACGGCCAGATGAAAGCTGGCCTTTCCAGCGGCACAATCGGCGGAGCTACTTCCCCAGTAAGCACCTGCAACACGCTTCTCATTGAGGGCCTACAGTTCGGATTCAGGTGGCAACAGGCCAACCCCAGAACAAACATGTCCTCCATTTCTCCGTCTCCAAAGTCTCCGCCCATCCTGGAATCGGCTGCACTCAAGATCCTTCCCCTCCCATGCAATTCCCATACCCAGGACACAATGATCGCCCAGTTTTCTTCCACGGAAAACTTCAAGCATGAGGATGCCAAATTCGTAAATGTCTGTTTCCATGGTTGCCCTTCCCGTAAGAAAGCTTTCAGGAGCCATGTAACCCCAGGTTCCAGCAATTTCTTTGGTTGAGTGGTGCGTCTGTTCAGTCTGTTGAGTGGTGCACACCAGCCCGAAGTCCCTGAGCGGAGCATTGAACCCCAAATCCAACATGATGTTGCTTGCTTTGACATCCTGGTGAAGCACCCTCTTCTTGCAACCATTGCGGAGATAATCAAGTGCTTTAGCTACTCCATATATTATGTTGTACCTTCTCTGCCAATTCAGGGTTGGTCCACTAGCTATATGTACTTGTCTAGGCTACTATTCGGCATGTACTCATACACGAGGAGGAGCTCGTGGCTCTCATAGCATCATCCAATTAGTTTCACTAGATTCCGGTGGTGGAGGATGCCAATGGTCGTGATTTCGGCTAGGAATTCTTGCTTGCCTTGACGTGAATCCTCAGAAACCCTTCTACCATTATGTGCCCTTTATAAACGTTCCAAAGCTCCCCTGTACTAGCTTGTTCTTGAAGTTGCCTGTTGCTTTCTTGAGATCCTTGAACCGGAACTTCTGTGGAGCTGTGGATGAGCTCTCGGTCTGATCTTCTATTGTCGGGTAAGTGCCTTCCAATAGACCCTTTTTGTCTGTTCTTATCCTATTCAGGAGATAAATTAGAGCACACAGCCCAAGTACAGTTGGAACTGCAACCCAAACCCACAACAGTTTAGGATCTTCGTCCGAGTTTGTTTCTTTATTTTAGTCAGAGGATCTTCGTCTAAGTTTGAACCCTCAAAGAGTCATGACCTTATGCAGTTCAACTCTGTGTAGTTGCTTGTTGGAGCAGAGAATCCTAGGAACACATCCTCCAGGAGATACTCAGAAAGATTAAGAGGGACAGAAATAATTGGATTCTTCATGTTTTCTCCTGTTTCATTGCTCAAGAAGACAAACAACGGGATATTCTTCCCGTCATATTCCACTCTGGCTGTTATATCGGTAGCTGTCCAAAGATTGACACCGTAATCAGCCAGAGGCTTTTGTTTGAGCGAGAAAATACTATTCACGTTCAATCCCACGTGGTTATCACCACTAGTCTCCTGCATAGCTCTTCCGGCTGTTGAATTCTATGGCTACAACTTGGTTCTGACAGAGTCTGTCTGTGGTCGAGTTAACAATACCGAGCCATCTTCCGTGACTGTTGTCTGGAAGACCCGTTTCTCCAGTTATATGGAAGGCAAGACCTTCTCCACCCGGAACAGTCTGTGGAGTTATATTAAGCACAAAAGTGAATTGAAAGATGCGATCACTCGACTGTCCCCCTTTTTCTTCCATAGCTTGAATGGGTCTTTGTATAATATGCGGTCGGACAAGTTTGAGATAGAAGCTACAATTACATCTGGTGTCACTTGGAGGGAATTGAGAACTATATAGGAATTATTCCTGATGAAATGGTTCTCATCTGCTTCTACAAAGATGGGGTAATTGAACTTCAAGCACATCGCCCGATCATAAGTACATGCCACGATGGTAACTACTACCAGCAGTGATTTGATCGAAGGAGTAATGTTCATTCTTTGATGGAAAGAAGAAAAGAAGCCGAAAAAAAAGGGTTAGGAGTTGCAGATTGAGGAAGCAATTTTGGTGAGCCGGAGATTTTACATGGCCGTTGAAGTTCCTTAGATATTTAAAGTGGTGAAGTCAAGAAAACTTGGGTGGGGGATGACCAGTAATTTTTAGAACAAGTTTCATGATTTCCTCTATTGAAATAGTAACTTTAATAAATGACTTCAAGCGGACTTAAAACAGTTCTTTTCATGGTTGATGTCAACAAGCAAGCTAGATAAGAATGGAAGGATCTTCCCCGTTCCAAGCTCTGTTCAACTCCTCTGCATTTTCATTATATTTTCCTCTTTGAACTTTCTCTGCACAGATCAGACACTTCGATTTTTCTAAATCTTGTATGGTTATCTGCATATTTTTGTATGTATTTCTGTAGGAAGACCCAGTCAACTTACTATTATTGTATAAACCCCAATTACAAAGTGACTCTTTGCTAACTTGTTCTATTATCTATGCTGCTGGGTCAATTTAATATAGTAATTAGCTCCTACTTGGAAGGTAACAAGTTGACTTGAAGACATGGAAAGTTGACTCAGGATTAGATGGAAAAATGTTAAAAAATGAAATGATTTAATGTAATAATTGTTTTGAACGTTTTATTTTTAACTCGTAAGATGTTATTGTTTGTCCATCGACTCATATAGTCAAAGTGAAATTTTATTTGGTGAGGATATAAGGCATACACAACACTGTCAAACCTGGATGTTCATTGATGATCACAAACAGTTCATACTGATGTTAGAAGAACCGATCAATAAGCTGCATGTTCATTGGTCAACTGAGCGTTTATCATTTTCTTGACTCATGTCTCTTGGTTCATCTAATAGAAGAGACATATTCTTTAGCCGGTTTCCTTCTGTGCTATACTGCATTCATGAAGAACACACTCTCAATGTCGACATCATCACTCCGAACTAACATGCAGGGAAGGTTGGAGGCATTCTTTAACGGAGTGACTAACTGATTAGTTGTAGGTAAGTCTATTCACAGTAGATTGGCATTTTCGAGACTGAAAAAAGACTCAACACTGAAGAATAAGGTCAATATACTAACAGGTCTGGAAGAGGCTTGCAAAATATTAGGAGATAGAGAATATGGTCAACAATACAAAGTTAATGCTGTTCTGAAGTTTTATTGATTTGTTTCAAATGTCTATCAAGTACTGCAAAAAAATATCATGAGAAAATCATAAATGAATGTACAGAGCGGTCAAGCCTTGAATAGTTTTCCAGATATGATCAAGAGAACAAGATTTTGCAGTATCCTTTCCTTGACTGTAGGATTTGGTTGCTTAAACTAATAAGCGGAACTTCACAATTAAAAGGAAATTACCAAAGCGAAAGATGAAGAAGCATTGAATGAGAAGAAAGGCCGGCTAGAGAGAAGATTCACCTCGAGTGCTAGCATTCGTCTTGCACTTATGAAAAGTATATGAATCATGTCAATTCTGAGGAGGGCATAAGAAGTATCTGGCCATGTTCATGCTTCACTAGGGCTGAGCTACAGTCCAAGGTCACCCTGGATCGACCTTGGACTGCCCAACCTGGCTAATCCTGGTTCGGTTCTCAGGAGGACTGAGTTGATCTTTGGTCCTAGGATCCTTGGATCCTACATTGTGAGAATTGGTATTCGGTAATGTGAATTTAGGGTTAGTTCAACGTGGACCAACCTTGTTAATACCTAATAAATATTAGATATATTATAGATTATATATTATATGATTTTGCCTTCTTTGTTCTCTTCACAATTCAATTTGCCGTGTAAATTAAAAAGGAGAAAGAAATTAAGCCTTTATTCAGCCAAATAAAAAATAAAAACCCTCTTTAGCTCGCCTCTACTCGCTTGCCTTACCACTCGCCTCACATGTTCGTTTTTATGGTTTGTTACTTTTTACAAGTGTGAATTTTTTTTTTTGTTACCTTATCTTATATTTACGTTTGATATATAATGACATTAATAGTTTGGTTACTCAATGTTGCATTGTTAATTGATATGTAATTTGCAATAATACATTTGTCCTTTCAAGGAGTACAAAAAATGAAACAAAAAGTAATTGGTTGGTTTCGAGTTGACTCTAGAACTGGACCCAAGCTCAATAAGGTTAGTTCTTTGTCCCAAAAATTGGGGACCAACACTATATGGGTTGATCCCTGGATTAAGTGCTGGATTGACCCAACTCAGACCAAGCTTACCCCTATGCTTCACAGTTGACAAGTATGGTAGAGTTTGGAAAAAAAAATGGTATTTTACTTCAACCTAATGAAGGATACAGAAAAAGAAAACACTGTTTCACCCTCCCATATGAACTCTATGCTCTTTCATTTGGATTTTTATAGATCATAATTACTACACTTTACAAAGATCTCTCGTCCAAATGATGATTTTGTCATGAACGGTCATAATTTTCCCAAAGACGTCACTCGAGTAATTAGTAGAATGAAAACAAAGTGTTAAGGAACTTTCCGATTTGCATCTTCAAATGCATCAGGTTGTCCTCATGCTATCTGACTAGGGATTGAATAAGCAGAGATATAGTCCTGTTCTTCTCCAGAGAAAGCCATGCGGGCACCCCATTGCTGTTTCTGCAAAAACTGTCTTACTAGTCTTGATTCTGAGGCTCTCTTACGGTATTTTATGCTTTCTTAAGAACTTGATCAGCAGCTCCAAAAGGGAGCCTTCTTCTCTCTTTTCTTACATACAGATGCAGATTTTCTACATAGCAATTGGACATACTCATCTGCTCATAGAAAGTTGATTTAGTTAGAAATGAGGACAATGGGTGGCGATTTGAATAATTTTCAACCCCTGGCGTCTCTTTCCTAATAAAAAATCCCCAACATCTGACTTCCCTGGAGCCCCCGGTAGCACTTGAACACGGTTTAACAACTCAAATTGATGGGAAGTGACCTAGAAAGATGACAGGCTGGAACAATTCTTAGTTGAAAAGTTGTGTTCTGGACCTGAAGGAGCAGCGCTAACATTTCCATGATTCATTTGTGTTTAAAAGTTGAATTTGTTCGCATGTCCTACATTTCCTAGTTCTATCTACTGCTAAAGGTTGAGGATGCATGTTTGTAGTCTATTTGGAACTACCCTATGCTACAGGGACATGAAATGATGGGATTCCTCTTGTTGATCTTTTAAGGGGACAAAATAATTTTATTCATCTTCATTTGCAACCATCCTCTCGAATCCCTCGGATACTCGAGAACAATCAGAAAAACATTTCTTTTTGCACTATTGTTTCTCTTTTGACGTATATTAATCTGCTCATAATTTCGACCAAAAAAAAAAAAATCTGTTCATAATGACGTGATTCCATCAAAAAGTGAGGCTATGGTTGACGGTGACTTCTAAACATATCGTGTTCCTATCGATGTTGCTATCCCACAGACAGCAAAAATTACCCCGAAATCAAAACTTGGTTGAGGTAGACGCCAGCTCTAAGAAACAAAAATTTGACCCTTAAGTCAACTAAAATAAATAGAAGATTTTCATCCTTTATTTATATTGAAACGCAATTCATCATCAACATGATAGACATTATGGAGCGTGGACTTGCTGAGGTCCCTCTCAATTGATGTAGGCAGATTTTCTTTCTTTCTTACATTCGAATTTTCTTAAATGAAAGTCCGCGTGGAACTAGTTTGCAGTCACCTAAAAACGAGTTCTTCAAGAGGGCATAGAAGGATTAGATAAAGGAATCTGTATTCCCATCTTGCTTTTAGCATTGCTGATAAACTTATATATGCATTGCAATGTTCCTCCGATGCCTCACGCGCATCGGAACCGAGCAATGACTTTTGGATGGACGGAATGCAAGAGATTGACACCTACCAAATCATTCAAACACTTCAGCCACCAACATCCCTCGAGGCTTCTCAACGTCCAGCAGCACTGTACCGTGAGCACGGTTTTATGTTCGGGCTGCAAAGCTAGAGATCTCTCATGTCATAATTAACAAACAGTGAGCATTTCTTGTCGCGACCTTTGTATCTACGTATTCTCGTATGTTGATCTAACATAAACAATTAGAGGGTTTAAATTGATCATTTCCCGAAAACTTAGATAGTCTTCTTGAACGAGTGTTTATCTGGTAAGTGACATTGATAAAGCTATTGTGAAGGCTATGAACTTAAAAATGGAGAATAATTGAAAAATGACCTTAAATCATTGCAAATGCTCGTGAATTGAACTTTATTAAAATGCACTTTGATTTTCAATAAAAGTGTTGAGATCGCTGCTACCCTCAAATTGGGGCCAACGAACAGTTGATGTGAAAAGTTGCAATAACTTCCTTGTTAAAACTCTATCGATACGTTTCTGAAGGCACCCAAAAAGCTTGTGACTACATCTCAGTGAATTTATCGCTTGATCCAAGAAAATCACAATTTTCTTGACACCCTAAAGGTCGGATGGTTAAAAGGCACAATATCCAGCAATCGAGTCATTCAGTTTCGAAAAATCGAGTGTGAATGGAAAGCTTCTGCAAAACACGAACCTTTTATACCCTTCGGTTACAATATCACTATATTTAAATCATATAAATTCATTTTTAGTTAGATTCACCGCCACCTGCGTTGATTACCATGCCTGTTAATTATTATCAATACCTATTAAAAGTCGCCAGTAACAAAAGTAAAGAAAACAAAGGCTGGAGTACCATTCCACTTTCTCCATTCCCGGCAGGCCAAGCCTTGATGTTCGACACCCCCCCCCCCCCCCCCCCCCCCCACACACACACAAAAAAAAAAAAAGGCTTGATGTTTCATAGTTCAAACGACATAGGTTTCGAAATCGCCCAACGATTAAGATGAAATGAATGAAAATAAACTCAGTATGCTTTCTCCGGATTTTAACATGAAATCAAATCAGATCTTCGAAAAGAAACATCTGAACTTGTGGATGTCATTTTAGGCTCTTCTCTTCAACTATGGATGCTTGAGTTGGCTGTCGGATACTTTCACTGAGTCTTTTCCATCACTAGATGCATCATCCTCGTTATCACTGCTTAAGTTCAAATATTTCTTCCATTCTTCGCTTTCTATAAAGATAATCAAATAAATAAGCAGATATAAGGAACTCATGTTTATTTTTATGCTGTAAGATTTGCTTCAAAAGGAAAAACCTGTTGCCTCCGAACTGTCACTGCAGATGTTCTTTAGGTTGTTGTCCAATTCCTCCGAAAAAGGCTCGACAGTGATTTTCTTTGCACTAGAGATCTTCTGTGACTTGGATGGATGAATTTTTTCTTTGTTACCGGAAGATCTCTTTTTCTTCAATGAACCTTTCACTGTAATGGCGAGACCTTGCTCCTATATTGTCACCCAAATGAAGTCACATCCTAAGCGTCAAGTAAATATAACTTTATCTTGCATTTTATTTATTTAGGGTTTTTGTAACTCACCTGTAGAGAATTACTCCCTGGCGTCTCCTTATCTGTCATTGCTTCCATTATATACTGGACAACCTCGACAGTTGAGCGGAACAATCTTTTTAATTGTCCATGACGATAGCTCTACAAAGATAATAGATTTAAGTTATCTTGATTACCATCAGAAATTTCAAGATAGTCATGTGCAAAGCTATTACTCATCAGAGGTAGTGAAAAGATTTCAATACACTCAATAATAAAATACACGATAATGTAAAAACTAACTTTTTATTAATCCTTTTGGCTAACATATAAATCAATCAAATACACGTTACTTCTTTTTAATCATCACTTCATCAAGGAAAGCAGTAACAATGAATTTTTATTAATATATAATTACCATGTCTAATTTTCCATCTACTCGTTGTCTGCATGCAATATGCCAACCTTGAAGCCTCTCTTCAAATGAAGATCGACGTTGGATGTTCTGCAATCAATAAATAATAATGGCATCATAAAAATGAAAAAAGTTAGACAATTAGATATATAGATTGAGATACTTATATGCATTTACGCAAAAACATAAAGAAGAAGTTCAAGCAGCCACCTTGTCCAATTCTGTGCCAATTAGACAATCCGGAGGGAGTAAGAAAGATACTGTCTCTTCCCCTACTAGTGTGCTTTTGGCTCGAGTTTTTACTTTCTCCGAAGACGGATTTGTCTGTGTTTAGAATAAAAGATGATATATACTCAAGAAATGTTTGTTCAGATCTTCAAGAATGCATATGCAAACAATGTACGAACAAATCATTGAAATAATATTACCTTAAAGGTGGAGACATTTATCCCCATGTTATCTTGAGATAATGGAGACAATATTGGATTCCTATCGACCAAATGATCTAAAATACTTCTTCTCAATTGAGAGACAACTTTCTGCAATCACAAATTATCAATGCTAGTATATCTTATCATTAAGGCATGGACAGTTCTAAATTATTGTCTAAATCAAAGAATTGGGAATATATGTATTCTATTCATACATAACTTGTGTAGCTATAACTTTTTACAAATGAAGCTTTGGAGTGTCCTTCACAACTATATCAAGCTTATCAAATATGCTTCAAGAATCAAGATGAAGAAATTTTGAGTGCCTTGCAGTGTATTTTGTGGATCATTCTATCTCATGTGTTCTATCAATCTTTTTATGAAGATATTGGCATTTGAAAGCTAAGTGTTGAACCTCATAAAAGTGAATTGAAAAACACCATACTCTATAATTGTAAAACTGTGTTTATGTTGTGGTCTATCTCCCGAAATATCACAAAAAAATTACATCTACTACTTGTATCCAAAAAAACTTAACAAAAAGTTAGTTTACATTACATCCACTGTCATTGTTACTAATGTAAACCATTCTTATAATTGTATGATTGAGTTTATGTCATGGACTACATCACAAAGTCTCAAAGGACAATATAAAACTCGCACTGAATATCTATATGTAAAAAAACTCAATAGAAAGTTAACTTACATTAACTAGTGCCTTAAGTGATGCATATAGTTGATCTCTTGGTCCTTGATTAGGAATGTCTAGCTTTTCCGAACCACGTGATTCATTAGATCCCTTTGGAATACGAGAGTTATCCGAAGCTGAGAGTGACCTATTGACCTACACGGATGAGAAAGATAGAGAAAGACAAGGCATGAGTAAAGCAAATACATAAACATATACGATTATATTGAGCATTAAAAGCAGCCTAACAGTTCAGAGTGGGAAAACATGTATGTCATGAAATAGGATCTCCAACTATATTCATTATGTCAAAGAAATCAAACATTTGGTAAACTATTATCAAGATGTTAAGCAACTCATGCTTGACAGTTCAATGATAAAAGTAAAACCACTAAACCAAGCACATTCGATAAAGTTTAAGAACCCGCTCCTTCTATCAAGAAATCAAACTCATTAGATACGGTAAAAATGATGAAGGACTAGATGAGTAGAAAGATATAGTGCCGTATTCTGAAAGAAAAAGAATATCAAATCATATTATGTGGAAAGCATGATTTTGTCCAAAATGATTTTATGGAACCTCTAGGTTTCGAGAGGAAGAAGAGAGAGAGAATATCAAGTACCTATAACTCATTCAAGAAATAACAACAGTAGAATAAAATGAAGAGAAACAACATCTCCAGAATGACAGGCACAAGAAAAGGGAAAATATATGAAGGAGCCACAGTTTCAAAGCATAACAAATGAATTGGAATGGTGGAAACTCATTTCACTTTATATGTAAAAGCTTATCACCTTCTTCTCTTGTTCGATTTGGAAAAGTTGTTCATTCTCTAAATAGTTATACTTTAGCTACACATTATTCTTTGATGCCAAATGATGGTAGATTTTCTTAATCATTGATCTTAATGAATGTGAAAGTTCTCAAAAGAATGTGCAATTTCTCAATCAATTCTTTGGTCTCAGCTATGATATCCATTGCTTATCAACTTACAATATAGCGGCGAACTCTGCATAGTATGAATATCAATTAAGGGAAATGAGTTCTGTATGTATTGATGATGTTTACCGTTATAGCACTAACGGTATGATTACTTACAAAAGCTAATAACGGTTTTGCCACTTCAAACAACTGCCGTTCATTTTATTGTGTAACGAATAACGATTCATGCATTGATCAATGTAAAATGCAATGCACCCAAACCTTCAAGCCAAGAATATATTATCTATTCTTCCAACATATATTAGAAAAACCCATTGGCAATTTCAATTTTGTCATCCTTAAAAATCATATTCTTGTACACATACGTATGCAATCTGTATACCCATAAAACAGATCTAAATACAAAATAAAAAGATGTAAACATATTTATTGAAATAATTATATATGTAATTCGTTCTTTGTCAACAAAATATTTAAGAATAGTTTAGACATTTTACGTGGTAAAATTCAACCAACAATTACTCGATAGTTTCACTAAGTGTACAAACAATTAGATCTGCACACCTTAGACAAGAAAATTAGATTTTATCATGACATATGTCCTAATCTATTTAAAATTTGTCAAATCAATGTATAGATCTGGATGATAGAACATTTGTACCAACTCAACCCTTAACCGCAATGTAAACCAAACGAGAATCCTAGAGAGCATTGGAATTCTTATCTTTCACCATTCGTCACTTTTGATTTTTCTATTGCAAAAAATGTCTTTGAAAAAAATCCATTTCTTTGCGGTTGAAGCACAAAATATATGGCCAATAACCCAGCACGAAGGTTGATCGAGACTTACCTCACTCATTTTTGGCGGAGAAGCACCTGTTGAAGGAGATGACACCACAAATTGAGAAGATTCGTCCTGCGATTTCTCTTTTGGAGAGGGAGGAAGAGTTTGCATCATAGGGTTTGCCACTTCAAAGATCCTTTCGAGAGCTTACGCTTATTACAAGCCGAAAGATATGTGGTATGTCAATTGAAAGAGAGAAGATGGCGTCTAAAGAGAAGAAAATGGTGCATATATGAAACAACACGGTGAAAGAAAGCCAAATAATTTTGCCCATTTATTGTCTTGGACCGATACTTGTACATCATTGCAAGTCTCTTGTATTTTAATAACCTAGGTTGGTAATGAAAAGAGCTAATTAGCCTTCCATTTTTTAAAAGCTAAAAAGAATCTAACACAATTAGAATACATATTTTTTTCCATAAATGTAAAAAGCCCATAAAATCATTGAGTACTGAACCTTAGGTATGTTAATATTACAAAGGAAACTTGAAATAAGTTGTGGCAAGTGAAATTTAGAAAACAAATTATGCACTTTTGTGCCTTTTTCTTCTTCTAAAATATTGATAATGAAGTCAATTATATTCAATTCGGCTGGGTTTGGAAGCAACATGGATCCACAATCTATTTATCGAAGAAAGTAAATAAAATTATTGTATATAGAACTTGTATACTTAATACCATAGCTTATCGTAATCCATTGTAACAAAGCTAGAATTAAAAAAAAAAAAATGGACATTTGCTAAATATCGTCTCAATATTGAGCGTTCAAGTTATGATGCAGTAATGATGCACTGAAACTTTTAATTGATTTGCGCAATATACAATTACCTAAGACTCGTAGAGAATTCTGCTTTTATACTAAAAAAGGAAAATAATGAATTCCAATCAAACTTAAGGAATGTTAGCTAGCACCAACACGATTTAGGTGGACAACTTATACGTCAAATAGGATGATGTGTGATTAGAAATACTATAAACAGCATAACAATCAAGGGATTAACAATTTTATAGATATACCTATTAAAATATAAATGGGTTTCAGGAAATGAATTGATCCTCATCTCTTAGGTAAATCCAATCCAAAAATTAAATGCTCATTACCCTATAGCATTAAATGCAAGATTTTGAGTATTAGACTACCATGAATGGGTTTTGTTTCTTTTGAGGCATCATCTAATACAACCTGATTACATTAACCATATTGAATTATCTATTTAGCTTGATTATTTCATTCACTTAGCCATAACATCTGATAATAAAATGCAAATAACTCCTTCTGTAGCGCAAGAAAAGGAACAGGCGCTTGCTTCTGCAAGATCTGGCATATACATATCTAGAAATGCTAATAAGTAGGCATGCTGTTAATATTTACATAGGAGGAACAAATAGATTGTTATATGGACATTTTCAATCAAATTAATTACTACAAATGTTTGCTAATCACCATATCCATGTACATCAGGTAAGGCTCCATCAATTGAATGACACGTGTAGCACCCAAAGTTACTTTACGGATGCGACTTTATGATCTAAATGCGGGATTTGTCATATCTAAATCAAGAGCTTAACAATTCAATCACTCTTTGGGGATTGAATAAATAATCTTCAACTTTTTACAAAAGAATCTTATTCATCTAGTTAGATACCTAGAAAATCCAATAACTCGTATGCCGATCCATGTATCAAATCGCTTTAATTAGTCTAAGGGTGTTGACGGGCCTGTTACATTAGGGTTCCCACTTATACTTGACCTTTGTAGGACATGAATGTATATGTTTTTTGTGATTCAATCTAAGACTCCCTCGCATAAAATCCGAGCTTAAAAAACGGGTGGAGTTGATTTTTTTTTTTTTTGTGGCATAGTCATCCTAAATTATCTCGGCCCAAATTTTAGCATGGTTAATGCATATTTAGCTACACCGCACCATGAACCAATTTATGTGCTGAATTTTCACTTCGGAAACATGCCATTTTCAGGAGTCTTCACAAACCCGCATAGATCCATGTCATTTTAAGGAATTTTTATAAACCCGCGTTGATCCATTCCCCCCACACCGCGTTGTCCATCACGCCTCTCTAACTATTGTGTTCACAGGCCCCAGGTTTTAGGCTGTTGAGACAACACGGCCCTAGATTTGAGGTCGTGGCCGCCACGACTTCACCCCTGAGGTTGCCGTGGTATCAAACCGGAGATAGCCAACTCAAGTACGAGGCCACACGCCTCAGATCGAGCCCTCACCGCCCCAAGTTTGAGTTGCACAGAGAGAGAGAGAGAGAGAGAGAAAGAGAGAGAGAGAGAGAGAGAGAGAGAGAGAGAGAGAGAGGCCAGATCGTGCAATATGGTCTAGGTGAGTGGCGGGTCGACCACGGTGGCAAGGATAGCGAGGCGATGGAGCACGAGCATTCATTGTGGGATGTTGTGTGGTGAAGGATGTGAGCATGTGCAGAGAGCGATGGTGGAGTCGTGCGGGGAAAAGGGAAATGAAGAATAAGAAAGGAGAAAAGGAAAAAAACCATAAGAAAGAAAAATGGAAAAAAATTGCTTATGTACTTATTGTGGGCGTTTGAATGGAGGAGACGCAAGCATTTGGACCAGTCCATTAGACAAATCATATGTCAATTTGTACACATTATATATCACTTTCGAAATTTAAAAGTAAGTTAATAATTAATCGCTGCATCAAAAATCCCTAAATTTGTTAGGCTTCTCATCAATTTAGAAACTACAATTGTATTATACGAGTTTTTGAGAATTGAAATCGGCCAGATGGAAATTCCAAAATCCAATAATAATATTTATTCACTCAATAATCTAGAGTCTTCATCTAAGTGTTCATTGGTTTCGTAATCTTTCCTCGTACTAGGAATGCAATCAACTCATCAGTTGCATATCAATTTAGACAAGTGTGTTGTGGTATGAACTTTACCAACATGATTTTGGCCGAGACTTTTCTCTCTCTCACCCGTTTTAAGCAAAGTAAGAAATGAAATTCGCATGCATTGGCTACACTTCTGCAAATATGGTTCCGTTCCCACGTCAAAGAATTTGGTCTTGGCATTGGCATGCATGAGATTAGTGGCCACAATTATCCAATAAAAAAGCTTTTGCAAAAAGCGAAATTCATATTAAAAAGATCTTTTCCCGAATGGTTAGTCTTTTCGAAAAACATCATCACTCCTAGAGAATTCTTATGGCGTGCATGATGGGTTCGATTCAATGAGGTGCATCTTACTCATAAGTTGGACGACCCAATCCCATTAATGCGATTCACCGGGGCCCATCCTATTAACCCTAACGATTATCCAACAACACGGTGCTGTTCAAGAAATCTGGCCTATTCTAAGGTCGGACCAATTCTGATTGGACCTCATCCACAAGAGCCTTGATGAATCCCAATCAAAGTATTATCAAAGGTATGTATCGAGAATGCTTAGCAAGACTCAACCCGCAGAAGATTACCAACGCTCGAGATCTGGAAGGGGACTTGGAAGAGGATCATGCATCCTTAAAATGCATCAATCGCAAGGTTAGCCTGGAATGATTACCCTCGGAGTCGGATATGGCAGTGAAGCCTGCCCATGAAGCCTTTCAGCAGCTCGAGCGGGAGCGGGATGAGGCACAAGCTAATGCCTCTGATCTGGCCATGTGGCATAAGCGGCTCCGTTAGGCCTGTCAATGGTCTCATTGTAGCTAGATCATACCTCATATATAAACATTCTCAAATCATTAAAAAAATGCAGATAAATTTTATTTACTCTCACAGACGTTTGATTCATCATTGTGGATTAACCTTTCAATGGTGCAATTCAATCGATGAAACAAATGTCTTGAAAAGTTGAATCTGACTTCTTATTAATTTTCTTTCGATGTTAGAATGTAAAAAAACTATTTTAGTTTTGAAATATTGTGAAAAATAATATATGATTCTGAATAGGAATAATTGAATATTTTGAAAGGTTCAACGGTTTTGAGTTAATTAAAAGTTAAATTGTGAATTCTGCAAGACATAAAAATGTTACAAGTTAAAATTGCATACAAGTTTAATCCATAAGGTAGGTGAAAAAACATTTCTTTTCGCTCTAGAAAAAACGAAAAGAATATGAATTTCTCTTTTTTCATGAGACAATTATTGGTTAGTTAGACCCGTTCTTAATAGTCGAAGAACTTCAAGCCGAATCTTATGGCTTACATTATTTTTCGGCAATTGAAAATTTTACCAAAGTTTCATCACAAAAGGAATTAGGCAGATTTTAGAGAACTACATAACACGACAACCTCTTTTGTGCATCATACGCACATTTGTTGCTCAGATTATGTAGGCCCTCGAACCAAAAGAGATTATTTGATAGATAATAATGCTGTTATTTGCGATATTCAACCTAATTACCTAATTGCAAATAAGACAAGCCACAAAAAACAAATGGAAAGAAAACATAGGCTTTGTTCCCATTCCACTTTTTCTATTCCCGACTGGCAAGCAAGGCTGGATGATTCATAGATCAAGTAACAAAAGTTTCCAGAACAGATATCATCCAACAAGTCTGATGAATTAAATGTAAATAAACTCAGTTCACTTGCACTAATTAGATTAACCAAATCAGAGAAACATTCGAACTAATGTGTGTCATTTTCGCCTCTTTTCTTGAATCATGGATGCTTGAACTAGTGCAAAGTGATGGTTGTCTTTCTCAACAAATCAAAGCAATCCTCCCCTCAAGTAGATCTGCCTGTTGTATGAGTCTCTTCATCACTAAACTCATCGACCTTGTTCTCACTACTTGACTTCAAGGATTTCTCCCTTTCAAATTCGCTTTCTATAAAGAAAATAATCAAATAATTATCAGATATAAGGAGCTCATTTTTTCTCTTAAGTTGTAAGATTTGCCTCATAGGAATAACCTTGTGCCCCCGATCCACTATAGAAGAAATTTGTGAGGTTGTTGCTTGATTATTCCAGAAAAAGTTTAATGTCGATTTCTGGATTTGCCTTTTCAATACTAGTATTGTCAACCCTTCTAATAGTTTCAGATGGAGCATTCGAAAACTCCTCTGCACTAGAGATTTTAATTAACTTGGATGGAGGAATTTCTTCTTCCTCACTGGAAGTTATATTTATCTTCGATGAAACTTTTGCTGCAATAGCAAGATCTAGCTCTCAAATTAGCAACCAAATAAAATCACATACTAAACGTTAAGAGAAAGAATAACCAATTCACATTTTAATTATCTAGGGTTTTGATAACTCACCTATACAGAATGATTCCTTGGTGTCTCCTTGGCAATGAATTCATCCATTATAAACCTCGACAGTTGAGTGAAACATTCTACTTGACTGTCCATGACAATAAAACTGCAAAAATAATAGATTGTGTTAGTAGCATAGGATAAATTCTTGAAAGTCATGTGCAAAGCTATTACTTGTAAAAGAAGTTTAAGTACACTTAATGATAAAATATGCGATAAAGTAAAATTAAGACTTTTGCAATCCTTTCAGCTACCATACATTACTGGATAATTCATTACATCTCATGGTAATGTTTTAAAGAAACCAAATCACTCAAATTTACATTACCTCTTTTGAAACTTTGATATTATTAAGAAAAGCAGAAGCAATAAAAGTTTTGAATATACAACTACCAGATCTAATTATCCATTTGCACGTCGTCTGCATTCAATACGCCACCCTTGAAGCCTCTCTTCAACTAAAGATTTATGTTGGGTATTCTGCAACCAATAGTTAATAGTGACATCATAAAAATGAATGAATTCTTAAGATTTTTAGATATATATAAATTGAGATACTGATACAAAATTCAATATAAAAACATAAAAAAGAAGTTATAGAAGCCACCTCGTTCGAGTCTGTTGCAATTTGACAATCCAAGGGTAGTATGAAAGATACAGTCTCTTCCCTAACTAGTGTGCTTTTGGCCCTAGTTTTAGCTTCGGTCGAAGAAGATGGATTTGACTGTGCATGGGTTTAATCATTTATCATTTATTAATTAAAATGCACCTCAACTCAAAAATGTTGTTCTGATTTTTACAATGCATATGTGAATAATGTGTAAAAAAAAATCATCAAAACAATATTACCTCAATGTTCGAGGCATTTATCCCATCATAATTTTCAGGTAAACAATACAATATCGGATCCAAGTCGAGCATCTTATTTGAACTTTTTCTCAATTGTGAAAAAACTTCCTATAATAACGAATCATCAACAGTACACGTTACTATTAAAGAATAGACCATTTGCTACTTATAGTCAAAGTCAAGGAATTGGAAACATATGTACTCTATCTATAAATGAATCCTGTGGTTGTAAGTTTATACATATGAAATCTGGTTGCGCACTTCATAAATGTATACAAGTTTGTCAAATATACTTCAAGAATCAAGATGATGGAATCATGTGCATCGATGTGCTACCATGTCAATCTTTTTGTGAAGATATCATATTCAACAACCAAGTATTGAACCCCATAAAATGTGGATTTCAAACAGCAACACCCTATAATGGTAAAATTGTCATTTATGTTAGAGTTTATCTCATGAAATATCATATTACAAAATGACCATTAAATGATATTTTTATCTAGAAAGACTTTGTAGAAAGTTGACGTACATTAATTGTTACTCTAAGTGATGTATACATGCAATAACGTTCTCCTCCTTGATTGGGGACATCCGACTTCTTTGAACCACGTGCTTCATTTGACCCAATTAATACTCAAGATTTGTTTGTAGTAAAGAGTGACCAATTGATCTACAAGGAGGAAAGAGATGGAAAAGTACAAGATTAAAGTGAAGAAACTATCAAAGCATATATAATTCTATTCATCATTTAATGATGTCCAACAATATAAAATGAGAGAAAATATATTTTACAATATAGGATCTTCAACTATATTCTTTATACCTAATATAGGATTTTTACTACTTGAGCGTTATAATGTAATTGTACTTATGCATTTTGATATATTTCTATATGCTGAACTAAATTTTCATACATTGGAAGAATATATAGTAATGTTTTGGGTTGCTGATTCAAATGTATACATTATTAATGTATATAAACTCATTTCCTTTCATTGGTATTGTTCCTTCTACCGAACATTACGATTACTAGAAAACAATGAATTATACTAACATAATTAAAGGAAATAAGATCAGTATATATTAATAATGTTTACCATAATAGAATCGACTGTCTAATTAATTACAAAAGCTAATAAAGATTTTCATTTCAAACAATTGCCATTGGTGTTATTGTCTAGCATATAACAAATAATAGATTACGACTCATACATCAAATTATGCAAAGGGTAATACATTCAAACCAACAACCTTAGAAAATTATTATCTATTCTTCCAATGTACATTAGCAAAAAGTACTTGTTGCCAATTACATATTTCTCATATGCAAAATCATAATCTTTTATGCGTACATTTTATAATTCTACATACTCATAAAATAAATGTGTAGGCACAAAAGACATATAAATATATACATGCATATAAATTTATAATTCGCCAACAATAAAAGGAAAAAAAAAATAAAGATCGTACATTTCTACTTTCTTCATTACTGGCCGACAAACAAGGCCTAATGTCCGATTCCTCATTCTCACTACTTGGTTTTAAATATTTCTTTCATTCTTCACTTTCTTTAAAGACAATCAAATAAATAATTAGATATTAAGAGCTCATGTTTCTATTTAAGCTATAAAGTCTGTTTCAAAAAATAAAAAAAAATAAAAAAAAAACCTTGTGCCACCCATTTTCTAGTACAAAGATTGTTGAGATTACTATACGATTGTTCCAAAAAAATGTTCAACGGCGATTTTCTCCACAACAAAGATTTTGAATGACTTGCATGGAGAAAATGTTTCTTTCTTGCCAGAAGATCTCTTTCTTTTCCATGAACATTTCTTTGCAGTAGCAAGACCTTGCTCCTAAATTATCACCCCAATGAAGTTAGACACTAAGCGTAAAGTAAATATAACTTTAATTCACATTTGCTTATTTAGGATTTTTATAACTCGCATGTAGAGAATTACTCCAAATCAAAACCTCAATTATAAACTCAACAATCTCGACAGTAGAGTGAAACATCTTTCTTGGTTGTCCATGACGATAATTCTACAAAGATAATAGATTTTGATTGTCTTCATTACCATCTGACAATTTTAATCATGTGCAAAGATTTACTCATCCACAGTTGTAAAAAAAATTCAGTGGACTTAATAATAAAATAGCCGATAAGGTGAAACTAAGTTTTTATTACTCATTTATGCTAATATACATCACTATGATCCATTTCATCTCCTTGCAATATTTATAGAAATCAAATTAGTTGAATTTGCATTACTTCTTTCAAATCGTCGATCTTATTAAGGAAAGCAGTAGCAACAAAGTTTCTTGAATATACAATTACCCTGTCTAATTTTTTTATTTGCACATTACTTGCATGCAATATTCTACCCTTAAAGCCTCTCTTCCAATGAAGATTGATGGTGGATGTTCTGCAATCAATAAATAATAGTCACATAATATAAATGAAAACTATAAGACAATTAGATGCACATAATGCAATATTTATTTGCATTCAACATAAAAGCAAAAAGAATAAATTCAAGAAGCCACCTTATCCAAGTCTACTAGACAATTTAGGGGGAGTACAAAATATATTGTCTCTTCTCCTAGAAGTGTAGTTTTGGCCTTTAGTCTTAACCTCCACTGATAAAGATGGATCTGTCTCTACTTAAGATTTGATCATTTGTCATTTGTAATGAGCATTGGTTACAAATTCTTACTTCTAAAAAGTATGCATTAATACGAATAAAAGATGAAAATTTGACTGTTAATCACCATACACTTTAACTTAAGAAATGTTTTCCAGAATGTATATGTGGACAGTGTACAAACAAATTATTAAAAAAAATATTACCTCAAAGTTTGAGGCAATTGTCCCTGCATTATTTTGAGGTAATTGATACAATATTATATCAAAATCTAGCATACGATCTAAAATATTTTTTCTCAATTGAGAAACAACTTTCTGCAATCACAAATTATCAATGCTAGTATATCTTATGATTAAAACATAGATTATTCTAAATTATTGTCAAAATCAAAAGAATTAGGAATATATGTATTCTATTTATATATCACTTGTACAGTGTAACATCTTACAGATGAAGTTTAATAGTATTTTATATATACATCCAAGCTTATCAAATATGCTTCAAGAATCGAAATGAAGAAATCGAGTGCCTCACAATGGAATTTGTGGGTCATTCATCTTATGTGTTACTATCAATCTTCTCATGAAAATACTAGCATTCGAAAACTAAGGGTTGAACCTCACAAAAGTGAATTAATCTATAATGGTAAAATTTCATTTATGTCATGATCTATCTCGCAAAATATCACAGAACAATTACATCGATTACATGTATCGAGGTAAACTTGACAAAGAGTTAATTTGCATTACATTGACTATCATTCTTAGTGATGTAAACCATACTATACAATGGTAATATCGAGTTTATGTCATGATATACCTCACAAAGTTTCAAAGGACAACATAAAACTAGAATTGGCTTTATATGTCTTAAGAAACATAATAGCAAGTTAACTTACAATTACTTGTGCACTAAGTGATGCATACAATCGATCATGATGTCCTTCATTAGGAATGTCTAGCTTCTTCGAACCACATGGTTCATTCACTGCAGTTAAAACATGAGAGTTGTCTAGAGTTGAGGGTGACCTATTGACCTATAAGGATGAAATAGAGAGAGAAGGAAAGACATGAGTGAAGAAAATAATTATGCATATACAATTATATTCATCATTAAATGCTTCCAACCGATTAGAAAAAGGGAAAACATGTATGCCACAAAATAGGATCTTCAACTATATTCATGATATCAAAGAAATGAACATTTCGTACATATTGATAGTGCTTACCATAATAACATTAACAGTCTGATTACTTATAAAAGTTAATAACGATTTTACCATTTCATACAATCACCGTTAGTTTTATTGTCCAACGAATAACTATTCATGCATTAATCTATGTAAAAAGCAATACATCCAAACCCTCAACCCTCGAACATTATTATCTCTATTTCCGATGTATATTAGAAACCTATCAGCAATTTCAATTTTGTCATCCTCGAAATCATATTCTTGTACCCATACATGTATTATTCTATATGCCCATTCATATAAAAAAGATGTAAACATATATAAATACATATATATGTAATTTGTTTTTTGTCAACAAAAGATTTAAGAATATTCCAGACATATTATACAATATAAAATTCAACCAACAATAATTCGTTAGTTTCACCAAGTGTATAAACAATTAGATCTACACACACTTAGACAAAAAAAAAAAATTCTAACATGATAAATGTTCCAATCTGAATAACGTTTGTAGACTCAATACGCAAATCTAAATGATGGATCATTTCAGTAATGCAACCCTTAACCCTAATGTAAACCAAACAAGAACCCTAGAGAGCACGGGATGTTTATCTTGTCTTTCATCATTCATCAGTTTTGATTTTATTTTTTTAAAAGATAAATTGTAGAAAATCCATTTCTTTGTACCTTTTTTGGGTCAAATTCTTTATACTTGAATTGCAAAATACATGGCTGATAACCCTGCATGAAGGTCAATCGAGACTTACCTCGCTCATTTTCAAAGGACCTCCACTTGTCAAAGGAGAAGATTGCACAGGCTAAGACAATCCATCATGCACCTGCTCTCTAGGTGAGAGAGGAAGGTTAGGGTTTGCCATTTCAAAGGTCACTTTGAGAACCGATGCTTATCACAAGGCAAAAGATGTGTGGTACACCAATTGAAATGGAGAATTTGGTATATAAAGGGAGGAAAAATTGTGGATGTTCGAAACAACACGACGAAATAAACCCAAACAATTTTGCCATTTATTATATTGCACCGATAATAGTACATCATTGCAGGTCTCGTGTATTTTAATAACCTAAGTTGGTAATCAAACGAGCCAATTAGCCTTCCATCTTTCCGTGAAAGCTAAATGGAATATACCCTTCTAGAATAGTCTTTTTGATAAATGTAAAAAATCCATAAAAATGTTGAGTACATGAACCTTAAGTATATTGATTATTGCAAAGGAAACTTAAAATGAGTTGGTGAAATTTGGAAAAACATATAAATGCACTTTTGTGACTTTTTTTTCCCTAAAATATTGATAGTGAATTTTATCAAATTAACTTCCACTATGTTTGAAAGCAATGTCTATCACATTCTATTTATTGAAGAAAATAAAGAAAATAAATGTAAATGGAACTTGCATACTTAATACCAATAATAATAATAATAATAATAATAATAATAATAATAATAATAATAATAATAAACAAAGTGGACATTCGCTGAATATTATCTCAATATTAAGCAATCAAATTGATGCAGCAAGGATGCACCAAAAATTTTAATTGATTTTACAATATACAATTATCTATAATTAATAAAGAATTTTGCTTTTACAACAAAAAAAGAAAAATAGAGAAAACCCATCAAACTTAAGGAATGTAAGCTAGCACCAATAGTATTTAGATGGACAATTAACTTATATGCCAATTAGGTTGATGTGTGATTAGATATACTATAAGCAGGATAAGAATCAAGAGACTAACAAATATATGGATGTAACCATTCAAATGTGAGGTTTTAGGACATGAATTGATCTTTATCTCTTGGGTACATCCTATCGAAAAATTAAATGCTCCTTACGCTAAAGCATTAGATGCCAAATTTTGAGAATTTGACTTCCATGAATGGCTTTTGCTTCTTGAAGCATCATTAAATACAACCCAATTACATTAACCATACTGAAACGATCACTTTAACTTCATTATTTCATTCACTTAGCTGAGACATCTCATTATAAAATGCAATTAACCCCTTTTTCGGTGCAAGAAAGGGAACAAACCCTTAACTTTTGCAAGGTCAAACATATACATTGCTTGAAATGCTAATAAGTAGATATGTTGCTAATATCTACCTAGGAGGAACGTATAGTACGCAATATGTAAACCTTTTGGTCAAATTAATCACTATGAGTGCATGTTAAGCGCTTTGTCCATGTACATCAAGTAAAGCTCCATCAATTGGACGCATGGCATTAGCAATTTTTTAGGTATTATTAAGACTTAATTTGATCACATTAACTATGGATAAAGACCCTACAAGTATCATCCGAATGTTATAATTTTCGTATGACGTTCGCTTTGATTCCATAACCTTTCAATAATCACTTGAATATCATAACTTTTAAAAAACCTTCACCTCAAGTGTCAGCAAATCCAACTTTTGAAACTCGTTATGAGCTTTTTCTTAAAGTCATCATAATCACATAATTGATTACTATATTATGGCACCAAAGTTAGCATCATACGATAGTTATAGCCCTTGTAGTATTTTTATCCCCATTAAATATAATATAGGATAGCCATAACATCTTATTGTCAAATGCAAATGCAATGCTCAATTCAAGAAAAGGAACTTACTCTTACTTCTCTTACGTCGGGCACCCACATTTCTTGAAATGCTAATAAGCAAGTTTATTGTTAATATTCACCTTGAAGAAACATGAAAAATGCCACATTGGATTTCTAGTAAATCTCACCGTTGGCACTTAAGTGTTCATTTTTTTCTTCAATTTTGGCACTTAAGTACATATTTTGGAAGTTTTGGCACTTATGTGTCCACCCATGCCAAGTTTTAACGCTTGAGGTATACTTCCATTGTTAGATGAAACAATTAAGGAGAAAGTCTCGTTCGGTGATAATTTCAAAATTCTTATCAAAGGCAAAGGTATAATTCTGACTCGTTTTAAAGAATGGTGCACACCGGTTTACTACTAATGTTTATTATGTACCAAAAATGTCAAGCAATGTCTCAAATTTGGGATAATACTAGAGAAAGGCTATATTGTTCACATGAAAGCTTTGTGTTAGGGAAATCCCTTATGATGTTTTGAAGATGAAAAAATAAATCAAAGGCTACTAACATGTTTGATGGTTAAGTAATAGACTATGTAGATGATAGAACGTGTAAATGATATTATTGAAGTCTATACTTGGAAGAACCAGAAGGAAGCTGAACTGTATACATACCTTAAAGCTAAATCTGTTCATAAGCAAAATATGTTCAGACTCAGATTGCAAAGTCTATCGCACTCAGACTCAGATTGTAAAGTCTATTGCTCTCAGACTTTACATCCAGATTCGACATAACGTAACAGAAGCCCCGAAGATATAACGGCTAGTGATCTGGTTTGGATTCTACATCAAGATTGATTTAATTGACTCAATCTAATTGATTGACAATTAGATGTTGAAGACAAGAACTTTCTATAGGAAGAAGCTTTACTTATGGAAACCAAGATTCTGTTTGTATGGGCGATCTGAATCAATTTGGGATTCTACTTTTGTCACTCAACGGCTACCAAAATCTTCTAGATACAAAGCTGTCCAATGGGTATATTGGAAGACGATCCTCAAGATGATGTCCAGCGGCTAGTTTGAAAGTGGAGGAGTATTTAAGGAGATCAAGGACCGATGAGCAAGTAAGAGACGGAACGTAGAATTTATAATTCCAAAGTCTGAGCAACTTCGATCATACACTTGTCTCGCGAGCTTAAAAGTTTGTGATCTTGAGAGAAATACCAAAAGAGTGACTTAGTGAGATAGTGTGATCTACTACTAAGTGTTTGCACTCAAAGTTGTAATCTCTTGTTGATTGCATAGTGGAATCCAGCCAAGAGGCTGTTAGCGTGGGAGAGTGGACGTAGGCTTGGATTAAGTCGAACCACTATAAACCTTGTGTTCTTATTCTCTCTCCTAAACTTTATTTTATTCAGCATTTATTTGACAATGTTTTGTTTAAACACATATTCACCCCCCTCTAGGTGTTCATACTAGCACTTTCAATTGGTATCAGAGCCAAGTGCTCGGTTTATAAAAGTGTTTTTACTTTTGAGCTAAAGATCTTCTATGGCTAGTATCTTGGCACTAGGACTTATGGAAGGGCAAAGCAACACCAGGCCACCATATTTTGATGGAAAGGAATACAACGTGTGGAAGAACAAAATGAAAGCATTCCTAAGATCCAGAGATCCCTTGCAGTGGGATGTTGTGGAAAGAGGAATCAATCCCACTGCCGCGTCTACATCAAAAAGGAATGGCAAAGACAAAGAAATCAAACCCCCCGCTCCTATGTCTCGGACGGAGATGTCCAAAAGAGAAGCGCTTGATGCAAAAGCTATTTATTCTTTATATTGCGCATTGTCTCCTACTGAATATAATAGAATCTCTTCATGTGAAACAGCAAAAGAAGTTTGGGATAGACTTCATGTTACATATGAAGGGACTGATCGTGTAAAAGAGACAAGAGTAAATTTCCTGCTTGGCAAATATGAATCCTTCAAGATGAAGCAAGGAGAGTCGATTGGAGATATGTTCAGCCGCTTTGCAGAAATTGTAGATGGTTTAACATATCAAGGTCAGCCAATTTCTTTCCCAATGAAGGTCAACAAATTCTTGTGAGGTCTCTCAAAAGATTGGAACCATATCAAGACCTCAATCCGGGAAACTCAAAGGATTATGTCACTCTCCGTTGATGAATTGATTGGCACTCTTCAATCCTATGAAGTGGAACAAATCAATGATGAAGATCCCGAAGGTAAGAAGTCCATTGCTTTAATAACTAATGTTGATTCTGTTGATACATACTCAAAAAATGACATGGACGACAAAGAGCTTGCTTTTATGATCAAGAAATTCAAAAAGCTAAGTAGAAAAGGAAGTGAATTCCGTAGAGGAAGACAATACAAGCAGAATGGCCAGAAAAGAACAATAAAAGAAGATGATGAGCAAGGAAATCTATGCTTGATGGCACATTCAGAATTTGAGTCTCGACTCGCATACGTAGACTCAAAATCCGATGAGGAAATCGAGGTAAGCAATTCAAAAATTCCTATCAAAGTTTCAAAGTATATAAATGAGCTTTGTTTAAATCTCAAATCTTATCTTAAAAGGATCTTCGAACTTAAAACGGAAAATTCTTGGCTTAGGCAATAGGACCTTTCTCAAAAAGAAAATTTTGAAATTTTGCAAAAAGATTTTCTACAAACAAAAGAAAGTTGAGATTTACTTGTAAAAGAAAATGATTCTTTAAAGAAAGAATTTTCAAATATTTCGACAAGATTTTCAAATGGTTCAAAAACTTTAGAGCGTATTCTTTCCAAACAAGTATCTTACTATAATAAGTCGAACTTGGTTTTAATAAGGAAAGTGATTCTTTAATTGATTTTCCTAAAGTTAATGAGAGACTTAGACAAAGACCTCCTAGACTTGCGTACAATAAGCATTTTCAAAAGATCTTTACAAAACCTGTTGGTCGAAATGCCCTCAAGTGTTCAAATTGTGGAGATTCAAAACACTTTGAAAAAGAATGTCCTAAAGTCTGGAGACCTATTAAGAAAGATTGGGTAAATACAGCATACTCTACTAACTCTCATGGACCCAAGAAAAAATGGGTACCAAAGAAAAGATGAGTTATTTTTGCAGGATATAAAGGAAAAGAATAAAGAGAAATTGGTAAGGAAGGTATATATTTTTCAATTTGGTTTGGATACAAAATTTAAAAATTCTGATTATACTTATATTCTCTTTGTGCTTTAATTGATTTGGATTTTATAAAGATCATATCCTATGATTTGTTTTATTGAAGAAAGAATCGTGTGATTTATTTTTGTGATTTGTGAGTTGAGATTTGATTTAATACGTGTGATTATTTGAGATAATTCAGATTATTTTGTCTAATTTTATACTATCAAATTTAATCATATTTTGCAAAGTGAAAATCTGTTTTACCTGATGATGCAAGATATTCTTAGATACTCAAGGATTTTATTTTCTCTGATTTTATCGTACTATGACTAAGTGAGAATTTATTTTTCAAAATATCATTGTGCATAATATTCTTTCTTTGAATACTTTGTTATGATGAATTAAGAAAGAATATTTGATTATGGAGATTTTCTATTTTGCTCTAACGTCAAGGAAGGATTCAAATTGATGGATACCAAAGAGGAAATAAGTTGATTGCAGGAAATTCAATAAGGCAAGAATGATTGCGAATCTACGTAGATTTTGGTGCAATAAAAAGAAGATATCTCATGCGAAGATTGGTAATGTTTTTGGTATATTTGAAACATATACCTTGGGTAAGAGAATTATTTTTATCCCACCTTGCAAATTTCTACGTGCATTTATCATGATAATTGTTTGCAAATATCTTTTGTCATATATATAAGGTATTGCAATTTTGGCACGTGATAGAAATATCTATTTTCCTTTTACAAAATGCATCAATAATATATATCTGAGATTTATGCTCAAGGAAATCTCTTTGATCTCAAAATATATTATTGCATTTTTATGGATATTCTTGCTATATTCATAAAAGATATTTTATATCTAGCAAGTTTGATCCGCAAATCAAAGGAAGATATTACGTGACTTTTTTGCAAAGATTATTATCTATTATACAAGAATTTGCAGGTAGAAAAAGAATCTTCTATATGGATTTTGGAAAACTAGATTTGAAAATCATGAAAATTCTATACTATTTTTTGGAGGCTTAAAGATTCACTTCCTTGTGCAAAGTTTTTGCAAATTATTGAGGAAATCCCTTATGTGTCATACGAAATGTTGAATAGTTCTGAATTTTAATATTTGATAATTTTATATATGCTATTCAATTTATTTATTTGAAGAAAAGGGCATTATATATTACGTGGATATTATTACAACTTATTTGTGGAAAAAGTTTGTTAAGTTGATGCAGGTTGAATGTGAGACGAGCTTGATTGAAGAAAATAAATTTTTGCCTCGAATTTCAAAATGCAAGTGATCATTGCAAATGTTGTTGCTACAAAGGAAATACTGGAAAAATATTTTGTTCAATGTGCACAAGCAACAATTGTTTCTATTCGCAAAAATTGTCATGATGACAGGGGGAGAACATGAATAAAAAAAAAAAGGGAAAGAATCGTGATCATTTCAAAAAGGCAACAAATTGAGGGGGAGCTTTGATCAATTATGGAAAAATCTTTTTGGATTGATCGTGATCTTGTTATGGAATGAAGGAAAAGGTAATTGTGTTAGAATTTACCAAGTTCTACAAAATCCGGTTAGTGCATTTTTTTATTACCTTTTGTCATTAACAAATCTCTTATTTACATTATCTTTTTATTATGACAAAAAGGATAAGTGAATTTTATAATGCATCCGTGATTTTTATTGAATATTTGCTGAAATATATTATCAAAGTGAGCTATATTGCATATCTTTAATATTCAATTTATAAAAGCTGATTTTTGGAAATTATTTGTTATCACTTTATATTCTCTACGTGATACTTTTTCAATTGATATCACTTTTTGATTATGACAAAAAGGGGGAGAGAATATAAATATGCATATGTGTTGATTGGTTAATATTAATCATTGCAATGATATTGAGCTATGATTATTATATATATATATATATATATATATATTGTTATGCTCAATCTATTTGCTATCTTATGCTTTGCATTACATTGCTTTAATTTATCAATATTTTAGAAAGTGTGATTACACATCTGCATATTCAGAGATTGTTTTGTCATCACCAAAAATAGGGAGATTGTTAGGGAAATCCCTTATGATGTTTTGAAGATGACAAAATAAATCAAAGGCTATTAACATGTTTGATGGTTAAGTAATAGACTATGCAGATGATAGAATGTGTAAAGGATATTATTGAAGTCTATACTTGGAAGAACCAAAAGGAAGCTGAACTGTATACATACCCTAAAGCTAAATCTGTTCATAAGCAAAATATGTTCAGATTTAGATTGCAAAGTCTATCGCACTCAGACTCAGATTGTAAAGTCTATTGCTCTTAGACTTTACATCCAGATTTGACATAACGTAACAGAAGCCCCGAAGATATAACGGCTAGTGATCTGGTTTGGATTCTACATCAAGATTGATTTAATTGACTCAATCTAATTGATTGACAATTAGATGTTGAAGATAAGAACTTTCTATACGAAGAAACTTTACTTATGGAAACCAAGATTCTGTTTGTATGGGCGATTGGAATCAATTTGGGATTCTACTTTTATCACTCAACGGCTACCAAAATCTTCTAGATACAGAGCTGTCCAATGGGTATATTGGAAGACGATCCTCAAGATGATGTCCAACGGCTAGTTTGGAAGTGGAGGAGTATTTAAGGAGATCAAGGACCGATGAGCAAGTAAGAGACGGAACGTAGAATTTATAATTCAAAAGTCTGAGCAACTTCGATCATACACTTGTCTCGCGAGCTTAAAAGTTTATGATCTTGAGAGAAATACCAAAAGAGTGACTTAGTGAGATAGTGTGATCTACTACTAAGTGTTTGCACTCAAAGTTGTAATCTCTTGTTGATTGCATAGTGGAATCCAGCCAAGAGGCTGTTAGCGTGGGAGAGTGGACGCAGGCTTGGATTAAGCCGAACCACTATAAACCTTGTGTTCTTATTCTCTTTCCTGAACTTTATTTTATTCCGCATTTATTTGCCAAGGTTTTGTTTAAACACCTATTCACCCCCCTCTAGGTGTTCATACTAGCACTTTCACTTTGTTCTAAGATATCAAAATAATAAACTGATTGCAAATGCGAAGATGTCGAAGAACAAGATTTTATTCTCAATATAAAAAATAAAATAACTTGATGTTTTGAAGGCATCCATGATGAAGGAATTTAAAATGACAGATAATGATCTCATAAATATTTCCTTGGCATAAAAGTGAAGCAAAGTGTAGGTGGGATTCTTATTTCCCAAAAAGGTCATGCAAAAGCATACTTGAAAAAAATGAGGTGCAGACACCAGGAGTGCCAAAACTTAGATAGGACATTTAAGTGCCAAAAATTCCAAAAGATACAATTAAATGCCAAAATCGGAAAAAAAAAAATTGAACACTTAAATACCAATTGTGACATCCTGATTTTCGACCATACTTTTGACTAAATGAAATGGGCTTCTCATCGACACGCCCATGGCCTTTTTTAAGGAATCTAAATGCAACAGACTTGAGAATTCGACCAGAAATCGACTGCTCGATCGTGCTAATTTGCAATGGTGATACGGCACCGTCAAAATTGATTAGAGACCGGAGATAGGTCGATTCGATAGAGGCATGTAATTGAAGTGTAGGTAATTCCACCTAATTGCAAAATTCGCGTCGAATGGTACTAAACTGATTTTTCTGTCGTTTCTGTACCTTGTACCCGTATTTGAAACCTCGATATTTTCATGACAACGAGAGCCGCCAATGTGTCGAAAATGCACAATGTGGCTCGAAAATAATTGACCACGGGTCAAATGCGCTAAAAATTCCTAAAAACTACCCGATAGGTTAGGTCACGCTAAAATCGCGTTCAGTTGAAATTAACCGCGAAATTGAACCAAATTTCAGAAATTGAACCCGATTTCATGTCACGATTTATTTTAGGAACGTCGAATCATCCTTCGAAAAATTTTCGGCAAACCCGGGATTTTTACGGAAAATCAATATCGGACGATTCGGAAAAGAAAAGAAATTCGGATGAGCCAAAGTGAGTCGATTTTGGCCTCCAAAGTGAACTAATTGGTGAAGGGAAATCGTGGAATTTGTGTGGGCTTCCTCCGCAGCAAATTTGGTCATCGAATTGGAGAATTGGTGAATAAATGAGTTGCGGACACATGGAGTGTCAAAACTTGGCACAGAGTGACACTTAAGTGTCAAAAGTTAGGAAAGTGACACTTAAGTGTCAAAATCAGAGCAAAATGGATCACTTAAGTGCCAATCCAGCCAAAATGCTAACGTGGCAATTTTCCAGCGAAGTAAGCGCAAAACGACGTCGTTTTGCCTCTAACGTTGTAAAAATCTAATATAAAAATTAATTAAATTAAATTTAAAACTTAATTTATTTAAAACATTTAAAAATACAAATTCAAATATTTAATAAATAATAATAATAATATAATTATTATTATATATATATATCTATATATATTTTTTTAAGGAGGGAAGGGAGACGGCTGAGCCCTTGTTGTCGCCACCTCCTCGCCACCGCCGGACCCCAGCCGACCCTCCTCCCTCCCTCGCCGGCCCTTCCCGGCGGCGGCGAGAGGCGACGAGGGTTCGCGGGCCCTCACCGCTGGTTGGCTGAGGGCCGGCAACCCCGGCCGACCCTCCCCCCACCGTCGCCGGCCCTTCCCGACGAAGGCGGGGAGGCGGGCGGCGGTGGCGGCGAGGGCTCAGCCCTCGCTTGCTACCTCCTCTCCCTTTTTTTTTTTTTAATATTATTTTATTAAAATAATAATAATAATAATTTTATTTTTATAATTTAGTTAAATTAATTTTTATATTAACATTTGAATCCGCTTAAAAACGACGTCGTTTTTGGCTTTGTTTATTGAGTCAGCATTCCGGCGAGCCACGTAGACGAAAAAAATAATAAAAAATTGCCACGTAGGATTTCCGGTGGGGTTCGCCGAAATGGCACTTAAGTGTCACTTTCCTAACTTTTGGCACTTAAGTGTCCCTCCGTGCCAAGTTTTGGCACTTGGGCTGTACTTTGCCTGTGAAGAAATTGAAGTCCAAAATTGTGAAATTCGTAGGCTTGTGTGGAGGTTGCATCAATGGGACATTAAATTAGCTAATTGTGGGATTTTATGCAAGAAAAAATTATGGGAGACCAAAGGGATGTGCATGAAGGCTTGTGGGACCAAGAATCATGAATATAGATATTTAATCTTGACTTTCTCTCCCTCCTCCAGCTTCTCTCTCACGCCAAGACCAGCTGCTCCCCCTTCTTCTTCGTTCGTGCCATCCTACTTCACCGAATGTTGTTGCTTCTGTCTTTTTGTTCATTTTCCTTTCACACTTATTTTTCCCCCACCCCACTAGCGAACCGCCCACCTCACGCCACCGCAGCAGTCCACTAACAGAATCCTCAACCCATCTCCACGCTCGGTCAACTCCAGCACCAACTCACTAATCACTTCATTCCACTCTAGTAGCGACCAAATCCCTCTTTGCACACCCATGATCGTGAACTCCCACCTCCTCCATCTTCCCCAGCTAGTTGCCACACGTCCGCATCTCCCTGCCACCGAGTCAAACTCCCCAGCAAGCCCCCAACGTTGACTTTAGCATCCTCGTCCCTCACGAATTCAACCCACCTTCCACCGATTCAACCCAGCGAAACACACCCATGTCAACTCAATTCCCTCGTCCGCTCCACCAGCAAGCAACCCACCATCCTGTCGGCCCAACATCCACCGACATAGCTCCACTTAACCTCGCCCACTTCACCAGCTTCAGCCCAGTCCCGAGCTACCCAATTCCAGCAGCCACCGGCCCACTTTAGCCTCGACCCTGCGTCCATTCCGCAGCCGAGCAACCGGCCTACACCAACTCGGTTCTTCCATAACATAAAGGAGTTTCACTGTGGTTTTTTGTAGGTCTTTTTCGAGCCTTCCCAAGCTTCCTTTGGCACCGCCGTAGGCCCAAGTTTCGGTTGCCGTCGCGCCGCCACCGTCACCGTGAATCGATTTTCCCGTTAAACCGGTGAGTTTATGTCCTAAACTCTAATTAGGATGTTAATTATACTTATAGATGGATTAGTAGCTTAATTAAAGATTAGTGGGTTAGTTAGTTGAATTAGTGGTCATTAGCTATATATTTAAGTTAGTGGATTAGTTAATTAGTGATTTGGTGGTTAGATTAAATTAGTTAGATTAGTAGCTTAGTTAATTAGTTATTAGGTGGTTAGATTAGTAGCTTAGTTAATTAGTTATTAGGTGATTAGATTAGTATAAATAGATTAATTAGTGATTTATTTTATTATTTTGCATTTATTTAATCATTTTGTGATTTATTTAATTATTTATTTATTTTCGAAAATTTTATCGGGATAACCGGTTGTCAGAATTTTGTGCCGATTGTCATTGTGCAATTAGTTTGTGCAATTGATTGTTAATTTGTGCAATTTGATGCCGAGTGTTGATTTTTGAATTATTATTTTGAAAATGTGAAATTTCGATATGTAATTAGAAAAATACCGGGTGTCGGTTTTTGACGCCAAAAAAGTTTTTTGTACTATGTAAAATCATGGGATTTTAAAATGAAAAGATATCACGTTTTATGGTCCAATTTGACCGTGTGTCCACGCACACCTATTTTACCGGATGTTTTTAATATGAAGAAAATAGGCCAAGCACATTATTTAAACTGAAGCATTTGAGTGCAAAGCACGATGTCCTTGGCTGAGATTAGATATGCATGGAATCGCTATCGGAACCTGTCACGAGCTTTTATGCCGGATGATGCTCTTTCGGGAATGCCCCATGTCAACGAATGCCGATCGCAGTGGAGGCTGGGCTGATACTCCTTCGGGAATGCTGTCTAGAGGTAGACCTTGCCGTGCTCGATGGTGTGAGACGACGCCCGATTATGTCGGATGACTGCCGACTGTTGAGTTGGATAAGGCTGACGAGTCATATTAACTGGAACGCCTTGAATGAGTGATATAACTGCGCCTGATTATGGGACAAAATTGTGTGGCACGGAATGTGACGTGTTATAACGATTTGGCCTTATAATCGAAACCCCTGTTATTGATTGAGATATGAGTTGAAGTGTTCCCAATTGCTTATTGCATTTACCGTGTGCATATGTTATATGAACTATACTGATGTGTAGGGAGGTGCTGAGACGAGGTAAGTCTCATCTGATGAGTATTTAGGCTGCCTCTAGATGTATTATCTTTCTAATCAGGGTTTAGGGTGTAGACTCGCTAAGATTTATATCTCACCTCGTTGTGAGTTACCATTTTTAGGGCCGTAGTGTGGAGGATCCAGAGCCCAAGGTTGAAGGGTCCGGAGCGTAAGTGGCCTAGGGTTTTCTTTTGAACATAGACTTGTGTATAAACTCGTTGTGTTTATAAAGTGCGGCTTTTGTGAATTTGCTATCCTGCTTTTCTATCCCATATTTGATCATTATATGGGGATTGTTTATTTCTCTTCCACAGGTGCATGAATCGTTTGGGTCGGTGACGCGTCCTGAGAACGTCGCAATTTAGTTAACCACCGAGGGATGTGCGCGCGTTCGAGGTTCGGGGCGTGACACCAATTGTGAGAAATTCCAATCAAACTGCTAACATGACATTTTTCCAGCAAGATAAATGCAAAACGACGTCGTTTTTGGTGTTGATGTGCTAACTTAGTCTAAAGCGACGTCGTTTTGGTGCCAATGTTGTCTTAAAATTGAATATTAATATAAATATTAATTAAAATAAATTTAGAAAAGAAGAAGAGAAGATCTGCAGCAGCATTCAACAAGGGCTTGCATAGCCCTCGTCGCCACCGACAACGATGGGGCGAGGTTCGGCCAGGATCACCGACCCCTAGGCAGTGGCTAGTGACCTTGGCCGACCATCGGCGACCTTGGTGGACCATCCCCCAACGTCGCTAGGCCTTTCCGACGCCGGTGGGGCGGTGGCGACAAGGGTTAAGACCCTCGCCAAACCTGTTCCTCCTTTTATATTATTTTATTATTTTTATTTTTATTTAAATAATTTAGTTTTTAACTAGTTTGAAATTAATATTAAATTCATAAATTTAGGAGCAAAACGATGTCGTTTTGCACCTTCATTGCTAAGTTAGCTTTCGATGAGCCACGTAGATCACATATATTATTAAAAAAAAATGCCACATCAAATTTCTAGCTACTCTTGCTGGACTTAATACTGAAGTGTCTCAATTTTCAAAAAAAAAAATGGTACTTAAGTGCACATTTTGAAACTTTTGGCACTAAAGTATCCACTTGTGCCAAGTTTTGACATTCCTTTTGTACTTTGTCCCTTAAAAAATTCAATATGAAGAATTGTACATGTCAAGCCCCAATCCTCGGGTACACACCCATCCCTCACCTAGTTGATTAAATAGCGACGTCCCTGAACGCATCGTCGACCCATTCTTATTAAATGCACATGCGGAAGCAGATATAAAATCCCCAGACAATAAAACAATGGGATAGGAAAGTAGGACTCCAAATTTCGGACTTTAAAAACAACCACACTTATATACATTGCAAACCAAAGTGCATATATATACAATGTGAGCTACCAAGTCAGGTCCTATTCAACAAGTTCGGAAAACAAAGTCTGCAGATAGGAGTGGGGGTTTCCAAACTACTCCGGGTCATCCTCTTCCACAATTTCTCCTTCTTCCACGCTCCAGCTGGAGCCCGCAGCTGAGTACTCCGGAGAATCAGGATCATCAAGCTTGGGATCCTTCGTATCCACCACCGAACCATCTTTAGGGTATGTAGGACCCTTTCCAAAAGCGACCTCCATCACATACAAAGCTATATTAAATTCCGGTACTAGGCCATCCCTTCGTCCATCACTGTAATGGCGATACCATGCCCTATATTGATGGGCCACATTTTTGGGTAAACCCGCATCAACCTAGACAATGGACTTCACCAATACATATTCCAACCCTTCAGGGTGCCCGATGATCGGAATGTGATAAGTCTATTCTGTGAACTTCTTTGGTTCGCCAAAATGCTCGGGAGAAGCAGGAGGTGCTGCCATCTATGGACCTAAAATATTGTCTCACAACGGGGTGAAACTACGTCTCAGTAAGTTCAACCCCCTAAAACCCAACTAGGAAGCAAATACGCCATAAGGACTGCCTATACACACACACGAGTCAGAGGACTTACTTTGGCCTCAATTCCTTCCTATTAGACAATATGATACAAACAATTATTCAATTAATTCAACCAATCAAATCGAATCATCAATCGATTGACTCAGTCAATTCCATGTCATCAGGACCTTCTCTTGGTCATTTCAATCACTCCCTCCAACTCTGAATTACAGCTCAGCAAGCACGGCCTACTAAATCTTCGACGGTGAATTACGGCCCAATAGGTACAACAGATTTCAAGTTCGGTGATAAATTACGACCTAACAGGCACAACCTCTATGAGGTGGTTAATTATGCCCAATGGGCACAACTATACTTCGGCGGTTAACTTAATCTAACTCATAATGTCACGCCCACATGCAACATCTCTGTTCTCGACAGTCATCTTCCTATAACTATAAACCATCACACGAGTATACACCCACGGTTAATAACGTGGTATTCCTCACTCAAATTCTCAACTATCATAGTACCTTGGCCTATTTTTCTTGTATTACAAATACCCAATAAAACTAATCGTGTGTGGATACACGGTCGGCCTTAGCCAAATTATAATAATTTCATTTCCATAAATCCCATCATTTTATATAGTCCATAAAACATTTTTGGCGCTGTAGACCGACACTCGGTGATTTTCTAATTAAATACTGAAATTAAATAAATTTAGGAATGAATTCCTAAAATCACAATCACGCCAATTCAACACAAAATTGGGCTCAATTAAATAAACGGACCACACCACAGCAATCATCATAAGATTCCGGTCGCCGGTTATCCCGGTCTAATTTCCTGAAAATAATTAATTAATTAATTAATTAATTAATTAATTACGGAAATTAATAAATAAATGACAATAATTAAAACTTAGGCCCGTAAAGCCTAATTGAAAGTTGAGACGAACTCGAAAAATTTCCGAATCACTCTAGATAAATACTAGAGCTTGTCTAGGCCCTAATTGCACTAACTATTCACCTAACATGCATCGTTAATTAATTAAATTCACTAATCTAATTTAACTATCCACCTAAATCATGCTTATCCTAAACTAATCAACCCTTAAGCATCATTAACTTACTAATCAAGGATTAGTGAGTTAAACTCACTTGTTTAACGAACCACTCGGTTCATTACGACGGGGGCGCGACGAGGCTCAACTATCTCCAAAGCGAGCTTGGTTTTCGGGGCCGGGAACACCTCCAAAACGGGCCTAAACCTCTGCTGGAAACCCACACTTTCAGCTACTGTTTGGTGGCTGCAACAATTGATTGGAGGCTTGGTTGAGGCGGGAATGGACCGAGACGGGCTGAGATGGGCTGAACCAGTCTAGGCGATGGCAGTAGGAGCTCTAGTGGCTGCTCACGGCAGCTCAGGAGACTTGCTGGGCGGCAGAACAAGTGAGACAGCAAGGCTGGATGTTGTAACAGGCGGCTGGAGCGTCAGGGTCGCACGGTGAGGTGCGGCGACGCACGCGTGAAATGGGGTGGTGAACGGCGACGGCGTGTGGTCCGGCAAGCTGGCTGGCTTCAACGGCTTCTCCTGGCTTGTTGGGGGCGTCGAACAGCACAAATGGAGAGGAAATGGAGGCTGCCAACCAGCTGAGGGAGAGAGGAAGGAGACGAGGGGACCAAGGGGGCCTACTTGGTCTATTTTTCTCTCAATTTGTCCCATAAAGACCATTCTCCACCACCAACTGTGTTCCAAGGTCTCAATTCAGCCATCAAGGCCTCTTCTAGAACACTTGAAATGGTCCATAAGTCATAGGTGGTGGCGGGCTACGAATTTCACAAGTTTTCCCTCAATTGGACTTCAAATGCTCTTTAAATTCACTCAAATTGGCCTCCATAATTTCCAATACTAAGCCCTCGATCAAATTAGTATTTTTCCTCACCAACTTGCATCCTAATTTCGCGATAAAAAATGGTCCCTGACATTTTCTGGACAAAAACGACCCTATGACAACTTTTTCCCAAAAAGTCTCAGTTTTCAGAAAAATCTTCGGAGACTGAGTCGACATTACTAAAATGACTCATGACATGACAGAACTTTCAATTTCTGAAATCGGATTCAAATTCACGGTTAATTTTAATTCCGTGCGATTTTAGCGTGACCTAGGCTACCGGGTAGCTTTCAGGAATTTTTAGTGCAAATGACTCGTGGTCAATTTTCTTCGAGCCATAATGAACTCACTCGACACATTGGCAACTCTCAGTTGTCGTGAAAATCTCGAGGATTCAAATACGGACACAGGGTACCAAAACGATAGAAAAATCAATCTAGTATCGGTCGACGAGAATTTTCCAATTTAGTGGAGTCATTCACGTTTAGCCACACATCTCAGTCGAACCGACCTATCCCTGATCTCTGATCGATTTTTAACAGTGTCGTAATGACCTCTAAAGATGAGCACGGTCGAGTAGCCGATTCCTGGTTGAATTCCCAAGTCTATTACATTAGAATTCCTTAATGGCTTTCCTTGATAGTCTAGTTATCTCAAGAGTGATCAACTCTGAGAACAGCCCTATAGGCGCGTCGATGAATTGCCCGATCAATTTAATTGAAAGCAAAAGTGAAAAATCCAGGATGTCACAGTATAGTAGTCAATACACAATGGAGTGTGAAGCCAAGCTTTCAAAGTTTAATGACAGTGTTGATGTTGATTCAACATACAATAGCAGCTTGAGATATTTGTCATCTCATCTTAAAGCTACAAAAAAGATACTTCATTACGTCAAATTACTATTGATCATTGCTTGCACTACTATTAGTCTCAATTCTTTCAACTTAGAGCCTATTCAGATAGTGATTATGGTAGAGATATTGATGATTGAAAAGGCACTAGAAGCTTTGCATTTCTCTTGTGTGACACTGCTTTCGCATAGCCATCAAAGAAGCAATCAAGCATTACTCTTTCAACATGTGAAGCTGAATATGTAACAGTATCCTCATGCGTTTGTCATGCAATAAGGTTGAGAAGACTACTCGGAGAAATTCATACGAAGCAAAAGAAAATAATAAAGATTTTTGTTGATAATATTTATGCTATTGCTATGGTGAAAAATCTAGTTTTTCATGAACAAAGTAAGCACATCGATGTTCAATATCCATTCATTCGAGAACAAGTGAAAGAGAACAAAATTGAAGTTTCGCATGTGAAGACGAGAGATTAAGTAGCAGATATTGTTATGAAACTTCTCAAAATTGATGCTTTTTGAAAGTTCAAGAGTTTGCTTGGAACAATTAATGGAAGAGAATTTGATTTAAGGGGGAGTGTTTGTAATTATTCCAAATTCTTTCAAAAAAGTTTGTCGATTCATGGACAAGTTGTCTATTTCATGGTTGTCAATCGGCTACATGGTTGCTGATTTCTATCACGGTTTGATGTCGATGTTTGTTCAGCTCCCAAGAGTAGTGCACGTATTGAGTCTTTATTGGAGTGTTCCTCTCAAGAGACTATTTGTATTTCTATGTCTAGTTTAATATTTTGTAGATTCTCAAGAATCTATCTTCTTAAAATGCTAGACACATTTAGAGTGATTTAAGAGTAAGAGTAAGATTCGTGTAACAAAACTATATAAAAGCAAGTCTTGTGATCATTTCTGTCAAGGTGAAACAAGATGAAATAATAAATTATGAATCCACAATCCACCTTCAAATTATCCTATCAAACGTATCTTCCTCTAGACCCTTTTTGCCTTTTCTTATTCTATTCAGGAGATAAATTAGAGCACACAACGCAAGTACAATTGCAGCTGGAATCCAAACCCACACCAGCTTAGGATTTTCGTCAAATTTTGAGACCTTAAAGAACCATGACCTTATGCAGTTCAACTCTGTATAGTTGCTGGTTGAAGTGGATCCTAGGCACATATCCTGCGGGAGATACTATGAAATATCAAAAGGGAAAGAAATAAGTGGATTCTTCATGTTTCATCCTGTTTCATTGTTCGATGAGACAAACAGGGAGATATTCTTCCCGTCATATTCCGCTCCGGCTGTTATATAGGTAGCTGTTGAAATGTTGAAACTGTCATTAGCCAAAGGATCTTGTTTGCTCGAGAAAATGCTATTCACATCCAGCCATGTGGTTATCATCACCATCTTCTGCACAGCTCTTGTGGGTGTCAAATTCTATAGCTGCAACCTGGTTCTAAGGGTGTCCGTTTGTGCTTCAGTAGACTATGCCGAGCCATCTTCCTTTGCTGTTGTCTGGAGACCCGTTTCTCCAGTTATAACAAAGGCAAGATCTTCACCACCCAGGACAGTCCGCTAAGTTATACTGAGAACAAAGGTGGAATTTTAAGGTGCGGTGACTTAACTGTCCCCTTTTTCTTCCATAGCTTGAATGAGTCTCCACACAATACGCAACCGGACAAGTTTGAGATAGAAGCTACACTAACATCTGGTGTCACTTGGAAGGCATTGAGAACTACATAGGAAGTTTCCCTGATGAAATGGTCTCACCTGTTTCAATTTTTTTTTTTTTGGTCAGAAAAGCCATATTATATTAATAGAAGAAACCCGTACAACCAGCGGCAATTGCATCCGCACAAACCAGATCCATAAGATGAAAAGGAGGAAAAATAGCCCAACTACGGATCGAGGAAGTCCTATGATGGGTCTTACAGGCCCAGTCGGCTACCGCATTAGCCTCCCGTCGACATAACCCTAGAGAGAGATGAGAAAATAGGGTAAACAAGAAGGCTGCTTCAGAGAAAAGAGCTCGATCCGTCCATGGCGACGGCGTCCGACGGTTCAGCGTCTCGATGAGGATGAGATTGTCTGATTCCACCATTATCTTCACGTGTTGTAGGCCCTAATCAAGAAGATGCCGAAGAGCCAATGAGAAAGCTTGGATCTCAACCTGCAGAGCCGAGGACACAGCTACGCCTTTGGAGAAACCATCAGTGAGTTTTCCTTGGTGATCCCTACAAATGCAAGCTATTTTGCCTTCATTGCTGCCTGGTTGATAAGAGCCATCAATGTTGACCTTCAGATACCCTAGATCTGGGGGACGCCAGAGATGTCCTCTATTTTTAATCAAGTTATTCATGTATGTGCAGGAAGAAGCAGACAACCGATCCACCTGTGTATGAGCCAATGCAGCCTCTGCAACCTGGGTCGGATCAAGAGAAGACCTTCTGAAGAGGAAGCCATTCTGAGCTCGCTAGATCTGCCACAGCACATTAAAGATCAACGCCAGTCGAGGTAATCTGTTATGGTTCCCAATAGTGGACAAGAGCCATGAGTCCAGACGCTGGATGTTGCTGGGTGTGATGAGAACACCAATCTGGGGGTGAGACCACACTCTATGAGTCCAAGAACAGAGTAGGAAGAGATGTTCTAAAGTTTCTGGAATATTTTGTTTAAACAGTGAGCAACAAGGACTAGCAATAATGTGTCAACGATGCAGGTTGTCTCTGGTCGCTAAGGAGTTGTTGCAAATGGACCACAGGAAGGTACGAATCTTTGGAGCAGTGGGCATCTTCCACAGTTTGCGCCAAAACCAGGTAGGAGTTTGATATGATGTAGAAGCACTAATAGTTGAAATATCTGTTGCTGTCTGTTTGATTAAATGATATGCGGATTTAACTGTGTAAGCACCTTGATTAGTGGCTGTCCATATGAGCTCATCTTTGGTGAAAGTAGGTCTAATCTGAATGTCTGTGATTTGTTGTATGATCTGCAAGTCGAAAATTTTTTGCAGTAAGTCTGTCTTCCAGGTGCTGGTAGACTGATCAATAAGATCAGCTACTAGTATGGGTTCTTCTTGGACCTTCGGTCCACCTAGAATGCCCATGGGAAGCCATCTATCTTCTCGAATATTAATTGATTTTCCATCCCCCACTGACCAACATACGTTGGTTATAATGGCTTCCCTCCCGCTCAAGAGACTCTGCTAGCCCCAAGATGGGCGAGAGCCCTTGACAGCTTTAAAAAAAGATGAGGAACGGAAATATAAACCTTTAAAAAAACTTCCCCCATAAAGATAAAGGCGGCTGAAAGAGGCGCCATGCTTGCTTACCAAGCATGGCTTTGTTAAAGCTGATCAAATCTCTAAATCCTAAACCTCCAACTTCCTTTCTGTTTTACAGCACCTTCCAACTTAGCCAATGAATCCCAAACTTGCTTGTATCATTGTTCCACCAGAATTTAGCCATACGCTGTTCTATAGCTTTGCATAATGAAATAGGAATTTTGAAAATAGACATGGCATATTGGGGAATAGCTTGAATCACGATCTTAAGCAAAATTTCCTTCCCACCCTTAGATATCGCTTTCTCCTTCCATCCCTCCAATTTTGATTGAATTCTACTCATAAGCCAAGAAAACATATCCTTTTTAGAGCGTCCCCAATCGTAGGTATTCCTAAATACTTACTACATCTCGTAAAAAAAATTACCCTTAATTCGCGAGCCAAGTTTTCCTGTAGAGAAATAGGACAAGATGGGCTGAAAAAAACACCTGATTTATTGCGGTTAATAGTTTGTCTAGTGGCCAGACAATACTGGTTTAACATATTAGAAAGATTCTGGCATTCCATCAAGGTACCATCAAGAAAAAACACAACATCGTCGGCAAAAAATAGATGTGATAAAGTAGGACACCATTGATTCAACTTAATTCCCTTGAGAAAACCCATGTCGATAGCATTCTGGATTAGAAAGGATAATAGATTGGCTATGAGAATAAACAAATAAGGGGATAAAGGATCTCCCCGTCGAAGCCCTCTAGTGGGATGAAAATTCTGCAAATAATCACCATTCATTTTAACGCATAATGTTGTTGTTGAGATGCACTTGCATAACTAATCGGACCCAGTGGGAATGGAATCCTAATCTGAGTAAATAATCCTTGAGAAAATCCCATTCAACACGGTCATACGCTTTCTGCATATCCAATTTAAGAACAGCTTGAAAATGACGCTTCCTTCTTCTTGACTTAAGCTGATGAATAACTTCCTGGACTAATAAAACATTGTCTTGAATCTACCTGCCGCCCACAAATGCACATTGTTCCTTAGAAATTAAGGTTGGCAACATAGGTTTTAACCTATTAGCAAGCACTTTAGATATAATCTTATAAGCATAGTTGCACAAGCTAATGGAGCGATATTTATCTAAGTTTTCTGGGTTTGGGGTTTTGGGAATCAAAGTAATAGCAGTTCGATTTAACTCAGAAGGTAATAAGCCAGAATGAAAGAACTGTTGGACTACCTGAAATAGATCCACTTTAATAACATCCAATGAGAGTGATAAAATAATCCGTTCAAACCATCCGGACCTGGGGCTTTTGAGACACTTAATTGAAATGTAGCTTCTTTAACTTCTTCAAGTGTCACCTGTGCTATAAGAGTTTCGTTCATATCTGAAGTGACCACCTGTGGACACTGCTCTAAAATATGTTCATAACAGCGAGGGCCTGAAGTGGTATAGAGCTGTGAAAAGTAATTGGTAGTCATCTCCTTTAGCTTGCCAGGATCCCGAACCCATACCTGACTTTCATCACGCAACAAATTAATACGGTTTCGTTGTCGTCTTTGGATTGTGGTAGCATGAAAGAATCTAGTATTGCGATCTCCCCATTTTAACCAATTTATCCGAGAACGCATCGCCCAAAATTGTTCTTCCCTCTGCCAAACTTTTTGAAGCTCCTCTTTTAAAGTTTTGACCCGTGATTGATCCAAGGAAGTATTGTGCTGATTTGTCAGTATTTCCAACCGATGCTCTAATTATGTCGCCCGTTGTCTGTTGTGCGAGAATTTCTTATGACTCCAACGGGACAAAGCAGCAGCAACTACTCGAAGCTTAACCGAGAGAGTGGAATCCTGCACCGAAACAGAGTGCCAGGAGTTGTCAATAACTTATCTACACTTAGCATCCTGATTCCAGAAAGCTTCAAAGGTAAAATGTCTCTGTCTTCGAACAACACAGGCTATAGAATCTAACACTATTGGACTGTGATCAGAGCCTACAGCAGGAAGAGCGAACACTTGTGCATTAGGGAAGGTCACACGCCATTCAATATTGCATAATGCCCTGTCAAGGCGCTCCTTCACTAAAGCATCCCCGTCTCGGTTGTTCGTCCATGTGAAAGCACAGCCGTGAGTGGGAAGATCCAACAAGCAGCAATCATTGAGGACAGTTCGAAATGAAGACATACGATAAGAGTCAGCAGGCCTAGACCCCATTTTCTCCCAACGATTAAGAATTTCGTTAAAATCACCTATGCATACCCAAGGTAAGACATTATGATTGCTAAATTGCCGCAAAGTCTGCCAAATATGCTGACGCGCTTGAAAAACAAATAGGGCATGAAGACAATGATCCTCATGGTTCTCCTCCGAGATATCCCGACAGATAAAGTCGAAAAGATGAGGAGTGGAGGTGATATCTATCAACCACAGACCATCATTCCAAAAAAGGGCCAAACCACCTGCTAAATCAACAGGACTGAACACCTAAAGATGCAAAAAATGCAAGGTACGTTTCAGGCGAATCAAAATCGCATCGCAATTCTTCATTTCCATAAAAAATAACAGGTTGGGCTTTTCCTTAGCCACAAGGGCTTTTAAAGCTTGGACTGTCAGGGGATTGCCCAAACCCTGACAGTTCCAACTGATGAGTTTCATCTATGAACAGGTGGCTGTTTAGGGCTAGCCACCGACGCCCACGATCCATCCTTACCCGCCTCTAAGATTGGCGTGTCTAGCAATAGAGAATCATCATAATCTGTCGGATTAACACCAGGTATGTCATACAGAGTATAGCATCTTGGTTTCTTAGCATGGCCAATTTTAATACTCTGACGAACGCCTCTTCCTTTCTTAGCCTGAGGAATTGAGGACTGCACTTGCACTCCTTTTAGCTTCTCTTCAACAAGGATTAAAGCAGTAGCCGTATTGTGGCGAGTCAAAGAAACAAGGCCTGGTATAGCATTGCAATCCCTCGAAATAATAGAAATAGCCTGCTGAGGAGGAACGGTTGCTTTGGGGGCAGGTGGTGGCAAAAGAAGGGGGAGAGGTTGAGCATTGTGGCAGGTGTTTCAGGTATTGTTTCCTCCCAATCCCCATCCACATCTGAACAATCATAACAGAATTGCCAATAGGGGCTATATTGCTGAACTTCTACTTTTAGCCAGGGTTCATAAGGAGTTTTTTCAGAGTCAGAAAACATATCTTCCTTAAAAGGTACCGACAGGCAGGAGTCTGTATAATGTCCCAATCCGCCACACGAGTAACAGTAGTGTGGTAACTGTTCATACCTGAAATCCAGCCAAAGAGTTCTGTTTTTTAATTTTATTAATCTACCTGCCTTCAAAGGTTCTGATAAGGCCAATTCGACTCTTGCACGGCCTGCACGCAGGGTGGAACCAGTTATAAAATCATACTTCACTTGCAGAACATTACCCACAGTATTAACGGCCTTGCGAATCATATCGTTTGTACAACATTCCAAGGGCAGACCTACCACCTGGACCCAGAACGCGCAGGTGGAGAAATCATAATAATACAAAGGGGGTGTTTGCAACCCAAGGTTTGAAATTAATGAGATGACCCGAGAATTACCAAGGTTCGATTTCTAGAATTCTCTGTTTTTCTGATTGAGACCTAAATTTCGCTAAATAAGTTCCCGCTTCCCTCTGCAGAATATCAACTTGCTCCGTCCTCCAAGCCCTCTTCAAGACCGTTTGAAACGCTTGAAAATTGAAAGAAGGATTGGAAGGGATTTTACCAATTAAAGTTAACTTGCACTCCTCGACAGCTTCAGGTGGGGGCTCGACATGCCATTCTTCAATTTGTTGTTCATAACACAATCTACCCAATCGTTGACAGAGTGCAGCAACTCGAGATGCATCAGGATCTCCTTCGCGAGCCATGACCAAAGTTAGGATGTCGCCTCAAAAGACTGAGGTCAGAGACGAAGAAAAAGGTGACATGCAGACCGAAAAACCCAAAGACCCCGTAAGGCAGAAGGAAAAGAAATTCGACAGACGAAAAGCTGAGGAAAGAAGACATGCAAAAGGAAGGGGAAAGTTGGGTTAAGGGGCCGAATGAGGGTACTCTAAGATGAGCAGTAAATTCGAGAGACGAAGTAGATGAGGAAGAGAGGAGGCTTTCATGGCTGAAACAGAGGTGTCAAGACTGAGAATGAAAGGGTTTAAAGGAAGAAGAAAACTACCCAGCTGGTAGAGAGAAACTCGACAAGACGAGAGGAATCCTTTTATTAAACTGAGGGTCCATAAAAGTTGACATTGAATAGCTAAATTTCATGAACATGTCTCACCTGTTTCATTAAGATGGGGCATTTGAACCTCAATCATGTCGCTTGATCGAAAGTAGATTCCCAGATGGTAACTACTAGCAATAGCTACTAGACAGAAGGAGTAATATACATTCTTAGGTGAAAAGACGAAACAGAAGTCAAGAGGTTTAAGAGTTGCCGATTGAGGAAGCAATTTTCAAGAGTGGAGAGATTTTTACATGGCCGGTGACGTTTCTAAGATAATTAAAGTGGTGAAGTCAAGAAAAATTAGGTGAGGGATGACCAATTGTATTTTGAAGAAATATTCATGTAATCCTCTTTTGGAATGGCACCGTTAATGAATGACTTCGAGCGGACATAAAGCAGTTCTTTTCATGGTTGAAGTAAACTAGAAAGCTAAATGAGAATGGAAGGAACTTTCCGGATCCAAGTTCTGCTCAACTCCTCTGCATTTTGATCATATTTTCCTCTCTGAACCATCTCTTGCACAGATCACACAACCGGATTTTCAAACCTGATTAGTTATAGTTTTGTATATATGTCTGTAGATGGACCTTGTCAAGTTACTATTATTCTGTAAACCCAAATTGTAATAGTGCCAAAGCGACTCTTTGCTAACTTGTTCTATAATCTAACCTGCTTGGTCAATTTCAAACGGTAATTAGCTTCCTACTTGGCAGGTTATCAAGCTGACTTATGGACATGTAAGATCGACTCATGATTAGAGGATAATTATCTCAAATTGAAATGATTTAATACAATAGAACTGTTGTATTTTTGTTTTTTTTTCTTTTGGTAAGGTCTTTTGTATGTTTTGTTCTTAACTATTAAGATGCTAATGTTTATCCATCGACTCAAACAGTCAAAATGATTACTACTACTACTACTACTACTACTACTATTATTATTATTATTATTATTATTATTATTATTATTATTATTATTATGTAAGGTGTACACAACCCCGTCAAATTGATAGGATCCGACTATGCCAACGCAAGAGGAAAATTAATGGAAACCTGGATTAAAGCAAACAACACAAGAGGATATCTTCAACTCTGACCCCATCGACTTTGGATTCATCAGAAGAGCCGATCAATTGTGCTTTGTAATCATTGGTTAACTCTGTGTTTATTATGTTCTGTGCTGTACTAACGTTGCTCGAGTGCTCGGCAGAATCAAAACAAAGTCTTCGGGAAGTTTTTTACTTTGCATCTTCAAATGCATCAGGTTGTCCTAGTGCTGTCTGACTAAAGTTGGGGATGCATGTGCTTTTAGGGATTGAATTATGTGACATAAAGTCTGGTCTTCTCCAGAGAAAGCCATGTGGGCGTCCCATTGCTGTATCAGCACAAATTGTGTCGCAAAGATTTTGATTTTGAATCGTTCTTAAGATTTTTCTGCATTCTTGAGATCTTGATGAGCAGCTCTGAAAGGAAGTATTCTTCTTATTCTCTCTTTTTTACATACACATGCTTACTTTAACTCAGAGGCCAGTCTACCAAGAAGGTGCTTTTCAAGTGCAAAGTTGGCGGGAAAATAGGCATGGGCTTTTCATACGACTGTCAAGAGTGCAAGCTCGATTTGTACTCTCTATGCGCTGTTGCACCTTCATCATTTCGGTCACTCTGCTAGAACAGCAAGTGAATTCTTTTCATGCCAGGCCATCGGGCCATGGCGTCCCAACCGTGCCAGGGCTGGGATTCATTAATCATCCAAGCGCATACCTCGCAGAGCAACTTGGATTTGCCACCATGAGATCCCAAGCATTTCTTCTGGGACATGGTCACTATCCAAGTGTGCCTTGTTGTAAATTTTTGGGACATGGATATAGTCAGAGGCAAGATTGGGGCGAGAGTAGTGTGATGGCTCACGCGTTACATGGAATTATGGACGGTTTGACTCAGCAAGTCGGGATGGCTATTTTCCAAGGCTTCCTAGGATTCTAGGGTAACATTTCTTGTCATACAATCTCCCGCTTATTGGTAGCTTCGAGTACACTATGAGGTATGAAGAAATCACCTTGTATGAAAAGATATATATAAGATGTGATGAGATGATCACTTCACACCAATTCTCCAATTTAGGACATTTTTTAACGCACAACTTATATATGTATCTCAACAATAACAGCATAGAATAACGAGAAAAAATATTCATAGATGAGTCCACAAATAAAAAGCAGCTTTTTTCCTATTTTTGACAACTCGGCAATTCTCATGCTTTAATGAATATACAAATGTATAGGAGATAATATTAATTTCCGTGGTCTTCTTTGGTGGTTTCCATAAGGATTAAACAAACCATGGATTTTACTAAAAAATAAAATGTATCAAAATAATCATTGACTATATATACAAAGATATAAATAAGATGTGATGGCATGATCATTCTTTCTCAATTCATTTGAAAGATAGTTATATTGCCAGATGCATATTCTTAGTTGTTTTAGAACGTATTAAACAAGAATGACTTGTGAGCCGTCCATACCAATGTCAATTCCAAAAGCCAGAAAATATCCACGACGATATTTATAGTTTATCATTTGATAATGAAATAGTGAACTGCGAACAGTAACGATACCAATTAAAAGAAATAAGTTCCTTTTACATTGATAATGTTAATCATTACAGAATCAACCATCTAAATGATTACAAAAGCTAATTAATTAGATAACTGGTCATAGTGCCTACAGTTGGAGAAAGATATTGCAAGTTAGGCCTCTTCTTAAGCCTCGTGTTGGATGCTCGATTGGTGGCCAATAAGCGTGCCTTTGGCACGATAACTGACACCCATATGGCTGTCTCTTCTGATCAGTATCCTAAAAGAATAGCCTATGATGCTGATCTAAGCCTCCATGCCAAGGTTAGAGAGATGTCCGCGACTCTGATTGGGCATGGTCTCGTACCAAATGAGAACCTGATGGGAATTTAAGCTGTTATTTGAGATACTCAACCTAATCACCTATCCGAGTTCTATGTCACAGAAAACGAATCCAGAAATGGTTTGTTTTCTAATGTGACAATTCCAGGAAAATATGGCAGCGGATACTTGAATAGTGGGAGATAAAGGCCCCCATTACGTTCCCGATTTCGTTATTTTGACTCACCAGCTCCTATACTGATGACAACAATTTGAAGAGTCTTTATTCTCAATAAAGATTGTAAGCCACCAAAAACAAATGGAAAGAAAACATAGGCTTTATTCCCATTCCACTTTCTCTATTCCCGGCTGACAAACAAGGCTCGATGATTCATAGTTCAATTTACGAAAGTTTCAAGAACAGATATCATCCAACAAGTTTGCTGAATGAAATGCAAATAAACTCAGTTGCACTGATTGGATAAACCAAATCAGATATTTGTGAAGATACATTTGATCTAATGCATGTCATTTAATGCTCTTCCTTAAATCATGGATGCATAAGCTGGTGCAAAGTGATGGTTGTCTTTCTCAACTAATCAAAGCAATCCTCCCCTCAAGCAGATTTGCCTCTTGTAAGAGTCTCTTCATCACTAAATGCATCATCTTTGTTCTCACTGCTTGACTTCAAGGATTTCTCCCCTCCAAGTTCGCTTTCTATAAATAAAAATAATAATCAAATAATTAGCAGATATAAGGAGCTCATTTTTCTCTTAAGTTGTAAGATTTGCTTCAAAGGAATAACCTTGTGCCCCTGATCCACCACATAAGAAGTTCATGAGGTTGTTGCGTGATTCCTCCAAAAAACATTTAATGTCGGTTTCTGAATTTGCCTTTTCAACACTGGTATAGTCAACACTTCTGCTAGTTTCAGGTTGAGCATTCAGAAACTTATCTGCATTAGAGATCTTAAATAACTTGGATGGAGGAATTTCTTCTTTCTTACTGGAAGATATATTTCTCTTCGATAAACCTTTTGATGTAGTAGCCAAACCTTGCTCCTGAATTGGCACCCAAATGAAGTCTCACTAAATAAAAAATAACCAATGCACATTTTACTGATTTAGGGTTTTGATAACTCACTTGTACAGAATGATTCCCCAATGTCTCCTTAGCAATGAAAGCCTCCATTATAAACTCAACAACCTCAATAGTTGAGCGAAACATCCTACTTGACTGTCCATGATGATAGAACTGCAAAGATAGTAGATTTTGTTAGCATCTGATAAATTCCCAAAAGTCATGTGCAAAGCTATTACTCATCAAAAGGTGTAAAGAAAGTTTTAGTACGCTTAATAATAAAATAGGTGAGAAAGTAAAAGTAAGATTTTTTTTCAATCCTTTATGCCAACATACATTGCTAGATAATTCATTTCATCTCCTTGCAATGTCTAAAAGATAACAAATCACTCGAATATATAGTACTTGTTTTGAAACTTTGATACTATTAAGGAAAGTAGAATCAACAAAAGTTTTGAATATGCAATTACCAAATCTAGTTTTCCATTTGCACGTCGTCTGCATTCAATATGCCACTCTCGAAGCCTCTCTTCAAATGAAGATTGATGTTGGATATTCTGCAACCAATAGTTAATAGTGGCATCACAAAAATGAATGAACTCTAAAGATTTATAGATACATAAATTGAGATATTGATGTGAATTTCAATGAAAAAACATAGAGAAAAAATTCTATAAGCCACCTTGTTCAAGTCTGTCCCAATTTGACAATCCGAGGGTAGTACGAAAGATACAATCTCTTCCCCAACTAGCGTGCTTTTAGCCCTAGTTTTGGCTTTGGCTGAAGATGGATTTGATTGTGCCTAGGATTTAATCATGTCATTTATCAATCAATATTCACTCCAACTCAGAAATGTTGTTCAGATCTTCACAATGCATATGTGAACAATGTATAAAAAAAATTGTTGAAATAATATTACCTCAATATTCGAGGCATTTATCCCGCCATAATGTTCCAGTATACAATATGATATTGGATCCGGGTCAAGCACCTCATCTGAACTTTTTCTCAATTGTGAAGCAACTTCCTACAATCACAAATCATCAATATTATACCTTATTATTAGAGACAACAATTGTGAACATATGTACTATATTTATACATAGATCATGTAGCTGTAACTTTTTGCAAATGAAATCTAGTTGCACACTTCATATATACATCCAGGTTTATCAAATATACTTCAAGAATCAAGATGAAGGAGTCATGTGCATCACAATGTTATACTATGTCAATCTTTTCGTGAAGACATTTGCATTCAAAAACTAAGTATTGAACCTCATAAAAGAAAATTTGAAAAAGCCATACTCTATAATAGTAAAATTGCATTTGTGTCATAGTCTATCTCACAAAATATCAAAGAACAAAATAAACCTTACACGATAATTATATCCAAAATAAACTTTATAGAAAGTTATAACTTACATTGACTATTGCTCTAAGTGATGTATACACTCGGTCACGTTCCCCTCCTTGATTCGGAATGTCTGGTTTCTTTGAACCACATGCTTCATTCGATCCAATCATAACACGGGACTTGTTTACAGTGGAGAGTGACCAATTAACCTGCAAGGATGAAAGAGGCAAAAAAGTACAATATATGAATAAAAAAATTATCAAAGCATATACAACTATGTTCATCTTTAAATACTGCCCAATGATTCGAAACGGGAAAAAATATATGCTGCAAAATAGGATCTTGAACTATATTCATTATATTACCCTAATATAGGATTCTTACTATTTGAGCATTATCATGTAATTGTACTTATGCATTTAGATATCTTTCTATGACTAGATTTCTATGCACTAGAAGAATAGACACTAATGTTCAAGGTGCTGGTTTGACTGTACACATTATTAATGTATATGGAACTCATTTCCTTTAACCGGTATTATTCCTTATATATTAATAATTTTTGCCATGATACAGTCTGATTAATTACAAAATATAATAAAGATTTGGCATTTTAAATAACTATCATTTGTGTTATTGTCCAACGAGTAATGAATAACAAATAACGATTCATAAATCGAACTATGTAAAGGGTAATACATTCAAACCAACAACCGTAGAACAAGATTATCTATCCATCCAATGTATATAAGCAAAAGCAACCTATTGGCCATTTTAATTCTATCATTCGCAAAATCATATTTTGGTATACATGCATTTTCTAAATATGCATACTCATAAAAAATATGGACGCACAGAAGACATATGAACATATAGATACATATAAATATATATGTAATTTGTTCTTCGTCAATAAAAGATTTAAGCATTTTTTAGACATTTATACAATAACAAAATTGAAAAATTGTCCAAAAAGTCTCAAATCCAGTGACAAATTCAATCATAAACCTTTAAATTTTGCCAATTTAGTCAGAAACATTTTGACAAATGCTAATGTAATTTTTCCAATTACTTTTAGGCGGAAATCGCTAGCATGGACACCACCATCCTACGTGGCTCATCCAATGCGGACGTAAACAACTCTTGCGATTTTTTTTAAAAACTTCTACATTTTTTTTTTTTTTTTTCCTTTTTTCTTTCTTTTATTTTATTTTATTTTATTTTATTTTATTTTTTTTATTTTTTCATTCATTAGCTAACTGGGGCCCGGCAACGTCAAATAGGTGAGGGTCGCGATGCCCTTCCCTATGGCTAACAACCCCGCCAAGCATAAATTCAATGAAGGGAAAAAAAGAGAACAAAAAAGCAAAGGAAAAATTCAGAAAAAATTCAGAAATTTTAAAATAAAAAAGGAAAAATCATCCATGTAAACAGTTTTTGGCCAAAATTGGCCAGAAGGACTTGCAAATCCTCAAAAGATTTAGGATTAAATTGAAAAAATTGAATAGTTTAGAACTGAATTAGCCATCATATAATAGGTTCAAGATTTTTTGGATAATTATCCAAAATAAAATTCAACCAAAAATTAATCGTCAAAATAAATATTTAGATTTTCATGCACTTAAAAAATAGAATTAGATTCTAACTTGATAGAAGTTACAATCTATGTAAAGTTTGTAGAATCAATTCACAGATCTAGATGATGGAGTTGTGGTAAATCAAATCTTAACTCTATCATAAACCAAATGAGGTTGCTTGAGAGCATATGAATTATTTTTTTATTATCTATTATCAATCATAAAATTTGGTTTATTTTTCATAAAAAAAAAAATCCATTTCTTTGTATTTGAAAAACGAATACCAGGTCAATAACCTAGTACAAAGGTCGATTGAGACATACCTCAATCATTTTCGATTGATCTGCACTTGTCTTTGGAGATGATAACCCAGATAATCCATCTTGGAATTGCTCTTGCGGTGAGGTAGGTGGGGTTGGCATTTTAGGGTCTGCCATTTGAAAGAGAGGAGACGGTAGATGTAGAGAATAAAATGGTCAATATTTCAAAGAACGCAGTTAAATAGAGCCAAACAATTTTGCCTATTTATTATGTTGCACTAGTACATGAACATCAATGAAATCTCATGAAATTTAATTTACCTAAGTTGGCAGTCAAAAAGAGCTAATTAGCCTCTCATATTCGCATAAAAGCTAAATTGAATCTAACCCTACTAAATTATAACCTTTTTTCATAAATGCAAAGCCAAATATAATCATTAGGTACATCAACCTACCTTATGTGTATTGATTATTAAAAAGGAAACTTCAAATGAGTTGGGGCAAGTGAAACATGGAAAAACATATTCACTTTCGTGACTTTTAATTGATTTACGGAAAATACGATTATTTGAAATTATTTAGGCGCTTTTGCAGCACAGAGAGAGAGAGAGAGAGAGAGAGAGAGAGAGAGAGAGAGAGCCAAAGGAATTTTAGGAATATAAAGTAGCACCAATATCATTTAGGTTAACCAGTTGATGCGTGATTAGAAATACTATAATCAGAATTAACATTTAAGAGATTACCAAATTTTATGGATGTAAGTGGTCAAATGTAAAGAGGTCTCAGGACATGCATTGATCCTTATCTCTTATGCATTTCAAATTCGAACCTCAAATGCTCATTAGACTAAAGCATTAAATGCAAGATTTTGCATTTTTGACTTCCATGAATGGCCTTTGCCTTTTATAGGGATCATTAAAACCATAATCAGATCACATTAACTACAATGAACGACGAATTTAGCCCGATCATTTCAACTATCTAGCCACAACATCTTATTAGCAAATCAACTCCATTTTCTTCGACCAAAAAAAAAAAAAAAAAACAATGAACTCCATTTTCGGTGCGAAGAAAGGAACATACCCTTACTTCTTCAAGTTTGGAATAAAATTTTATTATAGGCTCGGTAAGAGCGAAGGAGATCACATGTTCGCTTGAAAAGCTAGTTTGTATCTTGTTAATATTGGGATAATTGTCTAAAAAGTCCTAAACCTATTATACAATTGTTAATCAAGTCTTAAATTTTTCAATTTGACCAATTTATTCCTAAACATTTTGACAATTTGCAAATATAGTCCTTCTAGCCAAAATTGGTCAGAAATTACTGATGTGACCACTAGTCATCCTATGCAACATGGCCGTAGGATGAGCAATGCTATATGAACGACTTCTGCAATTTTTTATCTTTTCTTTCTTTTATTTTTTGTATTCATTGTTCACTTTCTACAAAGGCTTATAGGGATCATTAAGGCTTCGACAATGGCCAATTGCAGGTGCAAGCCCTTGCCTGTGGCTAGTGAGGATCATCGGCCGTCTTCTAAGAAGCAAATAGTGAAAAGAATATATATATATATATATATATATATATATAATCAGAATTTTTTTTAATAAAATTGCATAAATCGTCCACATTAGTGCCAATGCGCCATGTAAGATGGCAATCAGTCACATCAACGATTTCCGATCAATTTTAGTTGGAAAGATTATATTGGTAAATCCTCAAATGGTTTAAAATTAAATTAACCAAGTTAAAAAGTTTAGACTCAATTGATCGTAGCTTGATAGGTTGAAGAGTTTTTGGGCAATCTCCTGTTAATATCCACCATGAAATAAAATATTACACAAGATATCTAAACCTTTCAGCCCGATTGATCACCATGACTTCATATTAATTGCTCTATCCATATACATTGAGTAAGGCTTCATCAATCCAATGACATGCGTAAAATTTCAAGTACTCTTATGTACACTTTGTTATATGAGGACGAATGTCATCATCACTTTGAAGCATTTACCTCCATTGAGGTTTATACATCAGAACTAGGTCCAACAATAAAATAAAAAAAAATAAAAAATAAAAAGGTAAAACAATGAAAATCAAGAAAATAAGGTTCAACCTATCTCTACTAGATCTAGCTACTTATATCAACAGTATTGTCTATATAAACGAAAAATTAGCAAGATAAAATACATACATATAACAATCTTTCTAGGAGGATATTTTTTTAATCTATGAATCGGACATGATGCACAGAGGAAAATTAGATAAAATAATCGATGTTAGAAGTTCAGGCAACTTAATAAGACCTTGTTTTTATAATCGTTAAGCAAGGAACTTATCTTTTATTTTGCCATCCTGCTTTATAAAAGCTTGGCCCATTTCATGTGGTACAAGTTCTAATGTACTTACGAAGTCATTAGCTCGAAGCGACTAGGCTCTTATTCGTCTTGAACCACGTGTCTATGGAAGGAGGTGTTCATCTGATATCATTTATAGTGATGCGATACCTTATATCTAAGGCAAGTCGTCAAAAGAAATACTAAAATTGTGGCCATTCATTGGTGATTCCTTCCTTTTGAATAACATCACAAGGGCTCTCTCATCAATTAAATGATCTAGATGTTATAAAACTTCACCGCGATCTAACACTTCACGTGGACCAAGACCCCAAAAGAAATACTTAAGAGTGTATTTGTTAGACAATAGGATTTATTCTACATGCACGTATGTTGCCACCCGACTCCGTCAGCCCTCCCTCGGTAGGAAGAGGAAAAGATCGAGTTTAGTAGTACTGGACTATGGAAGTTCCCTAGCCGTACGTGTTCCAAAGTAGTAGCCCTCAATAGAGGTGTCAAAATGGGTCATTGACCCATTTATGGACCCATTTATGTTTAAATGGGTCATTAATGGGTCAAGCCTTACTTCCTAAAGCACCTATAATGGGTTTTGAAAACAAAGAGAGTGAAATATATGGGTCTTAAATGGGTTCGCTATCTGACCCATTCAAGACCATTTATCAACCCATTTATTTTCACCCAAAGTCAAAACCTCACAATCGCTCTCTTCTCTCTTTAACTTTACAATTTTTTTTAAATCGAAATTATAATTTTTTTCTTTTTTCTTTCTTCTTTTTTTTTTCTTTCTTCTTCCTCCGGTCGCCGGCACGGCCTTGGCCGAAGACCAGCCAGGCAAGCCTCGAGCTCGCCAGTGTCAGGAGAGCTCGAGCTCGCCGGATCTGGCAAGGCCGCCGACGCCCGACGAGACTCGAACTCGCCGACGTTGGGCGAGGCTTGAGCCTCGCCAGATCCAGCGAGGGGCGAGCTCGAGCTCGCCCGACGCGAGGCGGAGGCCTCGATGCTTCGAGCTCGCCCGATCTGGCGAGGGCGAGCTCGAGCTCGCCGGATCCGGCGAGGTGGAGGCCTTGCGATGTCCGGTGAGGCTCGAGGCTCGCCGATCTGGGAGACCGAGCTCGCCGGCGTCGGGCGAGGCTCGAGCCTCGCCGATCCGGCGAGCCTCGGCTCGAGCTCGCCGGCGTCGGCGAGCTAAGCGAGCTTAGGCTTGCGCTCGTGGCCGGCCACCGGTCGAAGAAGAAGAGGAAGACAAAAGAAAAAAATATATATTTAAAAAATAAATAAAAATTATTTTTAAAAATAAAAAATTATTAAAATTTATTTTAAAAAATAAAAATAGTTAAAATTCGATTTTTAAAATAATTGTTTTAAAAATTATAAAAATTGTCAATTAAATTTATGTTGTATAAAAATATTTTAGTAATACCATTTAAAAAATTATATATATAAGAAATAAGCCTGGAAGTATTTTAGTAATATAATCTTAAAAAAAAAACATAGGAATAAGTTTTTCTAAATTTGGTTAAATATGAAAATATTTTATTAATATGGGTCGGGTCGGGTATGGGTTGAAAAATTTACATTATGCTTAAATGGGTTAATGGGTCAATTTGGGTCGACCCATTAATGATCCGACCCAAACCCGACCCGACCCACCCGTTTGACACCTCTACCTCCCAATAATACTCTCAACCATAATGGTGGCATCACTTCATCCTTTAGGAGATATCCACATCGGATATGCAAATTATGGTGAATCTCGTCAAGACTCATATCCCTCATGATGGGTTTATTTTCTTATCCATGAGTTGTTTAAGACAACCTAGATAAAAGTTAGGAGTTGCCACTAGTTTCAGTTTTGGGGGGTCGGCTAAAAAACCCTATCAAGGATCAGGAGTGGTCCATCAATATTCATGCAACTAAAGATTCTAAGGTTCAGGAAATTGGGTTATGCTAATATTTCTATTAGCGCCATTTCGGTACCTAATGATTTGTCGTGTTTCCTAAGGTGTCCATGCGTGTCTTTTCTACTTTTTTTTTTTTTTAGTCAATGAAACTAACTAAATGATCATGTGGGAGTGGTCAATTTCGTACCAATCCATTTCTATTAAAAGAGGGGGAAAAACGATTGAAATTTAAAGACGGTGCGGTAAGTAAATACTCAAGAAATCAGTTTAAGGAAAGCGGTAAATCTAACATGTAATCATAAACAAAAATAAATCCAGAAGAAAGAAAATCTGCAACTCGTCAGGCATTTATAGAATACAAGATAACCCGAAATATATATCGAGGAACAAATGATACAAAAACAAGGTCGGATTGGACAATGACCATCCATCTTCTTCATGTCTCGGAGGACCTCCACCTCCAGGGACCTATTCTAAACATAATCTAAAACTAAGACTAGGTACATAAAATGGGAAAGAAATAATCAACATCACCAAAAACGATCACAATCATAAAGCAAACAAAAAAATCTAGGAATTGAAACAATATGCAAAATTGATCAAATTTGGCCTCGGGGTCGACATTGGTGATTTATGCGACAATCCCTATAAGACAACTACCCCAATTCATTTTTTAAGGCTCATAGCTATTGGTCACCATTTGTCTTCTCGCATGGCAATCAATGCTAAGAAACCCTAAAACAAGTGCTAAGTGTATCCTAAAGGTATCCCACAAACTCATGCATTGCACCTATATATACATCTAAAAATCATATGCATAGAGGAAAGTAAACATGCAAGTAGGCTCTTGGGCCTTGGTTCTCAATTTGTCAGATAATTTTAGTTAGCCAACATTAGATCACTTGTTCAGTCGACAAGCGCCAAGCACAATCACAGGCGTTCAATAAAAGTAAACACATAAAATAATTAATGGATTCAGGTGATGCTCAAAAGTCATTTAAACAACGATTAATAGCGAGTTATGAGAAAAGACACTAATGACATAACAAAGTTGTGTCATGGTTATGGAACACATTTAATCATCAAGGCTAACTTGGGTGCATCTATGCACTAGCATAGGCTCTAAATATATTCCAAACCTTAAACAACATCAATGTCAAGCCAAAAGCATAATTTGAAAATTTAGAATGCAAAACATTACATGAAAGTTTTGTGTGTGAGCATCGCTTGAACTAAACCAAGCTCAAATCAACAAGAACATGAAATTTCAAATGGTTTCATGACGTTCGAAGCGTTTGAAAAGCATGATAAATTGTTTTTTGTTTTTCGAAAATTTTGTGCATAAAGTTCAAAAGGTAAGGATCAAAACTCATGAAGACATGTAATCTTAATTCAGTATGCAAGTTGTCCTGAAAAAATTCTGGAAGAAAATCACAGCAATGGATTACAACGAAAATCGTAGAACGGGGCAAATAAGATCAACTCAATTGAGAAGGAATCCATGGTTAATTGGTTCCGAGACAATTACCCAACATCAAGCACATCATGAGGAACAATTTCATGAGAAAATTTTTCTAAGGTGAGCTACGTAAGAATTTATAAAAATTCAAGATAGCATGGCATCACATCAAAAACGTAACAAGACAACAGGGTATCATGGCAGATCAATAGTGATTTGACCTAGTAAAAAAAGTCTAAAAAATATGAAATTTCACCACAACGTAGATAAGAGAAATACAAACAAACTTCATTGAGGACTCGACCTTAGAATCCTTAATGATAAAATCATACAAAAATAAAAATAGGACACACTCGCAAGAGCAAAACATGGATTCCGAATTTCACTTGAGACAGATTTCTAGCCTAACTTGACAAAAATAGAAGACGGGTCAAATGACATGCAAATCATTCAAATTTGGTATCATCGGAAAGATTAAGACGAATCCTAAGACTTTATAAGAGGTGACGAGTCCAATTAAAGTCAAATTCATGGTCAAACAGCGATAATCGCAAAGGCGTGCAAATCAGCCACAAGCAAATCAAAAATTAATGCATGATTAACAACTTATAAGACCACCTAAACAATGCATAAAAAATGTGAAACTCACACATGACCTAAGGCTAAATGTGGTGGTCAAATTTGGTTGAGACAATAACCCTAAATCAGAATGCAAAAAGTCACATGAATTCATTTACATCGAAAGGTGCTTTGTCATTTAGATCAAAATGCATAGCAATTTTAGTTATTATTTGCCAACTTGATGTACAGTTTTCATATAGTAAATGACATTCAAATGGGGCATGACATACATCAATGTGAAGCTTGCAAAGTGCTCTTAACATGTCTAGAAGACTCAAGACCTAATTTGGCTCTTAAGCAGGTCAATGAAGATGTTTTCATGGGTTCATGATCAGCATTAATCACAACAAGTATAGCACAAAACATGAGTGATTTTCGATGACTTAACGACATGCTAAAATTCTATGAAAAATTCTATATGTAGAATGCAATGTCATGAGCATTTCTCGTGAGACACCTAGACCTAATTTGATTCACATGAGCCAACATAAAAATGACAAAACTGAACCATGCAATAACCTTCACAAGTTGCAGCAGCATTAATGCATCTTCGCATGCGAAATTGACATAGTAAACGGCAATCATTTAATGCAAATTATACCTAGGTATAAATTTTGTAATGCATACTACAACTCTTATGAAGAATGGGACCTAATGGACACATTTAAGAACTCATTTCAGAGCAAACATAGGTCGGACTCAGAACAGGGCAGACTGACCTAACAATGATTTTTCGAAGTTTTGCCTAACCAAATCAATTCCAAAAATTATGAAAAAAAAAATATGATATTACCATATATTTTCATGCAATTTTCATGAAGAAAACATCTCCAAAATCCAAACACAAAAATTAGTAGAAAAATAGTAAACAAGCAATTCGTTCAAAGACAGAACATCAAAACAATGCACAAAACACAGCAAAATCAATGAATTTCCGGGGCATAATTCAGGTACCAAATGACATCCGTTCGGGGCCTACAAACTATTAAATCGAGGCTTGTCAAATGTAGATCACATGTGTAGAACAATTCGAGGTCAAAAAAATGATGTTTACTACCTCATATCAGTCTCAACATAGAGTCAACCTCAAGGCTATGATTTTTGCAAATCAAGATAAATAAAAAACAATCAAGTTCAAACACATCTTCAATCACTATAAACTCATCATATGTCTTCATTTAATATCTAAAACTTCATATCTAAGTGTAAAACATGATCGTAGGTTCGAATCCTAACCCCAATCAACTAGTTCAATCTTGCTTCATCAGATTCATGATTCAAGTATTACCTTTTGCGTTTTTGTTGAACTCAAACGCGATCGGACGATGATCGAGACCTTTGGATCACTTCACGAGTGTTGACATCTAATTTTTGTTTTCAAGTACATATAAAAAAAATTAAATTTAAAAAATTATTTAAAAAATTATTAATTAAAAAAAAAAAGTGGAAGGGGTTGGGTTAGGCCGAATCCGGCCTTGGCCCAGGCCGCCTTTTTTTTTTCCTTCCCCACGCGGTCAGGCCTTTCCCCTCCGTGCAACCTAGCCTCATTTTCTCCTTCGGCCTGACCCGCGTCCAGCTGTCTTCCTCCTCCAGCCCAGTGTGCACCCAGCCAGTTGTCCTCCTCCTATCCATGTCTTCGCGTGCTCAAACCTGCAAGGAAAAGAAAAGACAGAATAAGGGCAGAGAAGAGGGGCGAGGGAAAAGACAGGAGCAGAAGATAGGAGCAGGAGCGAAAGGAGGGGACAGGACGAGGGCCGAACTAGAGAGAAAAGAGGCCGAGAGGGCAGAAGGGAGGGGGGAGAAAAGAAAGGGGACGAACAGAGAGAATGGGGAGAAGGAGAACACACTGAGAGGGAACCGGACCGAGAGCGAGAGAGAGGACCAGAGAGGAGAAGAGGAGTCTTTGGCGCCACCACTACCGCCGCCAACGCGTCTCCGGGTCATTGCTTTAGACGCCGCCCGACGCTATCGCCGCAATCTCCGCTGGAACCCAAGTAGGCATTTCATCGAGCACTTGGTGTATGTCTTCGGAAATGAGCCGGCCGGAGCTCATCTCGACCAGTTCGGGCGAGCTTCGAACCCCATCTGTCCCCCATCGCGACCCCTGGTGTATAGGCTTGCTTCATTAGTCCTCTAGGTTCGCACTCGGGCCTCGGCCGAGCCGCCAAAAATCCTTAGCTCCATTAGTGCGTGCCACTTGTTTGTCGAAATGCCCAGGCCGAAACCTCCATTTTCGCCCATTTGCTTATAGCTCCAATTAGGTCGTTTGGCCATTGGTGAGGCCCCGCCGTCTAGCCGAAGGCCACTGGCGCCGCTTGCCGTCACCATCTTCTCTGTCTTGACCAGGCAAATCGCAAAGCAGGGGCTGTGGGCCGGCGGAACGCCATCCTTGACCGATGCTCTGCCACCGCCGCTCTGACTAATCGACCTCAACGATCAAGTCGCCCCCGCCTAACCAGAACGGCGCCGTTGCACCTTGATTGGAGAACTGCCAGGCCGGCGCCATTGCGGCTCCTCTGGTCGCAACTAAGCAGTCGCCGACCAAAGGTTGCAGGTCGAGCTGGGCTAGATTTTTCTGCCCACTCGGCCTCTTTCCTCCACAGGCCAACAGCCCGAGTTGGTCTAGGCTGTGGGCCTGCGTGGAGCCTCTTTTGCAAAAAAAAAAAAAAAAAAAAAAAAAAGGGGGAATTGGGCCCGCCAGCTGGGCCCAGCCCCAATTTAAGTGAGGGCCCGACCACCTCTAGTCGGGCCCAGCCCCTTTTTAGGCGGGCTGACCGGCCCGCCCCTGACCAAATCCCAGCGGATTTGATCGACCCGCCCCAATCGAGTCAAACTCAGGTCCGGTCAGATTAGACCAAACCCAACCAGGCTGAATTTTTTTTAAAATTAATTTAAAAGAAATTAAAAATTAAAAAATTTCAAAATCAAAAAAATATAGGATTTGGTTAGGAATTGTCATGTCTTGCCTTCTTAGTGTAATTAGACCTTTATTTTTCGGTATATTGATTATATTGCATGTTTAATTTGCATATTTTATTATGTTTAATTGTATGTGCTCAATTTTATTGCAATTAGGATCTTGGTAGTAATAATTATTATTTTAATGATTGCACACCCACATGATCATCTCGCATGTTAGTGGATAAGTGTAAAATCAATCCAAACTGCCTGACAAAAATCTTTTCATTTAAAATGAACAAGATTAAGTACAGAAATAGCACTAATTAGTCAATTAGTGTAATCAAGTCCCCAATCCTAAATTCTCTGGTTGCGTAAGAAGCAAGGCATACTCCTATGCCTCACTTGGTTTCTAACAAACCCCAATAGGCTAGTAGCAACTCCTTATTGCAAAACTCTTAAAAAATACCCCAACGTCATGCGAGGTATGGGCTTGGAGAGCCCGCGCTTAATCATGGACCATAGGCCCGTCTTTTAGGCAATACCCCTAAACTTGTTCCCTCCCCCCGAGGGGTAGGTTGCGACAACGAGCTTTAAGGGACATCGGACTAATATTGAGGATTCGTAGGAGAGCTGCATCGAGCAATTGAACCACTAGTTCACGAGCTGAAGAAGACCGGTTCGATTTGGATTGGTTTTGGACCGCCGGGAAGGATTGGGCCACCGGAGGATTTTTCGTTGGCTGTTCGGCAAATTCCCAACCATCTATGAGGAAATCAGCAATGGTTAGATCATCAAAAAAGGTTGTCGAACTGCCAGTTTGGCCAGGTGAAGACGTTGGAAGCTCCACTAGCGTATCCACCGATCTTGAACTCTGATTGATGGATCGACTTGGTCCGACACCTTCGACAACTACTGGAGCCAACAACAGCTCCAATCAACACTAAGGACGAGGGAGGGAGGCTAGAGACGGTGGTGTTGCACCAAGGGTCACCGGTCAAACCATGAACCGACAGTCGTCGATCACGCACATGAGGGAGGAAGGCCAAGAGGAAAGAGTGGGAAAGAGAGGGAGAGAGAGATATTTAGAGAGAGAAAATGTATTTATAGATCTGAAATTTTATCAAAATGAACCCTCTAAAGTTTTAGAGGGAAAATCCTTATATAATCTTAATTAAAGGTCAAATCTTGACCATCAATTCAATCCAACGGTCGAAACTTGATCTAATAGTCTAATTAAGCTCATTAGGGGTTAATTTTAATTAAAATGTGTCCCACGATTGATTAGATGGTTTTGATTGGCAAAAATGAGAGTTTAAACGCAAATTACAATTAGAGCCTAATTAGACTCAATTTTGTAATTTCACGAAATTCGAAGGTCTTTTCATAAAATCTGAACACTCAAGGGATGTAGGAATAAAGTGCACATGACAAGGAGCTTATGGGCGATCGTCGGCGATCAAGAACTAGCCGGTAAAAGGTTGAATCGACCTATCTTGCCAATGGCTAGTCGGACCAGTTCAAACCAGTTCAATCGATTCTTGGTTAGTTCTGGCTAATCAATCCTTTGGGGCTAAATTTTATGCAATTTAATCTCTAAACAACCAAATTGATAAGAAAACTTACTCAATTTGAATGAAAACAGTCCAATTCTAAAGGGACTAGGCCAAATAAATTACATAAATGTGATCCACTGATTTTCTATTGACCTAATTGCTTGATTATCACGAAAAATAATGGATCTATACCATGGGTACACATAATTGACATTACAGGCCAAATTGAACAATTTCACAATCTCTTGATTGAAATCGCAAATTAATCGAAATTGAATTCAATTAATATTGCGAGACATCTATTTGACTAATTGTCCATGACTCTTATCCTTAAAATGAATCGAGGTTTAATAATAAAATTGAACCCTAATTCACGAAATTAAACATTATTCTCAAATCTATCAACTTGAATTTCTTCAATTGAAGCTCATTAATTTGGTTTTCGTATATCCAAGAAGGTGGAATTCCTCAAATTCGAAAGTTCTCGAGTAAACCTCTCAAAATGGCAGATTCAAACTTATCTTGAGAAAATGAGTGGAATGAAAGTGTCCATTCGCAAATTATAAAGAATTAATTCGGACTCCCTAATTAGGGCTTAAAATAACAATTTGCATTTTGACATGACCGTTCTCGAAACTAAGTGAAAGAGTGAATGAGAAATAGTCCCTAGATCAAATGTCATAAAAGAAACTAGAACTAATTATTATTAGAATGAAAGTAATTTTATTTTTGGTCAATTTCGAACTTAAAACCGAAAAATTCGAGAAACAAGGTTTTTAATCAATTTTCACAAAACTTTTTACACTAAAGTCAAGTTGATACTAAAGTGAAATGTTTTGTGGATATTTTATTTTTTCAACTTTTTGATCAAAGATTTGATCAAAAGTCCACTTGACTTTTCTTAAAAGGTTAATTTATGTGTCAAAGTATTGAAATTTTTGAAAATTAACTTGGCTAAAGTTAAATTAAGATCATTTGATATCTTTTTGTGCAAAAAAGTCAACTTTTGATTGGGATTGACTTTTTGGTCAATGGGATTGACTTTTGGTCAAAGAAATTGACCAAAAAGTCGACGTAAAAGTCCACACAAAAGTCAATCGTTTGACTTTTTGGGTTTTCAATGGAAATGAATGGGAAATTGTCTAAAAATGACATGAAATGCTTTGGGAAGTTGAAAATAAGTGTAGATCTGGAGATTCCCGAATAGGTTAACCTTTCGAACTGCAACATTTTTTTGTCAAGAAACGGGCTCCGTCAAAATTGAAAATTCTAATCTCGATTTTTTTACTTTTAATAACGTGTCAGTTAAAAATTAGGTGTCAACAACGCCCAATGTCATTTTGGGTTGTATAAGCTCGCACTGACAATGATATCAATACTATAAGTAAGCGAATTTGTGACACCTCAAATTCGCACATGGAATGTGAGGGAGATGGTTGAATAATATACCAGTAACAATTCAACATGAAATGGTCATTACTTGAGTTTTTCTTTTGAGGGTTTAGCAAAGTGAAAATGAGACGGGTTATTATGTTCTTTTGTATTTGTTTCCTTAAAAGAATGCAAACAGCTTCGTAGAGAGAAATTACCGAGAAGGTGTAAGGATACAATGATTTATGAATTATTCCACCTTCAAGATAAGTTCATTAGAAGTCTTAAAATTTATATCAAATTACAATAAACTCTTAAACTTATAAATAGTCCGATCAAGTTAAAAACTTATCCAAATAGTGCAATCAGGTCACTTCATTAAGTAAATTAATTTTAATTGTCAAAAAGATTCCCCATCCATTCATTTCTCTCTCCTAGTCTCATGGTTGTTCCAAAAACACTAGAACGACATTATTAGATCCACCAACTAAGCCCACTCACACTTAAACGACATTATCAGATCTCATCATTAATGAGATTTATAGGAAATTGGGGAAAAAGGAGAAAAAGAAAATTTGGGTGGAAAATTTTTAAAAGTTGAAAAATTTGCTAGTAACGAAAAAATGGACGATGTAAAACAGTGGAGATTTTCTTTGCATTTTCCTCTCCCACCTTGCTCCCATATATAACAGGAAGCTTTAAAACTTGTATTAAGCACCTAGAGATTGGAAAATAAAATCAAAAGCAAACGATAGTGCCAAAAAATATAAAATTTTAATTATTGATTCTATTCTTAGTTTGATAAGTTGATTTTAAATTAAATAGACTATATCATTTATTTCACTCTTAGCAAAATAGAGTAGGTTGATCTAAGTTAACTATGTCGATTTATTTGTATATTTAAATAAAGAATTATATTGTTTGAGAATATAGTTATGAAATGATGTTTAAAATAGACTATGTCATTTAAATATATATATTGAAGATAGTTTCTCTTTATTTATATTTAAATTCAAGAAAATTTTGAAGTTTGAGGTCAAAATCGATAAACTAATGCTTATTGATCTCGTGTGGGACACATGGTAAATTTATTTCATGTGACTTACCACGTGGCCTTCATGGAGGCAGACTAAGGGCGCGCATGATAACGTTTCTATTTCTCTATTTCTCTGTTTCTTTATTCCCCGGAACAAGTTTGGAACAGAAATCCGTTTAGTAACGCAATTTCATTTTTCTATTTCTAGAACAAATTTCTATTCCAGAAATAGACTTAGAGTAAAAATCAAAAGTTAAAATTTTTAAGTTTTATATTTCTGGAACAGAAATGAGAAATCAAAACTTTATTCATCGTTCACTCTCGTCATCACCCATCGCCCACCCGCCGCCCGTGGGATGTCGAACACTTGCCGCCGGTCCCCGGCCGTCCACCACCGGCCCTGGCCATCAGCCGCTCGCCACCAATCGCCAGCCACCGAACGCCAGCCATCAGCCACCGAACTCCAGCTGCTCATCACCGACCGCCGACCGCCGGATGTTGGACACCCGTCGGTTGTTGGCTGCTCATCGCCAACCACCAGACACCGGAGGCCCAACGCTGACCACTGGACATCGGAGGCCCCTGCCGACCACCCATCAGTCACCACCGGCCATCGGATGTCGACCGTCGGACTTCGGCCGTTGGCCACCCCCCGCTGGCCACCAGACTTCAGCTGTTGGCCCATCGCCGCTAGCCACCGGTCGCCGGCCTTCAGACGTGGGATGCCTGACACCGGATGCCAAACTCCGGACGTCGGACACCAGACGCCAGACTCTAGACGTCGGCTGCCGGACACCGGACTCCAACCACCCACTGTCAATCGCCGAACGTCGAATGCCGATCGCCGGACGTTAGACTCCGGCCGTCGCCGCTCCTAGAAATAGAAATTTTATTCTCTTATCAAATGAATTTTTACTCTAGAAATAGAAATTCTGAATTTTTATCAAACGCGTTTCTTTATTGAGAAACTCATCCATGGAATGGAAATTGGGAAATCAATTTTTTGGTCAGAAATTGATTTCTATTCCAGAAATTTTGTCGTGCACGCCCTAAAGTGCCACACTTAACTTTGACTTTTTATATGTTTTTGCGTGGAAAAAATAATAGATTCATGTATTAGAAATTCAAGATAGGATTATTTTTTCCTTCAATCACTCTTTTGATTTGTAAGTTACAAATTGGACATCATTATATGCAAAATAACGTAATACAAAAAATTATTTGAGAAAATTGTCGAAAAAGTCCTAAACATATTATATGGCGGACTAATTTAGTTCTAAATCTTTTAATTGTGCTAATTGAATCCTAAATTTTTTGACGATTTGCTAATTTAATCATAAACCTTCCAATTGTACTAACTTAGTCCTTAACATTTTGTCAATTTGCCAATTTAGTCTTTCCAATCATATTTTGACGTGACGATCTAGTTAGCACCAACCATCGTACATGATACAACCAACACTGACATGAATAATTTTCTAATTTTTTCTTTTTTTTCCTTTTCTTTTTTCCCTCCACTAGCCATCGCGAAGCCTTGTCAATGGTTGGCAAAGGTCACCGAAGGAAAGAAGAAAAAAAATTAAAAGAAAACATAACAAAAAAATTGTAAAAGCTTATCTATGTTATCACTGGTCGTGCCATATAGCACAGTCGATGTCCATATTAGTGATTTTATGGCCAAAATTCCGTATTGGTAAAAGATATTATGACTAAATTGGAAAAATTGAAAGGTTTAAAACGAAATTGACAAAATTGAAAAGCCTAGTACTAAATTGGCCACTGCACGATAATTTTCCTTACAAACGTGGGTAACTGTTACCGCCAATGATGAGGGTAACTCAAGGAAGTTTTCGATAATATGTTTGAAAAGATAAAAACCCTAAGGACAAAAACCTTCTCCTCCCCTCTCCTCCCCGGAAGTCATATGTTCTTTTTTTTTTTTGGGTTAATTTCACATTTGTGTGATATTGATATATGGAATCCACCACCACCAATACAGCAAGCAATTTCTGACGAGAGACATTCACACGAGACATGCACGATAAGGTAATTTGAGTTCTGGTCGAGTTTAATCATGTCGTGTCATAAAATGGGTCAAACTCGTTTATACACAATGCATTATAATTTGTTGCTCGCTGGTTGACCCTAATACATATTTGGATACATCAACATACGTTAAAACACATTTTACACATCGGCATTTGTACAAGAAACTACATTTTGAATGTGTTGAATGCGTCGAACTAGGTAATTGATTAATTAAACCTATTGTGTTCCAATTTTCATGAATACAGCACGATTAACAAAGATTTCATGATTAGATCAAATTAATTTTGACATGACACAACTATGACATAAAGAGACGGATATATCTGGATGGTAAGTCCTGGGAGCCTACTTTTACCCATTCTACTTCCAACATACAAAAGATGAAAGTTAATGATCAAATACACTGACAATTGTTGAGTATTCCTGATGTTATAATAATTAAATATTAAATCACGTCTTCGTCTAATAGTTTAAGCTTTAGAACAGTTTGCTATTTAATTACTCTAACACCTGAAAAGCCAAAGTACGGCACTGATTAACTTAGTAAATATATTGCTACAAGAAAATTTAAGAATACATATTTTTGTCAATAGATAACAAGAGAGGGAAAAATATGAAATTAAGTGCTTATTAACTTAATACAAATATTTTTTTTTTTTACAGACAAGAGAATAATTTTGAGAAAATTGTCATAAAAGTCCCAAAGATATTGCTTTTTGTGTACCAATTCAATCTTAAATCTTTTATTGATGCCAATTTAGTCCTAAACCTTTTGACATAATGTCAATTTGGTCCTTCGGACTAATTTTAATTAGATATTGCAGACATGGCATGGCCAACGCTATAGTGAACAACTTTTAAAAATATTCTTCAATTTTTTAGTTATTATTTATTTTCTTTTTCTTTTTCTCCTCCTTCTTCCTCTAGCCAATCATCGAACCTCAATAATCTACTAGAAATGAGGGCCAACAAGGCTCGACCTTATGGGATCTAGTGAGGGTAAATCCTCACCTAGCCTCGTTGAATCTAGCTAGGTCAGGCCTCGCCCATGGCTAGCAAGGCTCAATCGTCACCAAATCTTACAAGGGCAAGCTTCGCAAGAGGCTGGTGAGCTCAACCTCGATCTCGCTTGTCGACAACCGGCTAGAGAAAGGAGAAGAAGGGAAAAAAAGAAATAAAATAAAATAAAAAATTCGAAAAAATCAAAATATTATTAAAAGTTGTTCACGTCAATGTCAACCGTGTCACGTCAGTAATATCTAGTCAAAATTAGTCGGAATGACTAAATTGGTATTAGGTCAAAAGGTTTAAGGCCAAATTGGCATCAAGTCAAAAGATTATTAAAGGCTTGGGATTAAATTGGCACTAATGCAAAAGATTAAAAACTTTTTAACACTTATTTCATATTGTGCACAAATGTTAATGTTAAAAAAATTGTACTCGACAATGGGATTAAGGGCTACATTCCACTTGATCGCCCCATCTAATCGATGGATTACATATTATCAACATCGCATTCGTATGAAATCAATTCCATGGGAAAAAGACACTACAAGTGTCATAATTTTATACAACAGTTACTTGAATGTCATAATTGATGAGTTTTGTAACTTTTTTTCCGATCGTTTAGTGCCATATAACTTTTTAATCAATCACTTGAATGTCATAACTTTTTTAAAATGTTTACTAAGATTTCCGGCACTTGAGTGACTTAAGTGATCGATTGACTTACTATACTCAAGTAGTTGAAAAAAAAATTACGGCACTTAAATTAGCACCATACAAAAGTTATAATATTTATAATAGTATTACAAGGCCAAGTTTCGTCAAGATGTTGGAATGGGTCTCATTGTTGGATTTAGCTGTGTTTCGCAGTTGGCTGGCACGCGCTTCGAGAAGGAGCGAGTGCATGGCGCGAACGCACGAGAGGCGGGAAACGTTAACAAACGGAACCAAGTGCTCAAAACATTAAAAATATAAATATTAAATATTGAAAAAAACACTAGAAGCTTTGCATTTCTCTTGTGTGACATTGCTTTCACATAGCCATCAAAGAAGCAATCAAGCGTTACTCTTCCGATATGTGAAGCTGAATATGTAGTAGTATCCTCATGCGTTTGTCATGCAATAAAGTTGAGAAGACTACTGGGAGAAATTCATACGGAGCAAAAGAAAATAATAAATATTTTTGTTGATAATATTTATGCTATTGCTTTGGTGAAAAATCTAGTTTTTCATGAACAAAGTAAGCATATCGATGTTCAATATCAATTCATTTGAGAACAAGTGAAAGAGAACAAAATTGAAGTTTCGCATGTGAAGACGGGAGATTTTTTTTATTTTTTTATTTTTGGTCGGTGAAGATGGGAGATTAAGTAGCATATATTGTTATGAAACCACTCAAGATTGATGTTTTTCGAAAGTTCAAGAGTTTGCTTGGAATAATTGATGGAAGAGAATTTGATTTAAGGGGGAGTGTTTGTAATTAATCCAAATTCTTTCAAAAAAGTTTGTCGATTCATTGGACGAGTTGTCTATTTCATGGTTGTCAATCAGCTAGCTGGTTGCCGATTTCTATCACAGTTTGATGTCGATGTTTGTTCAGCTCCCAAGAATAGTGCACGTATTGAGTCTTTATTGGAGTGTTCCTCTCAAGAGACCATTTGTATTTCTATGTCTAGTTTAATATTTTGTAGATTCTCAAGAATCTGTCTTCTTAAAATACTAGATACATTTAGAGTGATTTAAGAGTAAGAGTAAGATTCGTGTAACAAAACTATATAAAAGCAAGTCTTATGACCATTTCTGTCAAGGTGAAAACAAGATGAAATAATAAATCATGAATCGACAATTCACCTTCAAATTATCCTATCAAAAGTATCTTCCCCTAGATCCTTTTTGCCTTTTCTTATTCTATTCAGGAGATAAATTAGAGCACACAACGCAAGTACAATTGCAGCTGGAATCCAAACCCACATCAGCTTAGGATTTTCGTCAAATTTTGAGACCTTAAAGAACCATGACCTTATGCAGTTCAACTCTGTATAGTTGCTGGTTGAAGTGGATCCTAGGCACATATCCTGCGGGAGATAATTGAAATATCAAAAGGGAAAGAAATAAGTGGTTCATTGTTCTATGAGACAAACAGGGAGATCTTCTTCCCGTCATATTCCGCTCCGGCTGTTATATAGGTAGCTGTTGAAATATTGAAACTGTAATTAGCCAAAGGATCTTGTTTGCTCGAAAAAAGGTTATTCACATCCAGCCATGTGGTTATCATCACCGTCTTCTGCATAGCTCTTGTGGGTGTCAAATTCTATAGCTGCAACGTGGTTCTAAGGGTGTCCGTTTGTGCTTCAGTTGACTATGCCGAGCCATCTTCCTTTGCTGTTGTCTGGAGACCCGATTCTCCGGTTATAACAAAGGCAAGATCTTCACCACCTAGGACAGTCCGCTAAGTTATACTGAGAACAAAGGTGGAATTTTAAGGTGCAGTGACTCGACTGTCCCCTTTTTCTTCCATAGCTTGAATGAGTCTCCGCAAAATATGCGGCCAGACAAGTTTGAGATAGAAGCTACACTTACATCTGGTGTCACTTGGAGGGCATTGAGAACTACATAGGAATTTTCCCTGATGAAATGGTCTCACCTGTTTCATTAAGATGGGGCATTTGAACCTCAATCATGTCGCTTGATCGAAAGTAGATACCAAGATGGTAACTACTAGCAATAGCTACTCGACAGAAGGAGTAATATACATTCTTAGGTGAAAAGACGAAACAGAAGTAAAGAGGTTTAAGAGTTGCCGATGGAGGAAGCAATTTTCAAGAGTGGAGAGATTTTTACATGGCCGGTGAGGTTTCTAAGATAATTAAAGTGGTGAAGTCAAGAAAAATTAGGTGAGGGATGACCAATTATATTTTGAAGAAATATTCATGTAATCCTCTTTTGGAATGGCACCTTTAATGAATGACTTCGAGCGGACATAAAGCAGTTCTTTTCATGATTGATGTAAACTAGAAAGCTAAATGAGAATGGAAGGAACTTTCCGGATCCAAGTTCCGCTCAACTCCTCTGCATTTCGATCATATTTTCCTCTCTGAACCGTCTCTTGCACAGATCACACAACCGGATTTTCAAACCTGATTAGTTAAAGTTTTGTATGTATGTCTGTAGATGGACCTTGTCAGGTTACCATTATTCTATAAACCCAAATTGTAATAGTGCCAAAGCGACTCTTTGCTAACTTGTTCTATAATCTAACCTGCTTGGTCAATTTCAAATGGTAATTAGCTCCCTACTTGGCAGGTTATCAAGCTGACTTATAGACATGTAAGATCGACTCATGATTAGAGGATAATTGTCTCAGATTGAAATGATTTAATACAATAGAACTTTTGTATGTTTTGTTCTTAACTACTAAGATGCTAATGTTTATCCATCGACTCAAACAGTCAAAGTGATTATTTTTATTTTTATTTTTATTTTTTTGGGTGAGGAAGTAAGGTGTACACAACCCCCTCAAATTGATAGGATCTGATTATGCCAATGCAAGAGGAAAATTAATAAAAACCTGGACTACTAAAACAAGCAACACAAGAGGATGTCTTCAACTCTGACCCCATCTACTTTGGATTCATCAGAAGAGCCGATCAATTACGCTTTGTAATCATTGGTTAACTCTGTGTTTATTATGTTCTGTGCTGTACTAACGTTGCTCGAGTGCTCAGCAGAATCAAAACAAAGTCTTCGGGAAGTTTTCTACTTTGCATCTTCAAATGCATCAGGTTGTCCTAATGCTGTCTGACTAAAGTTGGGGATGCATGTGCTTTTAGGGATTGAATTATGTAACATAAAGTCTGTTTCTCCAGAGAAAGCCATGTGGGCGTCCCATTGCCGTATCAGCACAAATTGTGTCGCAAAGATTTTGATTTTGAATCGATCTTAAGATTTTTCTGCATTCTTGAGATCTTTATGAGCAGCTCTGAACGGAAGTATTCTTCTTATTCTCTCTCTTTGTTACATACAAATGCTTACTTTAACTCAGAGGCCAGTCTACCAAGAAGGTGCTTTTCAGGTGCAAAGTTGGCGGGAAAATAGGCATGAGCTTTTCATACGACTGTCAAGAGTGCAAGCTCGATTTGTACTCTCTCTGCGCTGTTGCACCTTCATCATTTCTGTCACTCTTCTAGAACAGCAAGTGAATTCTTTTCATGCCAGGCCATCGGGCCATGGCGTCCCAACCGTGCCAGGGCTGGGATTCATTAATCATCCAAGCGCATACCTCGCAGAGCAACATGGATTTGCAACCATGAGATCCCAAGCATTTCTTCTGGGACATGGTCACTATCCAAGTGTGCCTTGTTGTAAATTTTTGGGACATGGATATAGTCAGAGGCAAGATTGGGGTGAGAATAGTGTGATGGCTCACACGTTACATGGAATTATGGACGGTTCGACTCAGCAAGTCGGGATGGCTATTTTCCAAGGCTTCCTAGGATTCAAGGGTAACATTTCTTGTCATACAATCTTCCGCTTATTGGTAGCTTCGAGTACACTATGAGGTATGAAGAAATCACCTTGTATGAAAAGATATAGACAAGATGTGATGACATGATTACATCACACCAATTCTCCAATTTAGGACATTTTTTTAACACACAACTTATATATGTATCTCAACAATAACAGCATATAATAAAGAGAAAAAATATTTATCGATGAGTCCACAAATAAAAAGCAGCTTTTTTCCTATTTTTGACAACTCCCCAGAGAATAAATTATCATGCTTTAATGAATATACAAATGTATAGGAGATAATATTAATTTCCGTGGTCTTCTTTGGTGGTTTCCATAAGGATTAAACAAACCATGGATTTTACTAAAAAATAAAATGTATCAAAATAATCATTGACTATATATACAAAGATATAAATAAGATGTGATGACATGATCATTCTTCCTTGATTCATTTGAAAGATAGTTATATTACCAGATGCATATTCTTAGTTGTTTTAGAAAGTATTAAACAAGAATGACTCGTGAGTCGTCCATACGAATGTCAATTTCAAAAGCCAGAAAATATCCATGACCATATTTATAGTTTATCATTTGATAATGAAATAGTGAACTGCGAACAGTAACGATACCAATTAAAAGAAATAAGTTCCTTGTACGTTGATAATGTTAACCATTACAGAATCAACCATCTAATTAATTACAAAAGCTAATTAATTAGATAACTGGTAATAGTGCCTATAGTTGGAGAAAGATATTGCAAGTTAGGCCTCTTCTTAAGCCTCATGTTGGATGCTCGATTGGTAATGGCCAATAAGCGTGCCTTTGGCACGATAACTGACACCCATACTGGCTGTCTCTTCTGATCAGTATCCTAAAAGAATAGCCTATGATGCTGGTCTAAGCCTCCATGCCAAGGTTAGCGAGATGTCCGCGACTCTGATTGGGCATGGTCTCGTACCAAATGAGAACCTGATGGGAATTGAAGCTGTTTTTTTAGATACTCAACCTAATCACCTAGCCGAGTTCTATGTCACAAAAAATGAATCCAGAAATGGTAATGTGACAATTCCAGGAAAATATGGCAGCGGATACTTGAATAGTGGGAGATAAATGCCCCCATTACGTTCCCGATTTCGTTATTTCGACTCACCAGCTCCTATACTGACGACGACAACTTGAAGAGAGTCTTTATTCTCAATAAAGATTATAAGCCACCAAAAAAAAAAAATGGAAAGAAAACATAGGCTTTATTCCCATTCCACTTTCTCTATTCCCAGCTGACAAACAAGGCTTGATGATTCATAGTTCAATTTACGAAAGTTTCAAGAACAGATATCATCCAACAAGTTTGCTGAATAAAATGTAAATAAACTCAGTTGCACTGATTAGATAAACCAAATCAGATATTTGTGAAGATACATTTGAACTAATGCATGTCATTTTAGCTCTTCCTTAAATCATGGATGCATGAGTTGGTGCAAAGTGATGGTTGTCTTTCTCAACTAATCAAAGCAATCCTCCCCTCAAGCAAATTTGCCTCCTGTAGGAGTCTCTTCATCACTAAATGCATCATCTTTGTTCTCACTGCTTGACTTCAAGGATTTCTCACCTCCAAGCTCGCTTTCTATAAAAAAAATAATCAAATAATTAGTAGATATAAGGAGCTCATTTTTCTCTTAAGTTGTAAGATTTGCTTCAAAGGTATAACCATGTGCCCCCGATCCACTATAGAAGAAGTCCACGAGGTTGTTGCGCGATTCCTCCAGAAAACGTTTAATGTTGGTCCCTGAATTTGCCTTTTCAACACTGGTATAGTCAACACTTCTGCCACTTTCAGGTTGAGCATTCGGAAACTTCTCTACATTAGAGATCTTAAATAACTTGGATGGAGGAATTTCTTCTTTCTTACTGAAAGATATATTTCTCTTCAATAAACCTTTTGCTGCAGTACCAGGACCTTGCTCCTGAATTGGCACCCAAATGAAGTCTCACTAAATAAAAAATAACCAGTTCACATTTTACTTATTTAGGGTTTTGATAACTCACTTGTACATAATGATTCTCTGATGTCTCCTTAGCAATGAAAGCCTCCATTATAAACTCAACAACCTCAATAGTTGAGCGAAACATCCTACTTGACTGTCCATGACGATAGAACTGCAAAGATAGTAGATTTCGTTAGCTTCGTTAGCATCGGATAAATTCCCAAAAGTCATGTGCAAAGCTATTACTCATCAAAAGGTGTAAAGAAAGTTTGAGTACACTTAATAATAAAATAGGTGATAAAGTAAAAGTAAGAATCTTTTCAACCCTTTATGTCAACACACATTGCTAGATAATTCATTTCATCTCCTTGCAATGTCTAAAAGATAACAAATCACTTGAATATACAGTACTTCTTTTGAAACTTTGATAATATTAAGGAAAGCAGGATCAACAAAAGTTTTGAATATGCAATTACCAAATCTAATTTTCCATTTGCACGTCGTCTGCATTCAATATGCCACTCTCGAAGCCTCTCTTCAAATGAAGATTGATGTTGGATAGTCTGCAACCAATAGTTAATAGTGGCATCACAAAAATGAATGAACTCTAAAGATTTATGGATATATAAATTGAGATATTGATGTGAATTTCAATGTAAAAACATAGAGAAGAAATTCTAGAAGCCACCTTGTTCGAGTCTGTCCCAATTTGAAAATCGGGGGGTAGTACAAAAGATACAATCTCTTCCCCAACTAGCGTGCTTTTAGCCCTAGTTTTGGCTTTGGCTGAAGATGGATTTGATTGTGCCTAGGATTTAATCATATGTCATTTATCAATCAATATTCACTCCAACTCAGAAATGTTGTTCAAATCTTAGCAATGCACATGGGAACAATGTACAAAAAAAAAATCATCAAAATAATACCTTGATATTCGAGGCATTTATCCCACCATAATGTTCCGGTATACAATACGATATCGGATCCGGGTCAAGCACCTTATCTGAACTTTTTCTCAATTGTGAAGCAACTTCCTACAATCACAAATCATCAGTATTACACCTTATTATTAGAGACAACAATTGTGAACATATATACTATATTTATACATAGATCATGTAGTTGTAACTTTTTGCAAATGAAATCTAGTTGCGCACTCCATATATATATCCAGGTTTATCAAATATACTTCAAGAATCAAGATGAAGGAGTCATGTGCATCACAATGTTATACTATGTCAATCTTTTTGTGAAGACATCAGCATTCAAAAACTAAGTATTGAACCTCATAAAAGAAAATTTGAAAAAGCCATACTCTATAATAGTAAAATTACATTACATTTGTGTCATAGTCTAAATTACATTACATTTGTGTCATAGTCTATCTCACAAAAAATCAAAGAACAAAATAAACCTCACACGATATTTATATCCAAAAAACAACTTTATAGAAAGTTATAACTTACATTGACTATTGCTCTAAGTGATGTATACACTCGGTCACGTTCTCCTTGATTCGGAATGTCTGGTTTCTTTGAACCACATGCTTCATTCGATCCAATCATAACAAGAGACTTGTTTTTAGTGGAGACTGACCAATTAACCTGCAAGGATGAAAGAGGCAAAAAAGTACAAGATACGAGTAAAATAATTATCAAAGCATATACAACTATGTTCATCATTAAATGCTGCCCAATGATTCGAAACGAGAAAAAATATATGCTGCAAAATAGGATCTTGAACTATATTCATTATATTACCCTAATATAGGATTCTTACCATATGAGCATTATCATGTAATTGTACTTATTCATTTAGATATCTTTTTATATGATGGGGCTAAATTTCTATGCACTAGAAGAATAGACACTAATGTTCAAGGCGCTAGTTTGACTATACACATTATTAATGTATATGGAACTCATTTCCTTTAACCAGTATTATTCCTTATATATTAATAATGTTTACCATGACAAATTCTACGGTCTGATTAATTACAAAATCTAATAAAGATTTGGCATTTCAAATAACTGTCATTTGTGTTATTGTCCAACGAACAACAAATAACAGATAACGATTCATAAATCGAACTATGTAAAGGGTAATACATTCAAACCAACAACCCGAGAACAAGATTATCTATCCTTCCAATGTATATAAGCAAAAGCAACCTATTGGCCATTTTAATTCTATCCTCCGCAAAATCATATTCTAGTATACATGCATTTTATAAATATGCATACTCATAAAAAATATGGACGCACAAAAGACATATGAACATATAGATACATATAAATATATATGTAATTTGTTCTTTGTCAATAAAAGATTTAAGCATATTTTAGACATTTTATACAATAACAAAAATGAAAAATTGTCCAAAAAGTCTTAAATCCAGTGGCCAATTCAATCACAAACCTTTGAATTTTGTCAATTTAGTCAGAAACATTTTGACAATATACTAATGTAATTTTTCCAATCAATTTTAGGCGGAAATCGTTGACATGGACACCACCATCCCACATGGCTCAACCAATGCTAACGTCGACAACTCTTGCGATTTTTTTAAAAAATTTCTACATTTTTCTTTTTTTTTCCTTTTTTCTTTTCTTTTCTTTTCTTTACTTTTCTTTTCTTTTTCATTCATTAGCTAACTGGGGCCCCGGCAACATCAAATAGGCGAGGATCGTGATGCCCTTGCCTGTGGCTAACAACCCCACCAAGCAGAGTTTCAATGAAGGCAAAAAAAAAAAAGAACAAAAAAGAAAAAGAAAAATTCAGAAAAAAAATCAGAAATTTTAAAATAAAAAGGAAAAATCATCCACATAAAAAAATTTCGGCCAAAATTGGCCAAAAGGACTTGCAAATCCTCAAAAGGTTTAGGATTAAATTGAAAAAATTGAAAAGTTTAGAACTGAACTAGCCATCATACAATAGGTTTATAACTTTTTGGAAAAATTAATTGTTAGAATAAATATTTAGATTTGCATGCACTTAAAAAATAGAATTAGATTCTAACTTGATAGAAGTTACAATCTATGTAAAGTTTGTAGAATCAATTCACAGATCTAGATGATGGAGTTGTGGTAAATCAAATCTTAACTCTATCATAAACCAAATGACGTTGCTACAGAGCATAGGAATTATTTTTTTATTATCTATTATGAATCATAAATTTTGGTTTATTTTTCATAAAAAAAAAATCCATTTCTTTGTATTTGAAAAACGAATACCTGGTCAATAACCTAGTACAAAGGTCAATTGAGACATACCTCAATCATTTTCGATTGATCTGCACTTGTCTTTGGAGATGGTACCCCAGATAATCCAGCTTGGAATTGCTCTTGCGGTGAGGTAGGTGGGGTTGGCATTTTGCGGTTTTCCATTTGAAGGAGAGGAGACAGTAGATGTAGAGAATAAAATGGTCAATATTTCAAAGAACGCAGTTAAATAGAGCCAAACAATTTTGCCTATTTATTATGTTAAACTAGTACATGAACATCAATGCAATCTCATGAAATTTAATTTACCTAAGTTGGCAGTCAAAAAGAGCTAATTAGCCTCTCATATTCGCATAAAAGCTAAATTGAATCTAACCCTACTAAATTATAACCTTTTTCATAAATGCAAAGCCAAATATAATCATTAGGTACACCAACCTACCTTCTGTGTATTGCTTATTACAAAGGAAACTTCAAATGAGTTGGGCCAAGTGAAACTTGGAAAAACATATCCACTTTCGTGACTTTTAATTGATATACGGAGAATACGATTATTTGAAATTATTTAGGCGCTTTTGCAGCAGAGAGAGAGAGAGAGAGAGAGAGCCAAAGGAATTTTAGGAATGTAAAGTAGCACCAATATCATTTAGGTTACCAGTTGATGTGTGATTAGAAATACTATAATCAGAATTAACATTTAAGAGATTACCAAATTTTATGGATGTAAGCGGTCAAATGTAAAAGGTCTCAGGACATGCATTGATCCTTATCTCTTATGCATTTCAAATTCAAACCTGAAATGCTCATTAGACTAAAGCATTAAATGCCAGATTTTGCATTTTTGACTTCCATGAATGGCCTTTGCCTTTTATAGGGATCATTAAAACCGTAATCAGATCACATTAACTACAATGAACGATGAATTTAGCCTGATCATTTCAAATATCTAGCCACAACATCTTATTAGCAAATGAACTCCATTTTCGGTGCGACGAAAGGAACATACCCTTACTTCTGCAAGTTTGGAATAAAATTTTATTATAGGCTTGGTAAGAGCGAAGGAGATCACATGTTCGCTTGAAAAGCTAGTATGTATCTTGTTAATATTGGGATAATTGTCTAAAAAGTCATAAACCTATTATACAGTTGTAAATCAAGTCTTAAGCTTTTCAATTTGACAAATTTATTCCTAAACATTTTGACAATTTGCAAATATAGTCCTTATAGCCAAAATTGGTCGGAAATTACTGATGTGGCCACTAGTCACCTATGCGACATGGCCGTAGGATGGGCAATGCTATATGAACGACTTCTACAATTTTTTATCTTTTCTTTCTTTTATTTTTTTTATTCATTGTTCACTTCCTACAAAGGCCGATAGGGATCATTGGGGCCTCGACGATGGCCAATTGCGGGGGCAAGCCCTTGCCTGTGGCTGGCGAGGATCATCGGCCGTCTTCTAAGAAGCAAATAGTGAAAAGAATAAAATATATATACAAATATATATAATCAGAAAAAAAAAATTAATAAAATTGCAGAAATTGTCCACTTTAGCGTCGATGCGCCATGTAAGATGGCCATCAGTCGCATCGGTGATTTCCAATCAATTTTAGTTGGAAAGATTATATTGGTAAATCCTCAAAAGGTTTAAAATTAAATTAACCAAGTTGAAAAGTTTAGACTTAAATGATCGTTGCTTAATAGATTTAAGAGTTTTTGGACAATTTCCTGTTAATATCCACCAATATTACACAAGATATCTAAACCTTTCAGCCCAATTGATCATCATGACTTCATATTAATTGCTCTATCCATATAAATTGAGTAAGGCTTCATCAGTCGGATGACATGCATAAAATTTCAAGTACTCTTGTGTGCACTTTGTTATATGAGGACGAATGTTATCATCACTTTGAAGCATTTACCTCCATTGAGGTTTATACATCAGAACTAGGTCCAACAATCAAAAAAAAAAAAAAAAAAAAAAGGTCCAGCAAAAAAAATCAAGAAAATAAGGTTCAACCTATCTCTGGGAAAATTGTCCAAAAAATCCTAAACCTATTACACTTCTGCCAATTTAGTCCTAAACCTTTTAATTTTGCCAATTCAGTCCTAAACCTTTTCACTTTTTGCCGATTCAATCCATCCCGCCAATTTTGGCCAGAAAATGTTGACATGGACGCCGGTGGTGCCACGTAGGACCGCTGGCGCTGATGTGGATAATTTTTAATAATATTTTAATATTTTTTTGCATTTTTTTGAATTTTTTTTCTGTTTTTTCCCTTTTTTTTTCTTTTCTTTTCTTTCTTTTCTTTTTGGCTTTTTTCTTCCCTTTTCCGGTGGCCGGTGGCCGGCCACCCGCCACAGCCAGCCAGCTAGCCTCGCCCGCCACAAGCGAGGCTCGGCCGGGTGAGGAGGAGCCCCGGCGAGGGGAGCCCTCTCCCAGGCGTGGCCCAGCGAGGATCGCCTAGGCACACCTGGGCGAGGCCGACCCTCGCCCAAGCCAAGGCGAGGGTCGGCATCGCCAGATCTGGTAAGGGGAGCCCTCGTTGGGGCTCACCCTCGCCCCTGGCTAGCCAGGCATCGGCCGGGCGTCGACCGATCGAGGGCGAGGGCCGACCTCGCCGGATCTGGTGCGGGCGAGGCCGGCCCGGCTCGGCGAGGGGTCGACCTCGCCCGGCGACCCTCACCCGGCGACCCTCGCCGGGCCACGCCCGGGTGAGGGCTCCCCTCGCCGGGGCTCCCCCTCACCTGGCCAGGCCTCGCTTGTGGTGGCCGAGGCCAGCCGGCTAGCTGTGACCGGTGGCCAACCGTCGCCTGTGGCCGGTGGCCAACCACCGAAAAAGGAAATAAAAAAGCCAGAAAAAACAGAAAAAAATAATAATAATAATTCAAAAAATATTAAAATATTATTAAAAATTGTCCATGTCAAAGACTGGGCGGTCTAGGTGGCACCACCAGCGTCCATGTCAGCATTTTCTGGCCAAAATTAGCCGGATGGACTGAATCAGCAAGAAGTAAAAAGGTTTAGGACTGAATTGGCAAAATTAAAAGGTTTATGACTGAATTGGTAAAAGTGCAATAGGTTTATGACTTTTTGGATAATTTTTCCCCTATCTCTATCAGATCTAGCTACTTATATTAACAGTATTGTATATATAAACGAAAAATTAGCAAGATACAATACATACATATAAAAATCTTTCAAGGAGAATATTTTTTTTAATCTATGAATCGTACATGGTGCACAGAGGAAAATTAGATAAAATAATCGATAATAGAAGTTCAGGCAACTTAATAAGACCTTGTTTTTAGAATCTTTAAGCAAGGAAATTTTCTTTTAATTTGCCATCCTGTTTTATAAAAGCTTGGCCCATTTCATGTGGTACAAGTTCTAATGTACTTACGAAGTCATTAGATCGAAGCGACTAGGCTCTTATTCGTCTTGAACCACGTGTCTATGGAAGGAGGTGTTCATCCGATATCATTTATAGCGATGTGATACCTTATATCTAAGGCAAGGCGTCAAAAGAAATACTAAAATTGTGACCATTCATTGGTAATTATTTCCTTTTGAATAACATCACAATGGCTCTTTCATCAATTAAATGATCAAGATGTTATAAAACTTCACCCTGATCTAACACTTAATGTGGACCAAGACCCCAAAAGAAATACTTAAGAGTGTATTTGTCTGACAATAGGATTTATTCTACATGTACGTTTGTCGCTACCTGACTCCGTCAGTCATCCCTCGGTGGGAGAGGAAAAGATTGGGTTTAGAAGTACTAGACTATGGGAGTTCCCTAGCCGTACGTGTCCCAAAAGACGTCATCACCTCGTCTTTCGGAATTGACCATGTGAGTTCGCTCAATCATGATCATGAGCTCTCCCAAACTCGTACCTCACGTGATAGTGGAAAGTATCATGATTTGCATCCACACGATCAATACACCATGAAAAAAAAAAAAAGATCGGATGTGAATATCATATTTATGGGTATCGTTACCATAGTAGCCCTCCCAATAGTACTCTCAACCATAATGATGGCATCACCTCATCCTTTAGGAGATCTCCACATCGAATATGCAAATTATGGTGAATCTCGTCAAGACCCATACCCCTCATGATGGGTTTCTTTATTATCTATGAGTTGTTTAAGACAACCTAGATAAAAGTCAGGAGTTGCCACTAGTTTTGTTTTTGGGGGGTCGGCTAAAAAACCCTATCAAGGGTCAAGAGTGGTCCATCAATATTCATGCGACTAAAGATTCTAGGGTTCAGGAAATTGGGTTATGCTAATATTTTTAGTAGCGTCATTTCAGTACCTAACGATTTGTCATGTTTCCTAAGGTGTCCATGCATGTCTCTTTTACTTCTTCTTCTTTTCTTTTTTTTTTTTTTTTTTTTTTTTTTTGAGTCAATGAAACTAACTAAGTGATCATGCGTGAGTGGTCAATTTCATACCAATCTATTTCTATTAAAAGAGGGAAAAAAAAACAAACGATTGAAATTTAAAGACAGTGTGGTAAGTAAATACTCAAGAAAAAAGTTTAAGGATAGCAGTAAATCTAACATGTAATTCTAAACAAAAATAAATCCAGAAGAAAGAAAACCCGCAACTCGTCGGGTATTTATAGAATACGAGATAACCCAAAACATACATCGGGGAACAAAGGATACAAAAACAAGGTCGGATTGGACAATGACCATCCATCTTCGTCGTGTCTCAAAGGAAATCCACCTCCAATGACCTATTCTAAACATAATAGTAAGAATAGGTACATAAAATGGGAAAGAGACAATCAACATCACCAAAAACGATCACAATCATAAAGCAAACAAGAACAATCGGGGAATTGAAACAATATGCAAAATTGATAAAATTTGGCCTCAGGGTCGACCTTTGTGATTCATGCAATGATCCCTATAGGACACCTACCCCAATTCAGTTTTTAGGGCTCATAGCTATTGGTCACCATTGTCTTCTCGCATGGCAACCAATGCTAAGAAACCCCTAAAACAAGTGCTAAGGGTATCCTAAAGGTATCCCACAAACTCATGCATTGCACCTATACATACATCTAAAAATCACATGCATAGCAGAAAGTAATCATGCAAGTAGGCCCTTGTGCCTTGGTTCTCAATTAGTCAGAAAATTTTAGTGAGTCAACATTAGATCAATTGTTCAGTCGACAAGCGCCAAGCATAATCACAGGCGTTCAATGAACATAAAATAATTAATGGGTTCAGGTGATGCTCAAAATTCATTTAAAAAATGATTAATAGCGAGTTATGAGAAAAGACACTAATGATAGAACAAAGTTGTGTCATGATTATGGAACATATTTAATCATCAAGGCTAACTTGGGTGCATCCTGTGCACTATGATCGAGCTTCACAGAGGCTCTAAATATATTCCAAACCTTAAACAACATCAATGTCAAGCCAAAAGCATAATTTGAAAATTTAGAATGCAAAACATTACATGAAAGTTTTGTGCGTGAGCATGGCTTCAACTAAAACCAAGCTCAAAATAACAAGAACATGAAATTTCAGGTGGTTTCATGACGTTCGAAGCGTTTGAAAAGCATGATAAATTGTTTTTTGTTTTTCGAAAATTTTTGTGCATGAAGTTCAAAAGGTAAGGATCAAAACTCATGAAGACATGTAATCTTAATTCAGTATGCAAGTTGTCCTGAAAAAATTCTAGAAGAAAATCACACCAGTGGATTACAACAAAAATCGTAGAACAGGGCAAATAAGATCAACTCAATTGAGAAGGAATCCATGGATAATTGGTTCCGAGACAATTACCCAACATCAAGCACATCATGAGGAACAATTTCATGGGAAACTTTTTCTAAGGTGAGCTACGTAAGAATTTATAAAAATTCAAGAAAGCATGGCATCACATCAAAAATGTAACAAGACAACAGGGTATTATTGCAGATCAATAGTGATTTGACCCAGTAAAAAAAGTCTAAAAAATATGAAATTTCACCACAACGTAGATAAGAGAAAGACAAACAAACTTCATTGAGAACCTGACCTTAGAATCCTTAATAAGATAATCATACAAAAATTAAAATAGCACAGACTAGCAAGAGCAAAACATGGATTCCGAATTTCACTTGAGACAGATTTCTAGCCTAATTTGACAAAAATAGAAGATGGGTCAAATGACATGCAAATCATTCAAATTTGGTATCATCGGAAAGATTAAGACGAACCCTAAGACTTTCTAAGAGTTGACTTCATGGTCAAACAGCGACAATCACAAAGGCGTGCAAATCAGCCACAAGCAAATCAAAAAGTAATGCATGATTAATGACTTATAAGACCACCTAAATAATGCATAAAAATTGTGAAACTCACACATGACCTAGGGCTAAATGTGGTGGTCAAATTTGGTTGAGACAATAACCCTAAATCGGAATGCAAAAAGTCACATGAATTCATTTACATCGAAAGGTGCTTTGTCATTTAGATCAAAATGCATAGCAATTTTAGCTATTATTTGCCAACTTGATGTACAGTTTTCATATAATAAATGACATTCAAATGGGGCATGCCATACATCAATGTGAAGCTTGCAAAGTGCTCTTAACATGTCTAGAAGACTCGAGACCTAATTTGGCTCTTAAGGAGCTCAATGAAGATGTTTTCATGGGTTCATGATCAGCATTAATCACAACAAGTATAGCACAAAACATGAGTGATTTTCGATGACTTAACGACATGCTAAAATTCTATATGTAGAATGCAATGTCATGAGCATTTCTCGTGAGACACCTAGACCTAATTTGATTCACATGAGACAACATAAAAATGACAAAACTGAACCATGCAATAACCTTCACAAGTTGCAGCAACATTAATGCATCTTCGCACGGGAAATTGACATAGTAAACGACAATCATTTGGCACAAATTATACCTAGCTAGAAATTTTGTAATGCATACTACAACTCTTATAAAGGATGGGACCTAATAGACATATTTAAGACCTCATTTCAGAGCAAACATAGGCCGGACTTAGAACAGGGCAAACTGACCTAACAACAATTTTTCGAAGTTTTGCCTAACCAAATCAATTCCAAAAATTATGAAAAAAAAAAAGATATGATATTACCATGATATTTTCATGCAATTTTCATGAAGAAAACGCCTCCAAATCCAAATACAAAAATTAGTAGAAAAATAGTAAACAAGCAATTCATTCAAAGACAGAACATCAAAACAATGCACAAATCACAGCAAAATCGACGAACTTCCGAGGCATAATTCAGGTACTTGACCTCCGTTCGGGGCCTAAAACCTATCAAATCGAAGCTTGTCAAATGTAGATCACATGTGTAGAACAATTCAAGGTCAAAAAAATGATGCTTACTACCTCAGATCAGTCTCAACATAGAGTCAACCTCAAGGCTATGATTTTTGCAAATCAAGATAAATAAAAAACAATCAAGATAAAACACATCTTCAATCACTATAAACTCATCACATGTCATCATTTAATATCTAAAACTTCAGATCTAAGTGTAAAACATGATCGTAGGTTCGAATCCTAACCCCGATCGACTAGCTCGATCTTGCTTCATCAAATTCATGATTCAAGTATTAACTTTTTGCGTTTTCATTGAACTCAAACGCAATCGAACGACAATCAGACCTTCAGATCACTTCACGAGCTTTGGGGAACATCGGACTAATATTGAGGATTCATAGGAGAGCTGCATCAAGCAATTGAACCGCTGGTTCACGAGCTGAAGAAGACCAGTTCGATTCGGATTGGTTTTGGACCGCCAGGTAGGATTGGGCCACCGGAGGATTTTTTATGGCTGTTCGGCCAATTCCCAACCATCTATGAGGGAACCAGCGATGGTTAGACCATTGAAGAAGGTTGTCGAACTGCCAGTTTGGCCGAGTGAAGACGTTGGAAGCTCAACTAGCGTATCCGCCGGTCTTAAACTCCGATCGATGGATCAACTTAGGCAGACACCTCTGACAACCACTGGAGCCAACAGCAGCTCCAATCAACACCAAGGACGAGGGAGGGAGGCCAGAGACGGTGGTGCTGCACCAAGGGCCACCGATCAAACCATGAACCGACGGTCGTCAGTCGCACACATGAGGGAGGAAGGCCAAGAGGAAAGAGTGGGAAAGAGAAGGAGAGAGACATTTTTAGAGAGAGAAAATGTATCTATAGATCTGAAATCTTATCAAAATGAACCTCCTAAAAGTTTTGGAGGGAAAATTCTTATATAATCTTGATTAAAGGTCAAATCTCGATTGTCGATTCAATCCGACTATCGAAACTTGATCTAATGGTCTAATTATGCTCATTAGGGGTTGATCTTAATTAAAATGTGTCCCACGATTTTGATTAGATGGTTTTGATTTGCAAAAATGAGAGTTTAAACGTAAATTACAATTAGAGCCTAATTAGAGTCAATTTTGTAATTTCACGAAAATTCGAGGGTGTTTTCGTAAAATCTGGACACCCAAGGGACGTAGGAATAAGGTGCACGTGACAAGGAGCTGATGGATGGTCGTCGACGATCAAGAATTAGCCAGCAAAGGGCCAAACCGACCTATCTTGCCAATGGCCAGTCAGACCAATTCAAACCAGTTCGATCAATTCTTGGTCAGTTCTGGCTTATCAATCCTTGCGGGCTAAATTTTATGCAATTTAATATCTAAACAACCAAATTGATAAGAAAACTTACTCAATTTGAATGAAAACAGTCCAATTCTAAAGAGAATAGGCCAAATAAATTACATAAATGTGATCCATTGATTTTCTATTGACTTAATTGCTTGATTATCACAAAAAATAATGGATCTATACCATGGGTACACATAATTGACATTACAAGCCAAATCGAATAATTTTACAGTTTCTTGATTAAAATCGCAAATTAATCGAAATTGAATTCAATTAATATTGCGAGATATCTATTCGACTAATTGTCCATGCTTAAAATAACATATTGCATTCAAATTAACCTTGAATTGACGTCATGACTCTTATCCTATCGAGATTTAATAATAAAATCGAACCCTGATTTGTGAAATTAAACATTATTCTCAAATGTGTCAACTTGAATTTCTTCAATTGAAGCTCATTAATTTGGTTTTCCTATATCCAAGAAGGTGGAATTCCTTAAATTGGAAAGTTCTCAAGTAAATCTCTCAAAATGGTAGATTCAGACTTATCTTGAGAAAATGAGTGGAATGAAAGTGTCTATTCGCAAATTATAAAGAATTAATTTGGACTCCCTGATTAGGGCTTAAAGTGACAATTCGCATTTCGACACGACCGTTCTCGAAACTAAGTGAACGAGTGAATGAGAAATAGTCCCTAGATCAAATGTTGTAAAAGAAACTAGAACTAATTAAAGAATGAAATTAATTTTATTTTTGGTCAATTTCAAACCTAAAACCGAAAAATTCAAGAAACAAGGTTTTTAATCAATTTTCACAAAATTTTCGACACTAAAGTGAAATGTTTTGTGGTTTTTTTATTTTTTCAATTTTTTGGTCAAAAATTTGATCAAAAAGTCAACTTGACTTTTCTTAAAAGGTTAATTTGTGTGTCAAATTATTGAAATTTTCGAAAATTAACTTGGCTAAAGTTAAATCTTTTTGTGCAAAAAAAATCAACTTTTGACTGGAATTGACTTTTGGTCAATGTCAATTGTTTGACTTTTTGGGTTTTCAATGGAAATGAATAGGAAATTGTCTAAAAATGACACAAATGCTTTGGGAGTTGAAAATAAGCGTAGATCTGGAGATTCCCAAATAGGTCAACCTTTTGAACTACAACGACGTTTTTTTGTCAAGAAACGGGCTCCATTGAAATCGAAAACCCTAATCTCGATTTTTTTACTTTTAATGACGTGTCAATTAAAAATGAGGTGTCAACAACGTCCAATGTCATTTTGGGTTGTATAAGCTCACACTAACAATGATACCAATACTATAAGTAAGCGAATTTGTGACACCTCAAATTCGCACATGGAGTGTGACGGAGATGGTGGAATAATATACGAGTAACAATTCAACATGAAATGGTCATTACTTGAGTTTTTCTTTTGAGGGTTTAGCCAAGTGAAAATGAGACAGGTTATTATAATCTTTTAAAAGAATGCAAACAGCTTCTTTGAGAGAAATTACAGAGAAGGTGTAAGGATACAACGATTTATGAATTATTCCACCTTGAAAGTAAGAATTTCAAGATAAGTTCATTAGAAGTCTTAAAATTTATTATCAAATTACAATAAACTCTTAAACTTATAAATAGTCCGATCAAGTCAAAAACTTATTCAAATAGTGCAATCAGGTCGCTTTATTAAGTAAATTAATTTTAATTGTCAAAAAGAATTCCACATCCATAAATTTCATTAATTTCTCTCTCCTAGTTGACTTTAAGGAGCTCATGGTTGTTCCAAAAACACTAGAACAACATTATTAGATCCACCAACTAAGCCCACTCACACTTAAACGACATTATCAGATCTCATCATTAATGAGATTTATAGGAAATTGGGGGAAAAGGAGAAAAAGAAAATTTGGGTGGAATATTTTTAAAAGTTAAAAAATTTGCTAGTAAGGAAAAAATGGACGATGTAAAACAGTGGAGATTTTCTTTGCATTTTCCTCTCCCACCTTTTTCCCATATATAACAGGAAGCTTTAAAACTTGCATTAAGCACCTAAAGATTGGAAAATAAAATCAAAAGCAAACAATAGTGCCAAAAGATATAAAAATTTAATTATTTGATTTTATTCTTAGTTTGATAAGTTTTTTTTAAATTAAATAGACTATATCATTTATTTCACTCTTAGCAAAATAGAGTAGGTTGATCTAAGTTAACAATGTCGATTTATGTGTATTATTTGAATAAATAATTATATTGTTCGAGAATGTAGTTTTGAAATGATGTTTAAAATAGACTGTCATTTAAATATATATATTGAAGATAATTTCTCTTTATTTATATTTAATTCAAGAAAATTTTGAAGTTTGAGGTCAAAATCGATAAACTAATGCTTATTGATCTCGTGTGGGACACATGGTAAATTTATTTCATGGGCCTTACCACGTGGCCTCCATGGAGGCGGACTAAAGTGCCACATGGTGACCACATAGAGTGAAAAATCTCCTAACTTTGACTTTTTATATTGGTGTATTAGAAATTCAAGATAGGATTATTTTTTCCTTCAATCACTCTGTTGATTTGTAAGTTACGAATTGGACATCATTATATGCAAAATAACTTAATACAAAAAATTATTTGAGAAAATTGTCAAAAAAGTCCTAAACATATTATATGACGGACCAATTCAGTTCTAAATCTTTTAATTGTGCTAATTTAATCCTAAATTTTATGACAATTTACTAATTTAATCATAAACCTTCCAATTGTATTGACTTAGTCCTTAACATTTTGTTGATTAGCCAATCTAGTCTTTTCGGCCATATTTTGATCTGACAATCTAGTTAGCACCAACCATCATACATGATAAAACCAACACTGACATGAATAATTTTCTAAATTTTTCTTTTTTTTTTCCTTTTCATTTCTTTTCCTTTTTCCCTCTACTTGCCATTGCCAGGCCTAAGGTCGCCAGAGGAAAGAAGAAAGAAAAAAGTAAAAGAAAACATAATAAAAAAATTGTAAAAGTTAACATGTTATCATTGGTCGTGCTATATAGCACAGTCAATATCCATCTTAGTGATTTTATATTGGTAAAAGATTTAGGATTAAAAACATTATGACTAAATTGGAAAAATTGAAAAGTTTAAAACGAAATTGACAAAATTGAAAAGCCTAGTACTAAATTGACCACCGCACGATAATTTTCCTTACAGCCGTGGGTAACTATTACCGCCAATGATGAGGGTAACTTAAGGAAGTTTTCGATAATATGTTTGAAAAGATAATAACCCTAAGGACAAAAACCTTCTCCTCCCCTCTCCTCCCCGGAAGTCATATGTTTTTTGTTTTTTTTTTTTTTTGGTTAATTTCACATTTGGGTGATATTGATATACGGAATCCACCAATACGGCAAGCAATTTCTGACGAGAGACATTCACACGAGACATGCGCGATAAGGTAATTTGAGTTCTGGTCGAGTTTAATCATGTCGTGTCATAAAATGGGTCAAACTCGTTTATACACAATGCATTAAATTTTGTTGCTCGCTGGTTGACCCTAATACACATTTGGATACATCAACATACGTTAAAACACATTGTACAAGAAACTTACATGTTGAATGTGCTGAACGCGTCGAACTAGGTAACTGATTAATTAAACCTATTGTGTTCCAATTTTCATGAATACGGCACGATTAATAAAGATTTCATGATTAGATCATATTAATATTGACACGACACGACTGTGACATAAAGAGACGGATATATCTAGATGATAAGTCTTGGGAGCCTACTTTTATCCATTCTACTTCCGACGTACAAAAGATGAAAGTTAATGATCAAATACATCGACAATTGTTGAGTATTTCTGATGTTATAATAATTAAATATTAAATCACGCATTCGTCTAATAGTTTAAGCTTTTAGAATAGTTTACTAGTTAATTACTCTAACACCTTAAAAGCCAAAGTACGACACTAATTAACTTGATAAATATATTGCTACAAGAAAATTTAAGAATACATCTTTTTGTCAATAGATAACAAGAGAGGGAAAAATATGAAATTAAGTGGTAATTAACTTATTACAAATTTTTTTTTTTTTACGAACAAGAGAATAATTTTGAGAAAATTGTCATAAAAGTTCCAAAGATATTGCTTTTTGTACCAATTCAGTCTAAAACATTTTATTGATGTCGATTTAGTCCTAAACATTTTGATTTGATGTCAATTTGGTCCTTCGGACTAATTTCAATTAGATATTGCAAATGTGGCATGGCCAACACTAAAGTGAATAACTTTTAATAATACTATTCAATTTTTTAGTTTTTCTTTTCTTTTCTTTTCTTTTCTTTTTTCTCCTCCTTCCTCTAGCCAATCGTCGGACCTCAATAATCTACTAGAGATGAGGGCCAACAAGGCTTGACCTTATAGGATATGATGAGGGTTGAGCTGTTAGGAAAATGTGACTTCGAATTGGATAGAACAATGAAAACGGATCTTTAGAGTACTCGAGTCGGACTTTGAGGTGTGATATTACTTTCTTTAAGGATTTATTTGCCCCACAAAGTTACTAATGGTCACCAGCAAATATTTTCTAGGATACAACAAAGTCTCAAAATGAGAATACTAGATAGCAATTCTAGTATTTATCCAGGTTCTCTCTAGGAAACAATTGAAATGATGGCTGTAGTTTTTAGAAAAAAGACTCGAAAAGATGAAAAATGATCTCTCTCGTTCTTCCTCAATCTAACATGTATATATAAAACAGTCTTAAAAACGTAGGCAACTTTTCGTGAAAAGTTGCGAAAATGAACAATCGTATTTTTTCGAAATTGCCCAAAATGAACAAAGGTGTCCATTCGTAAGAAGATAAAACTGAACAAATGCAACCCTTCGGGAAAGGTTGCAAACTGAACGGATATCTTAAAGATTCGGAATAAGAAAAATAATTATTATTTAATAAATAAAATTTCGAAATTATTATTTATTTATTAATTAATTAATTAATTTCCAAAATTCTCAACAAAAAACAACCTTTGAATTGATTAAAATTAATAACCGTATGAAATAAAAAAAATTAAAAAAAAAATAAAGGAATTAATGCTAATTATTCACGCACCAAGACGCGTATGGTGGTGGATCTAGCCCACCCCAATCATTCCTTTAGATACACAAAGAAAACCTCACACTTATAAATTTAGCCAATTTCCTCCTCTTTCTCCTATGTGGGACAAAGAGAAAAGTACTTAGTTTGCTTTACAAACAAACTTCCAACATGAGCCTCACCTAGCCTCGTCGAATCTAGCTAGGTCAAGCCTTGCCCATGGCTGGTGAGGCTCGATCATCACCAGATCTTACTAGGGCAAGCTTCGCTAGCCCATCGCAAGGCCACCCTTGCGGCCTCTGGCAAGGGCACTAAGCTTGCAAGAGCCTGGCGAGTTCGCCCTCAATCTCGCTCATCGGTGACCGGCTAGAGAAAGGAGGAGAAGGGAAAAAAGAAAATAAAAAAATAAAAAAATTCGAAAAAAATTAAACTATTATTAAAAGTTATCTACGTCAATGTCAGTCATGTCACGTCAATAATATCCAGTCAAAATTAGTCGGAATAACTGAATTGGTATTAGGTCAAAAGGTTTAAGGCCAAATTGGCACCAAGTCAAAAGATTATTAAAGGCTTGGGATTAAATTGATGCTAATGCAAAAGATTAAGGACTTTTCTGACGCTTATTTCATATTGTGCACAAATGTTAATGTTAAAAAAACTCTACTCGATAGTGGGATTAAGGGCTACATTTCCACTCAATTGCCCCGTCTAATCAATGGATTACAGATTATCAACATCGCATTCGTATGAAATCAATTCCATGGGAAAATGACACTACAAGTGTTATAATTTTATTCAATGCTTACTTAATGTCTTAATTTATAAATTTTGTAACTTTTTTTCTAATCGCTTAGTGCCATATAACTTTTAATCAATCACTTGAATGTCATAACTTTTTTAAAATATTTACTAAGATTTCCGGCACTTGAGTGACTTAAGTAATCGATTGAAACTTACTATACTCGAGTAATTGAAAAAAAAAAATTACGGCACTTAAATTAGCACCGTACAAAAGTTATAATATTTATAATAGTATTACAAGGCCAAGTTTCGTCAAGATGTTGGAACGGGTCTCAGTGTTGGACTTGACCTGCGTCCCGCGGTTGGCCGGCACGCGCTTCGAGAAAGGGGCGAGTGCATGGCGCGAACGTGCGAGAGGCGGGTAACGTTAACAAACGGAACCGAGTGCTCAAAACATTAAAAATATAAAATATTTAAAAAAAAAAAAAAAAAAAGAAAAAAGTTTGATTTCTTTCAATCCCAATCGTTCGCGTAGGGAGGCCTCCATCTCGTTCCTGCGCACAGTGCGCACACGATCACTTCTCTCTCTCTCTCTCTCTCTCTCTCTAGAGCTCGCTCTCTCGCTCCTCTTCGCTGCCAATCGCGACAGACTACTCTCTCTCTCCTCTCTCTCTTCTCTCTCTCTCTTTTTTTGCGTGGAAGACGATGAGTAGCAATCATCATCCGCGGCAGGGGTCGGCTCGGTGCTAGCTCGGCGCCACGCTGATTCGCCGCCCGCCCGCCCGCCCCCGAAAGTGGAACCCGCCTCCGCCGCCCGCCGCCGCCGCCGCCGCCGTCGCAGCAGCAGCAGCTGCGAGATCTCCGCCGCCGCTCAGGTCCTTTCTCCGCTTTTCTCGCATACCCTTTTGCTCGTCGTCCTTGATTCTTTCCTTCGCTTCGACGGGGGCCTTCCCGGGTTCCGGTTGACTTTTCTTGGGTTTCGATTCGATCGCCCGCCGCCGCAATTGGGTCGGCGATCGGCTTGGCCCCCGGCCATGTCTAGGGCTTCCGTTGTTTCTTGCTCGCTTTTGGGTTTGGGGTTTGGGGGTTTTCTTGGCGTCTTAGGTTCTTGGTCGGCGGCTTATGTTAATGATTACGCTGATCCTCTGTTTTTGTTATCGAGAGGGAATTCTGTTGGCTCGGTGTGTTTCCAGCTCTTGAGTGAATCTGCTGCTCTTCGTTTCGCTACGTGCAGCTCGAGAAACGCTGTTCCGAGGTTTTTGAATTCGGCTTGCGAGGAGTAAAGCTGTTGCATCCATGGGAGAGGAGACGTCCGATACCATGAACCTGGATTTGAATTTGGGGCCTGTTTCCGATCAGGACGTGGACATGACCGCGCGAATCTCGGATTTCGAGACCTGGTACGAAGGGCAGATTCGCATGGTGAGAGAAGCTAGCAGGATGAGGGAGGCCAGGTTGAGGGGTCGGCAGCGGTGGAGACGGCGGGCAGCTCGGATTTCGCCGGACGCTCGGAACATTTCCGTGGACCTCGACCACCTGGTGATTGACTCAGGTAATGTGACGACCTTGCACACCGGTGAGGGGAGTGTTCCTGCTGAGGATAGATTAGATGCCGAGGGGCCCAAAGTTTGTGAGAACAACACCAGTTTTCTTGTAGACACCAAGTCGGAGAAGAAGGATGACGTGGCGAAAGGTAGTGAGACTGATGGGAGCTTTTTCGATTGCAATATATGTTTGGACTTGGCTAGAGAGCCTGTTGTGACTTGTTGTGGTCACTTGTTTTGCTGGCCATGCCTTTACCAGTGGTTACACATTCACTCAGATGTGAAGGAATGTCCCGTTTGCAAGGGAGAGGTAACTACTAAGACCGTGACTCCAATATATGGGCGTGGGAACAATACTTGTAGGCCTGAGGAAGATTTGACTCTCAAGATCCCCGTGAGGCCAATTGCACGTCGTGCTGAAAGTTTCAGGCAAGTTGCTCAGAGATCTCCTCTGCATTTCCCTATGGAGGACATCATTCGGCATCTCGGGGGTAGATTTGATTTGACCCAGGATTTGACTCAGCCACCTGAGTCTAGTGATATCCGCGAAACATCAAGGAGTAATTCTGTGCTAAATCGAATTTGGACTTCTCGTGGAATGCGTAGAGAACAAACTGTAAATGCGCCACCGCCTGATGATGATGTTCATTTTCTGACGGACAACATTCACAATACTGATCGGAGAGAGAGCCGCCGACTCGCTTTATTGCTTAGGAGATCACATTCTCATAGAAATGCTCCAGTTCCCATGGAAGCATATTTCCGCGATTATAATATAGGAAGAAATGAGGAGCAGCCTCCTTCTGTTGATGATAGAGATTCTTTCTCAAGCATTGCTGCTGTAATAAACTCAGAAAGCCAAATGGATACTGCTGTTGAGATTGATTCGATGGTATCCCTTTCGACTTCATCTTCAAGAAGAAGAGGTGATGCTTCTAGGACTTCTGATGTTGACAGTGGGGATTCTCGTGCTACCAGGAGGAGGCGACTGGACTGAAACATTACTCAACCGATCCAAGTATTCATACTCTACATCTGTACAAGCGTGAATTGTTGCTTAAAAACTGCTTCTGCATCTCTGCTTTAGTCTCATTTTTCTTCCAGATAGTTGTGGCTCAGGTATTTATGAAACTTTTGAAACCCTCCTGCTTTGTTTGGGTTATAAGTTCCTTCGTATAGGATCTTCTGCTGTTGATCGGCTGCAGGCACTTCAGATATGAGTCTTGACTCATGCAATAGTATTAAACAAAAAGAATCCGTCAGCATCTCTTTGTTGTGCAGTAATGAGTGGTGCAGAACTACTAGATAGTAGATGTTTGCTTGAGCTTTGATCACTGTTGATCACTCAAAATGAAGATTGTCCTTTTTTCGCTGCCATGTCCACGCATCGGTGACTTCTTTTCGACTTTTATGGACTTACTGAGCTAGTGATCAGCTGAATTGGGTAAAAGGACCTTGTTCTATCCAAGAGAATTTTTAGATCAATGACTTGTCTTTGGAAAAGTTCATGTACAATGAATAGTTAATTTCTGAACCCCAGATGATTCCTGAGTTCATATGGACATCGATGCGGTGAGAAATAACATCCTAATATCTTGTACTGTTCTTGTTAAGATTCAGTTCTATTGGCTCATTCTGAACGACTCATGAGTTCGAAACATATTTTGGTGGATTGAGATGGCTTGGAGTGGGTAAGGTGTGGCTAGGATGAGAAGTTTTGCGCTTTTCCTCATTCTCTTTCAAGGGCCAGGCGGACGACCACTGTCTTTTTATGGCTACTAACTCATGCATATTCTTCAAGAGGCTAACAGCTCTAGGGAATGATGGTAATTCATCGCTTGCACACAGGTTGTGGATGCTGAAATTTGCATTCCCATTGAGCATCTGGTCATGATCATATATGACTACCTGCCCTATTTCTCATCCTGATAAAGTGACTACGGAACGTATCTATTCTTCACTGACATAAAGGTGCATTCTCAAACAAGCAGCTTCTCGCTCCTGCTTTTGAATTTTATCTTACAAAATTACTCTCTTGTATTTCTTCGTGTCACGGTCAGGATCTCATGGTTATTGCGCAACAAGCCTTTTGATGCGTGTGTCCCCGCACGTGTGCGCAATTAAGTTCTTTGGTCATCTGTCGATTAACACTATCGAGTTGGTGGTCGATGTGGTAGAAGATGGGACCTATGGTGCAAAAATTTCAAGTTCGTTCTCAGACATCTCTACGGTTTCTCTGCCTAGCTTGTTTCGACCTCTTTTGGGGGCAAAGCCTTCCGATCTTTAACATGCCTAAGTCATCAACCAAAACCCGTTGCTTCTCGTTGCGAGATTGCGAATGCCCGTCCGACATCAACACAGCCCTCCCCGCTTCCGATTGATATCGACCGCCAAACCCAATCTCCAGATACCACAAGCAGCTAGATTGCCTCCCCGAGCTGGTAATCGTTCTTGATTCTCAAGTCCAGCAACTCGCCTCATCGAAGGACGGCAAAACAATCCATGAAGGATTGTTCAGTCTCTTTATTTAAGCAGGCATGGATTATACCAAATCACGGGCCTAACAGCCCGACCCAGATTTATGTGGGCCTGGTCATGTTTTTGGACTTATCGGGTCAAGCCCGATCATAGGGTTGCACGTCGCGTCAGATCTCCATATCACGTGTGTAGTTTCATGCTGTTGCCAAGGGAATATAAGAGAGTTTCAAGCTTTCCGGTGGTTTCAAGGAAGAAATAAACCTTGTGGTTCCATATTCCGTATCTATAACTATACGTCTCTGTGAGGAAAAACGATTATTGTATTATTCAATAAAATTTAGCATATATACATCAAAATAAACTCTAAAAGTCCTAAAGACCAGTTTACATTTTGTACTTCTAACACTTCCCCTCAAGCTGGGGCATAAATATTAATCATGCCCGGCTTGTTATAAATATGTTCTATCCTCCCATTACCCAAAGATTTAGTAAAGATGTCTGCAAGTTGTTCGTTAGTTTGAATATGACTGGGAAGGATTATTCCACTCTGCAACTTCTCTTGGATAAAATGACAATCAACCTCAATGTGTTTTGTTCTTTCGCGAAACACGGGGTTATGCACTGCATCTTTATTATCGCACCATAGAGTCATGGGTATTAAACTCGATCAATAATTGTCAAATTCATACTAATTCACATGTCACTTATGCCATGGCTCTATATGCTGACTTAGCACTGGAGCGGACAAGAACACTATGGGTGTGTTTGGGAAGACTTTTGGGGAAAGTTTTTAGGAAAATGCAAAGACTTTTGAGTTAAAGGTGTTTTCCAAAATGCAAACTGTGTTTGGTAAATTGTAGTTTGAAAACCCTTTGTGAAGTACCTTTGAACAAAATAGTATTTGGGGGACAAAAGACTTTTATAATAAAAAAAAATTACTAAAAGGAAAATAAAAGAATTTGACCAGCGTGGGTCATAAATACAGACATTATTTACTTAAAATTTTAGTTAAATTCACATCAAAATAGTTTATAACTTATAACCTAAAATAAAATCCAAGTTTGGACTCTTTTTTAATGAAATTCCAGTAAAAATCAAAGTTTTCTTTTGGTCATTTTCCCAAGTGCCGCACGATGCACAGCTCCTTCTTCTGCCCACCAGACTCGACCTAGACCCTTGCCGGCGATCCCCAACCTCACCGCCCCCATGCCGCCGCAGCCGCCGCCGCCGCCGCCGCCACCGGCTCGCCCGACCCACTCCTCCCCGTCGCCCGCCCGGGTACTCCGACGAGACCAGCCCCCGGACCCTCGACTACCCTCCCTTCTTCGCCTTCCTCGAGCTCCTCCTCTCCTTCCTTGCACCGTGCCGTCGACCCCGTCATTGTCCACCTCCACCGCGGCCTCGGCTACGCGCGCGCCTCGACCTCCGGCGACCCCGGATGCGGGGCGACGAGCTCACGCGCGACGCGCGACCCGATCGGCCGTCGCCGAGGCTACGTAACCCTCGCCCGAGGTCGAGGGACCTTGGCGAGGGCCGCACCTAGGTCGCGCGACCCCGATCGGCCGTCACCAACTCAGATCTAAGCCATGAGGACCCAGATTTGGGCCACCGCGACTCGCCGGGGCGGCCCCTCGCCCGACTCTCCTACGACGATCGCCTAGGTTGTCGCTACCACGCTGGCGTCCCTCTAGCCGTCACCAACCCCTCGCAGTCAGGAAGAACCAAACCGGCCACCTCGACGGAGAAGATGAACAGTGTCGACTCACAAGGGCAAAAAACGTAAAAACAAAAGGTTTGTAAGGACAATTTCAGGAAAAAAAAATTATGAACAGTGCCGCGTGGGCATGCCGAAAAAGCCTAAAGCCCAAGGCAGGTGAGGACCTGCCTTGGGCTTTCAGCCTTCACAAGGCTAGCATTTGGAGAATGAGGGTTCAAAATTTTTTACCAAACACCCCTATACTTGGCCTAAAGGCCTTTAGCCCCCCAAAGCCCCTTTCAAAGCAGTTTTCAAACGCACCCTATGTTTCTTACTCTTCAATGATACTAGATTTCCTCCAACCAAGGTAGCATAGCTAGTAGTTGATCTCCTATCATCGGGAGATCCAGCCTAATCAGCATCGAGAATCCTTCAACCCTATTATGACCATGGTTTTGGTAGACAATTCATTTTCCCCGAGCTTTCGTCAAATACCTCAATATCTGAATAACGCATCCCGAGAGATGTACGAGGGGAAGACAAAAACTAACTTAACACACTAACTGGAAAAGCAATGTCTACTCGAGTAACTATGAGATAATTCAGCTTACCTACTTGTCTTCTATTTCTCTCAGGATTATTAAGCATCTCTCCTCCCTTAGTAACTAGTTTAACCCCCTGTTCCATGGGTGAATCAAGAGGCTTTGATCCTATCCTGTCTCAGTGAGCAAATCCAAGACATATTTTTGCTATGACAGAACAATACTTTTCTGTGACTACGCCACCTCGATTCCTAGGAAATATTTCAAATTTCCTAAGTCCTTAGTTTGAAACTGTTGCTGAATATAGGTCTTGAGTTTAGCTATACCAACCAAGTCATCTCCTAAGATGATAATATCATCAACATACACAATCAAGAACAGTTTGTCTTCCCCTGATTGTTTATAAAAAAAAAAAAAAAAAAAAAAAAAAAAGAATGACCATTTCCATATTTGGATAGCCCAAAAGAAAGTACAACCTCAAAAAATATTCAAAACCATGCTCGTGGGGCCTGTTTCAAATCATTTAGACTTTTTTAATTTGCAAACCAGTCGAGACTCCCCCGAGCAACAAACCCCGAGAGGTTACTCCATATAAAATTCTTCATGAAAAGTACCATGCAAGAACGCATTCTTGGCATCAAGCTGAAACAAAAGCCAGGTATATGTTATAGCAAGAGAGATCAAAATACAAATAGGAGTAAGTTTGGTAACAAGAGAAAAGGTGTCCAGATAGTCAACCCCATACACCTGAACACACCTTTTGGCAACAAGTCTTGCTTTTAAACGAGCAAGAGAACCATTGAGGTTAACTTTTACAGCATAACCCATCAACAACCAATAGCAGTTTTTTTCCTGGAGGAAGTGGTACTAAGTCCTAAGTTTGAATAGTCTCACGAGCCATTAATTCTTCTTTCATTGCTATCCTCCAGCTAGAACTTTGTAATGCCTTAGCGACAGACTTGGAGACAGGATATTGTTCAATAGTAGTTTAAAAAGCCCGAAAAGTAGGAGACACAAAAGAGTGTGAAATAAAATTTGCAATAGAATGTTGCGTTCAAGTACGTGTACCTTTGCAATGAGCAATAGGAAGATCAAGATCAGATACAAAAGGAAGGTCAACTAATGGTGGATCTAGAGCAGATAATGATGTAGTAGTGATGGGTGGAGCGGGGGGAGCAGCAATTACTCGAGGATGTTGAGTATAAACCTAAAGAGGAGTTGGTTCATGTGTAGATACTGGTGACACAGTTAGAATAGTTGATGGAATGGTGGTCACATACAAGTCTTCATCCAATTCAAACATAGTATTCAAAATATCATAATAAAGAGTATATTCGAAAAATGAAACATCAGCTGTTATAAAATACTTTCTCAGTAATGGAGAATAACAGCAATATCCCTTTTCAGTATGGGAATAACCCATAAACATACACTTGATGGCCTTGGGATCAAGTTTTGATACTCCAAGTCGATAATCACGAATAAAACAGGCACAACCAAAAATACGAGGAGATAGGACAAACGGTGGCTCATTGGAAAACAAAGTAGAAAATGAAATATCACCTTGCAAAATAGAAAAAGGTATACGATTAATGAGATAGCATGTAGTTAAAATAGCATCAAACCAAAAGGTTTTAGGGACCTTCATCTCAAATAACATGAATCTAGTAACTTCCAATAAATATCTATTCTTCCTTTCAACAACACCATATTGTTGTAGTGTATCGGGACAAGAAGATTCATAGATCATATCATATTGAGTCATAAAATTATATAAAGGTGTAGAAAAGTACTCCATGGCATTATCAGAACGTAGAATTTTAACATGCACACCAAATTGAGTATAAATTTCAGATATAAATGCACGAAAAATAGAAAATAATTCTGAATGATTTTTCATTAAATATAACCAAGTAACTCTAGAAAAGTCATCAACAAAAGTAACAAGATATCCGAAACCCAAATTAGAAACCACATGACATGGACCATAAATATCTTAATGAACTAACAAAAAAGGAGACACTGCTCGTTTAATGACTCGAGGTGAATAACTAACACGATGTAATTTGCCAAGTTGGCATGACTCGTAGTCTAGACTAGAAAGACATTGAAAACTAGAATCTAACTTTTGAAGACTACGTAGAGAAGGATGACCAAGACGACAATGAATCTGATGTGGGGATGCAACACTTGAGCAAGCAATTGAAGGAGCGTCTTCAAGTACATATAGTCGCCTTGCCTCACGTCCTCTACAATCGTCCTCTTCGTAGCCAGATCTTGGAAAATACAAGAATCGGGATAAAATATTACCAAACATTGAAATTTTTTGGTTAATTTACTAACAAACATGAGATTAAATGGAAATTGTGGGAGATAAAGCACTGAGGATAGTGGCAATGAAGAAGTTGGATGAATTGTGCCAATCCCCCTAATATGTGTAGATGATCCATTGGCTAGGGTAACTATGGACGAAGATGGAGAAACATAGAAAAATATACTTGAAAGACCTAACATGTGATCAGAAGCGCCTGAATCAATGATCCAAGGACGAGAAGCAACTGAAAGGCATGTAGTAGAATTACTTGTCTGTACCGAAGTAGCAGTGGAAGAAATAGGCTGTGAGATTTGAAACTGATTGTACCGAGCATATTCCTCATCAAACATAACCACTAACTTGCCTTCAGCGGATTGTGGAGGAGAGTCGGTATTAGAAGTCGTATTTGCGAACTGGTGTTGCTGCCTCGATCTCCCATGTAACTTGTAACAAAATTTCTGAATATGACCAGGTATGCCACAGTAATGACAAGTTCGTATAAGAGTTATCAGTAGAAATGTGGGATTGTCCATAAAGATACTATTGGCCTTGACCTCTCCCTATTCCTATGCCTCAGCCTCCTCCTCGGCCACCACGCCCACTATATCCTCCACGGTTTCCTCCATCACTCTTGTTACCACTACCAATTCAAGTCTGGGATACAAGAGCTGAACTACTTACCATAGATGTAGTATCCTAAGAAGACTCACGAGATACTCAAAGAATTGATCAAACGTATCTGTGAGTGACACAATATTCTCTCCTCCAAGAATCTAAAACCTAGCAGTTTCATATTTAGAACCCAGGCCTCCTAAGAATTCCACTAAAGTCAATTGTTCTCTCTAACGTTGCATTTGTTGAACATCAGCCGAAATTGGGATAACAAGCATTCAAGTCCTCATACATTCTCTTAAAGTCCGCAAAGTAGTGCGTCATGGAATGCGCCTTCCTTTCGATCGATAAAACTTCAGCAATAGCTCATAAATTCGTGACAAGTTATTTTGGCCAGAATATAACACATTCAAATACTCCCACGTTCTCTGACTATATCAATATGAGTTACCAGATTAACTACATTACTCTCCATAGAATTTAGCACTTGACCAAGAACACGTGCATCAATAGCATCCCAAGTTACATCATCCCTGGGCTTAGACTTAGTTAAGTGTCTATGTTGATTCCTACTGTCAAAGTAAGCTTCACGATTTTCTTCCATTGGTGAAAGTTAGCACTATCCTCGAGCTTCTTATCGGTAATTTAATTAGATAAAGAGGAAATCACCTCGAGTCATCACAGCATTATTCTTCTCGGGATCTACTTCAATTGTACTTTTCGAGGATCGCCCATTTTGTGAATAATAACAAGAAAATTCTTAACTTAGTTTCCTTCAAACAACTCGGCCTCAATAATTCGATAACCCAATATTATGGCACGAAAAATCTCCACCACCCACATGAAGTAACAAAAACTACCACAATTTGCATATCATCAAATATTAATATATATATATATACGAATCACTGCACTATATCTAAGCAGCAGCTATTTTGCTTCGTTACAAGTCTCGAATCAAATAATCAATAAAGCATCGAGGGCTCTTTCGCAACAACTTAAAATTCTAACCCAAAGCAAAAGCGTCGTCTCCCGTGAAAACACCTCAGAACCCAAGGTTGGTGTGGCATCGGTGCTTGCTCTTCGTGTTGTGCCCGATGGTGTTGTCGGTCCTCTACGAATCCGGTGAGTAAGCGACCCGGCAAGTTGCGTGAATCATGCGATAAAGCCGTGCAACCAAAACCAGCGACCCAGCAAGCCGCACGAGCCACGCGAGGGAGCCACGCGAGAGAAGTCACTTGAGGAAAGGTCGAGAAAGGAGTCGCGCAAGTAAGCGAGAGAAAGAGAGAGGGACGCTTGACGGTGACAAGCCGCCGCAGCAATGGCTAACTATTCCGGCAAGTCATCGGCCATGGGTGGCTGCTCTGTTGTCTAGGTTTAAGCCCTAGGCTCTCATACCATGTGAGGAAAAACTAATTGTTGACACCTAAATTTTGGCGATTTGGTTGTTTATTTGTTGCATAGAAAATTAGGGGTTAATTTTATCTCTAAAAAAAAATTAATTAATTGCATAGCATATAGATGTAGGTGCATTTCTTTTTAGTTTGCATGTTTCGCATTTATTTATTGGACCGGTGGTGGATGGGTTTGAATTAGTGGTTCTGAGCTTTAAATTGACAGGCCGGGCTAAGCCCACGAAGCGAGCAAATTGGCCCAAGCCCGTTTTTTTTTAATTATCGATTAATTATCGAAAATTATCTTGTAGAAAATAAGAATTTGAAAATTTTCGAGATATGATTGGATTTTTTGAATAGGGCAAGTGGAAAAAAACGAATATTGCAAATATTGTGTTTGCGAAAAGAATCTTTGTGGATATCAATTTTGAAAGATTAGAAACCCTAATTCATTGCCTATAAATAGATTAAAACGCATAGGGTTAGGGAGGCCACACATTGAATATACGGCCACACGAGAGTTTTTTAATCACTTCGTAAGGGGGAGGTTCTTCTTTGTTTATGAAAAAAGGGATTTCTTTTTCATTTGAAGGATTAAGGTCAATCACAAGTGGGATTTCACGACTAAGAAGCCCAACACATTCAAGAGTCATGATGAGCTTTTCTTGACCACTGAAGATCTACGTTCATGGACGCCTCATCTGCACGTCCTGCAAATAACAAACAAAAAGCCAAAGGAGGAAAACGTGGAGAAAGAGGAGAGCTGCACCACACCCTCGGAGACGATGCCAACCTGACAAAATCCTTACCCTGACATTGTGCTCTAGCCCATGACAGACGCTGCTGTCTCTTGGTCCAAGCCCTTCTCCCGATCTCTTTGCACTACCGGCGAGCTGCTGCTCCTAAATCCCGACAACGCAACTTCTCCCGCAACGAGGCCATTGTCCCTGTCATCTGCACCGAGTTCTCACCAAGCCAAGCCAGCGACGCATCCTATTTTGCAGGCCTTGGAGAATTGGTCGTTGATCACCAAATCGAGAAGTCACTGGTGATTTCCTTCACCCACCATCGAAAACCGAGAGCCGCTGCTGCATCCGATCGGATTTTTTGGAGAAAATTCAAATTTAGGTAGTTTTCTTCTTTTATTTATTTATCTTTTTTTTTTGTTATTTCACTTTATTTTTTTTATTTTTTTTCCTTTCTTTTAGTATAATTATTCTTAGTGTAAGGATGAAATGTTCGACATGGAATAGTCCCTCAAATTAGGGATTGACAATCCGATTTTCATGACTGAAATCCGACTCGCAATCCTTGCAAAAATCGACAATCCGATCTCATGCCCGACATTCGATTCGCGATTTAATTTTAAAATTGGTCAACCCGATCTCATGCGCGAGATATGGTTCGCCAACTTGCGGATATCAATTTTATCTTGTTTGATTTGATGTCGTGGTGTTTGAGTCGTTTTATTTTCGTAAAAAGGAAAAAAATCCAAAAAAAATTGAATTAGGATTAGGCTCGTTTTAGAATATTCCTAGTCTTAGGGTTATCTTACATATTTAGGATTGCAGTCTTATTTCGAATTTTTAAATAATAAAAAATCCAAAAAAAAAAATGCATTCATTTAGGATGTTAGTTTTAAATTTGAATTGCATGTTTAATTATTTGGCAATTTTTAATTTCGAATTTCATAAAAAAGAAAAAAAAAAAGAATTTGAACTTGGGCATTCTTTGCATGTCATTGCATATTAGGATAAGATTGCATTTTTTTTTTTAATTAAGTCTAGGTTTAGATAATTTCTCTTAGATAGATTGCATTTTAGGATTACTTGGTTAAGATAAGATTCTAGTTTAAATCGGATTTGGCTTAACCTAATTCCTAATACAAATTGAATAGAATCTTGATCTAGCTAGATAATCCTTGCATTTATCTAATTTCGAATTTCATGGAAAATACAAAAAAAAACTTGTCTTTAGAGTAGATCAATTTCATTCTTTAGGATAGGCTGCATGTTCATATTTCACTTTTGTCATATAGCTTAGGTCATATTGTCATGTCACATCATTACATATTAGATTAGTAGCATGCATTGCATAAAGCATGATTCTCATTTAAAAAGTGAAAACAAAATTGAGTGATTGCGTGTTAATTAGAAATCATATCTAGGATTGTCGATGTGAATTCGATTTTACAACGCAGATGCTTTCGTTGCTTTGAGGTAAGTTACGTAATTTATTCATCGCTTTCTTTGGTGTTAAATTGGTGGTTTGCGCACTCGCATGATCACCTCACATGTTAGGGAAGTGAATTAAAATTGATTCAAACTAACTTGCCAAACATTTTTTCAAAAATAAAAGAGAAAGGTACCGAAAGGGCGTTAGAGAAATCTAGCGTAACCAAGTCCCCCGAACTCATAATCTCTGGTTCGTAGGAGTAAAATAATTCTCCCATTATTTTACTTAGGTGTCTAATCGACCTACCGTAAACTGATTAGTGGCGACTCCTGATTGAAGATCTTTTGCATGTTAAATATTTGAACCTAAGTCGCGAATTGGTATGGGTTTGGGAGAGTCCGAGTTAAGTTTAGGCTTAACAATCCATTAGCCAAATCATAGGTGGTTCACACCCGAAAAATTGGTCGCGACACTAATATTATATTATTCAATAAAATTTAATATATATACATCAAAATAAACCCTAAAAGTCCTAAACCCTTCGTATTTCTAACAATCTTCACACAGTAACGTTAGGTTAGGATATTATCTATGCCCATTCGCCCCCACCCACGATTAGCAATTGATAATAATTCACAATTAATTTGGAGACTCTAAGTGTATATCATTATTTGAAATTGTAATTTTGATGTTGAGATGTTATGAAGCCACGACTCAGAGGGATGGCACCTTTCTGTCCATGCCTATTTATTTTTGTATTTGGAAAGAAACTAAGGCAGTGCTATTTCCAACTTCTTTTTTATTAAAACAAGTCAATTTTTGTGTTAATTGAGCTAATTCTTCTGCAATTACAAGATTCATTTCGGTATTTATAAGTAGCATTACCACCTCTCTCTTGCTCTCTCAATAAAATTGATCTTACCCTTTCTTCCATCCAGTACTATATCCGCGCTAAGTTTGTAAGAGAAATGTAATTATTAACTTATCTCCAATATCCTTTCGAATCGGTAAACACAAAAGATGTCTTTATTCTAATTAAAACTATGTTTCAAAGTCCGAAAATATTTTCCTCCTTGGGACCATGAACTTAAAACTTATTAGAGATATAATGCTTTTAATTTGACTTGTTAGAAAATCAGTCATTTGTTCTTTTCTCTGAGTTTAATGTGATTTTGGTGGAAAGCCAAATCTAATTACGACTTCTTTTCATTCGAACTTATATTTCTTTGTAAGAAAAAACTCTGACAACATGATTCACGAGCAATATTGATAAAGTTTCCTCATGGTTGAACAATATAAAAGTTTAGTCTCGATCTTTCTCTTTTCTCATTTTCGTATCTTTTTCTGGTCTTTATATTTTACGATTGAAAGGAACATACGAAGTAATATGTTGAATTGAGTTTCTAGTTGAATACGCATATGGGTTTTGGTTTTTTGCTATCTTGAAGGAAATTTTCCTTCAAATTAGGTTCAAGAAAGAATAGAAAAGGGAACAAAATAGCAACTCACAAATGATTAATTCGCATTATAAAAATCCATTAGTTAGTATTAATGCATTTGAGGCTAATTAACAACATGCTTTAACCCAAAAAGTGATGAACTAACGCCATATAAAAGATTATAATTAAAACAATAAGGACAACGAACATCATTATGATGTTGAGAATTTATGAAGACTTGCCTACATTCCTATTTGAAACAATGATTAATAACTAATTTCAAGACTTTTATGCATTTTTACTTAATATTGTTGGTTGTGATGTTGGGTTTGTGGGATGACCCTTTCTCTCCATGCTTATTTGTTTCGCTACTAGGAAAAAAACTAGGGAGACGATATTCTGACATTCTTTTTGGTTAAAGTATCTCTTTTTTATTTTAACTGAGCAAATTACCTTTCCATCAGAAGATTTAGTTCAGTATTTATAATTATCATTACCTCTCTCTCTCTCTCTCTCTCTCTCTCTCTCTCTCCCCCCCCTAAATAAGATTAATCTCATCCTTTCTCATTTAATACTACATTTGTGCCGTGTTTCCAAAAATATATTAGTTATTTATTTCCAAAGTTTTTCCCAATTAGTAAAAATAAAAGATGTCTTTATTCTAAGTAAAGCTATATGTCAAAGTCGGAAAACATTTTCCTTTTTGGTTTCATGAATTGTTTATTTAGTTGGTAATATAATCTTGATTTAATTTGTTGGAAACTTATTTCATTTGTTCTTTTGGCTAAGTTTTAAGTAATTTCGATGGAAAGCTAAATCTACCTTAGAACTTCTTTGCATTCAGAGTAATATTCATTCATAGAAAAATATTTCGAGGACAAAGTTTATGAGCAATATTGATAAACATTTTTCATGGTTGAATGATAACAAAGTTTAGTTTTAATCTTTCTCTCCCTTCTTTATTTTTCTTTTGATCTTTTTCAAGTCTTGATGTTTAAACATTGGAAGGAACAAACGGTTCAAAATCCTGAATCGAGTTTCTATTTGAACACACACTTGAGTTCTTGTTCCATTGATTTGAAGGAAAAAGAAAATTGTTCTCTTCGAACTAGGTTCAAGAACAACTTAAAAAGGAAAATTTCGAATTCGAACTAGATAGGAAAATAGTAACTCATAAGATAAATAATTCGCATTAGAAAAAGTAATAAAAAATATCAATGTGTGCTTGATAAAGTCAAGGCTAATTTAATCCGTTAACATAAAAAAGTAGTGTGCTTTAAATAAAAAGAGAGAGAACGTTGAAATATCGCCATATGAAAATTATAATCAAAACAAAAGGGATGACAAACATCATTAGTGTTCAATCACCTCTCCTTGTCCAAAGATTTTCTTCTATTTTTCATCTGGTGGGGGATGGAGGATTGGTCAAAGTTGTTCTCTTCTGCCGACCAAAGCAATCCCCCAATCAACCCTAATCACTTTCCTAATAACAATAATAGAAAAACGATATTCCGAACGCAGCATCGAAAGTGAAATGTGTCTCTCAAACTTTCCAAAGCCCATCTCGCATTCCGAGGCGAAATTCCCAAAAGCATCTTTAACACAACTTCCTCTCCTCTCATGATGAACTTTGGTAAACAATCATAGCCAAAAAAACAATCGAGAGCAATAATAAATAATCATGATCTCTTCTCGACCCTCGACTTTGACAAGCCAATGAAACAGTCCGAGAGGGCATCATTGGAATCTTATCATCATTACCATCATTCCCATTTTCATTCTCTTCTTCTCTCCCCTCTCACTAGAAATGCCCTTAATTCCTCTTGGGCCCTCCATGTCCGGCTCTTTCCCAGCATTCACATAGCATCCCAGATAAGAGTAATGAAGAGAGAGAGAGAAAGACGGAGAGAGAGAAGGAGGGAGAGATGATGATGAGAATGATGATGATTGTGAGTATGATTATGATAATAATTATGATAATTAAGAAGAGAGAGAGAGCGGGAGAGGGGAAAACAAAAGGCATATGCATGACTAAGGCCGAATGATGTTGTCTGAAGGGAACAAAATAGATCCTTCCAATGTCTAGGTTTTGCATGCGAGGCTGTCTTCTAAGATATATATTGCCTCTCTCATCGGGGTCCTCGTGAGGTGACATTTTTAAAAAAATAATAATAACTCCTTTTCCTTTTAACCCTTTTGGCCAAGCAAGTGTCGTGAGGTGGCAATTTGGTGGAATAATTTGGAAGGATTGTCATCTTTGTACCAAGAATATTCGAATAATTAGCTGCATGCATGCTTTCTGGCCCCTAGGGTTAGGGACGTCATGATAATCATGAAAAATTTATATGACACTGATATGGCTTTCATGATCATCAAGACGATTCCTTGATCATTGGGTGATTGTTTATCTTGCAACTCGAGTATTTAGATGGATAAAATCTTCATTCCATGCATTCCAATATATGCTCATGCCACTTGCGAAGTAGCCACTAACCTTAGCCAGACTGAATAAAAATTCTCATTAAAGGTTGGATCGATGTCACTGGAAGAACAAGGTTCGACTTTTTCCCCCACTTTTTGGTGCTTTAGCTGTGTCCACTCAATTTAGTTTAGATATACATGATAAGGGACAAAGATCTGTCCTGTGTTTATTGATTTTGTTGTAATATTCGAGACCAGCAAAAAAGAAATATATAAACCGAGATCATTTGAGGCATGCAAGCACTACCCTAGTATATTAAAGATATATAGAAACCGAGAACATTTGAGACATACAAGCACTACCCTAGTATATTCCTTTCACGAAGTTTGAAAAAACAAGTGATGGATAATAAATTACATAAAAGCACCGCCAACACATGGAATATGTCGGTCAAATTTTGTCATGGATTGCACTTGATACTGTCCAAATTTACAGGCACCGGCCCATCTCTTTATTCTTGCTACTACGTAGAGTGAACTCATTGATAAAGTGAAGAAAAGAAGACTGCCTAACTAATGTGGGACTATGGAATATAAGCATAAATGCCTTTTAAGATTCATCTTCTATTCAACATTTTAGATACGTCATCACCAAATAATTAGGGCACTAACCAAATTTTTTCCATAACATTACTTAGATATAAGAAATGTACCAGGTTGAAGAGAAAAATAAAGAAAAATGCTCAGTATATTCTACACTAATTTACAAAAGTGATATACTAATGCGTTAGATTGTCATTTACATATGGTTCATTTGCCTACCTGCAAACCTCCATTTCATTCAATATATCAAATTTGTAGTTAGACTTAATATGCCCAATGTAACAACTCACAGAAAAAGAGATCTCGAAAATGTCCAACTCGAGCAATAAAATTTTGTACAAAATTTTCTGATTGACAATTGATCACCAGTTAATTGAATTTCTTGACAACATGTATGGAAACGGTACTTATTTAGAAAAGGTCAGTTCATGGACCTGATAAAAATTTATAAATACAACACTTTCAATTGATTATGGAATTAGAATATCTTTGGATTGAGTTTTACTTTTTCATTTTCACTTTTTACTTTTTATGGACCTAAGAGGTCTTGCGACTCACACATGTTGACTTTTTCTTTTAAATTCAAAATACTCGTAACTTTCATAGCATACAACTATTGGCACCTAAATTTTCATATAATTGTTTAGATTTTTTTTAATTTGACTCGTATTTCACTTTTTATGGGAGATGAATTAATTAATTTCCTTTTGCAAATTTAACTAGTGTTTTAAATTTTTTTTTACGGGAAAGAAAAAAAGAATTTGCTTTCTTTTGCAATATCATCAAAAAAAAAAAAAACCTAGATTCCCGTTGCCTTTCATTGCATTTGAAAATGAAAACTTTTTAGTCATTAGATATGGAATGAGTAGGTGAATGATGACTAAAAGTAATGAGTAAAATGAGATGTTTATATTTGAGGAACGCGGCTTTCTAATTATGAGCAAGGCAATGGAGAGAGGTCATCACCTTGTCGCCTACATGATAATTGATTCAACCACCACGGTGAAATTGAAGGCCGTTGACATTGTATTATCGAGTGGAATTGTACAAATTTGTGCAATCAAAGCCCTAATCAATCATCCAAAAACCCTTTTTGGTTAACGAACAAAATGTCTCCACGAAATATTTTCTAGGAGTCGTGTGATCTGACCTGAACGTTCATACTCCTAACCAAGCAAACACAATGTCCAATTCAAACTCAAATTTTTACCAAAGAAGTTCCATGAGAGTGTGGATAGATATAGCTAACGCCCAAAAATGACCGAGTCTTTATAAATGATGAAAAATAGGCTCAGTCGACAAGAGCAAGGCTGGGTGAAACAAAAGTCATTAGTGAACAGGATGATCGGCGAACTTCAAATTTGTCGACATTGAGAAAATCGAAGCATGTGTCGTGAAAGTTATCAACGAAAACTTTCATCGGGAAGAGAAATCAATCGCCAAAGTCCTCGACAGCAAATGTTCCCAAATTTTGGTTAAGTGTTGAGGTAGTGCGATTGATGAACAGAATAGAAGCCAAAAAGTGATCGACACAAGCACATAGCTACTGGGTGGTTATGCTAATATTTTCGAGACTTGCAACTTCTTGTAATTAATCACTCGATCATGTCTAGCGTTTGTAATTTCTGGATTTAAAATCCATAATGGTCGATAATAACTTTGCAAGTCAATGACATGACAAATCAGATTCAAGGCGTTATAATAAAATGATATCACATTGCAAATTGAACTCGATGCATATTAAAGAAATGACATGATATGGCAAAATCACATGCAACACAATATGACAAATCAAATGCAACAAAAATGATAGAATAAATGCAACATGACAATAATACATGTAGCATGACATAACAATTCAAATGCAAGACATGATAAAAAAAGTGACATGACGTGGCACTAGTGATATGATAAATTACACAGCGTGAGAAGTTATTTTCATTCAATTCGCAACTTCATCGAGCATGGTAACATTTAAGTAGAAACGTACAGTTTTTCAGCCAATTCAAAACAAAATCTAAATTTAGTTTCAAATTATGATTCAATTTAAAATCATTATGACTATAGGCTTTTGACTTCCAGCCACAATGTCATGGCTTGTTCAACACACGAATCATATCGCTTGGGTACATGACATGTGGTTTGGCGTACAGATAAAGAGAATAGATTGATGTAGCTTTTCAAAATATCCACCACCTCATGTCCCCTAAAAAGTGCACAGTTTGTATCATCAACAACAACATGCATCGTAGCACAATTTCAGCACAACTAGAATTGTAATGGCCTAATTTCGAATCTACTATTCAGAACAGTCATTACAGTGGTCTATAAACATGCATAATGACACAATTTAAACTACAGATTCCATTTCGTCATTATGTCGGCCTAGAAACGCGCATAATTCATAACTTAATTCTAGCATCAAAACGAAGTATCTTAACACTAGAGTTTTCATTTCGATATTGCGGCATACCAGAAAAATGCGTCATTCAAATTTTCAAACAATCAGCATAACAATGTATTTTTTAAAACTAAGATTCTAAAAGAACATTATGACGTCCTCGCATTTACTTATTCAAAATTTAAAGAGGGAGATTTATTAACATCTTTTTAAGTTCCACCAGAGCCCAATTATTGGGAGAACACATCATTTGATCCTTAATTGCGCAAGATTTATATCTATTCAATAACATTATTTCTGCAGATTTTTTTTCCTTTTTGAAAGTCACACCAAATTTTAGGGTTTCTCTACAAATTATTGCAAGTTAAACTTTATGTAATTCCGTTTAAGTGTCGAGGATTGTGGCAATTTGACCTAATATCTCAGTTGTTGCGTTAGCCACCCGACAATTCACAAATTCAATGTTCCATAGCCTTAACTTCCAATCAAATATTCACGGAATCTCGATTGTACACTCTAGAGTGATTAGATGATCTTTTGATCAAAAGGGCAATATCTAGCAAATTCAGGACCACATTTTGCTCGGGAAAAGTACCAAAAAATTTTAAATCTACTGCGTCGATATCAAGTAAGTCCTAAATCATTTAAGTAAACCAATTTAGTCATAAACTTTTCAATTTGAACAATTTAATCTTAAACTTTCTCAATTGATACCAATTCAGTCTATCTGACTAATTTATGCCGGAAATCACTTACGTGAATACCGATTATCCTATATGGCACGATTAGTGTTGACATAGGCAATTTTCAATAATAATTTAATAATTTTTTGAGATTTTTTGGTTCGTTTCTTTTCATTTTCTAATTTTTTTTTTCTTTTTTTTTCCCCTTCATTTTGGGGGGCCACACTAGCTGAAGGCCAGCAAGCCCTCGATGACAGATAGCAAAGGTTGCAACACTCCCCAAGCCCTTGCTAGCCAATAGTGAGGGTCAAGGCCTTCACAACCCCACTAGCCATGAGCGAGGGATGCTCACCCGCAGCTGCAACCAAAATGAAGAAAAAAGAAAGAAAGAAAAAATCAAAAATATTATTAAAAGATATCCACATCAACTCCAACTATGCTAAATATGACGGTCGTCATCCACGCGATGACTTTTAAACTAAATTAAGCGAATAAAGTAAATTGATATCAATGTGAAAAAAATTTATAACTAAAGTAATATGATTCAATACAAACGCAATAAATTTGAGATTTTTTTAATACTTTTCGGTATTTTGCTTCCTAAGTTTCACACTTTGTTACAAATTGTCCTTTAATATTTTAAATTTCTCTTATTGTGTGCCCCCTCCCCTCTTGATTTTTTAAATTAGTCCCCCATTTTTATACAATAATCATACATTAAAAAAAATTAACCTTACTTATTAACAGTAAGTTTATTTGTGGAAAATAAAGAATTTCAAAAAAATAAAAGATATCTTCATTGTCCATCTGAATACTCTAATTTTTTTTTTAAATATTATTTAAATTGTTCATCTTTTGCGGAAAAGACCGAACTTAGAAGAGAGAAACAAAATCGAAACGAATGGTGACGTTGAGGTTTTCATTTTGTAATCATTACTTTTCTTTTTGGTGCAGCTGAGGAGTGGACGGAAGGGAGTGGGGGACTACTTGCATGAAAAGAATAGAGCGATGTTTTCTTTTTTTATTATTTAATAATTTTCATGAGACGTAAACCTCACAAAATGTCAGGGCTGACTAATTGAACTTCCGCAGAAGCAATCATTACAAAGAATTGAAAAATCCCCCTGCCCTGCTGCTCCCTCTGCCCAGAATTTTCCCAGTGGTCCCCGCCATGCAGATATATAATTTATAAATAGAACAATAAATACATAAAGACAAAAAAAAAAAATTAGAAAGATAAGAGAAAATTGCACCTGCTTTCAGACTGGAAATGAACGATGAAGACATTGAAGAGGGGTCACGTTTTATTTTCTTTTATTACGTACCCAAAAGAATAAACATGCTGTGCACTTCACGGATAATGTCGCGTTCACGTAAAAATAGTTTTGAAATTTTCCGATTTTCAAAAAATGATTTTTTGCGGAATTTCAACAATTAATTAGAGTTTGAAAATTCACAACTGCTAGTTTGATGAGTCATTTCTACGTTAGATGGAAACTGATTGTTCATTATAAATTGCAAAATTGTAATTTTATGTCTACAAAATAAATTTTCAACATGTAATATTTACGGTAAGCATAAGTAAAAATGGCATTCATAATTGTATTAGAATTGCACCCACCATGCATGGCTGCGTTGGTTGAGGCTTGGCCTCTTGATCGCCAGTCGGGGTTCGACTTCCGAGTACGCCACAACTCCCAAAGCGATTCCGTGATTTAAGCGGATGCCTCGGCTGGTGGGTTCTTTGCTAGTCGAGATTGTGCTCCGTAAGGTGAGTTGGGACAGATCCTCGAGATCAAAAAAAAAAAAAATTGTATTAAAATTGCAATATTATCTTTTTAATTTTGATGTGATTTTGTAATTGTGGCCATGCATCATGAATCTTAGTGACCCCTTTTTTTGGGAGGGGGAGTTGTTCTACGTTTCTTTCTATTTGGAGATTGACTTATGGTATCTAAGAAACAAGTGATATTACCTTTGATTGTTCTACTTATGTTATGAATGGGCAATTAAGTATAAAACTTTTCAATTTTGCTGTTTTTTTGTCAAAAAAAAATATATTAATTCATCAAAAGAATACATAAAAAGTATGCAATTTTCATGATAAAACAAATCGAAATATAGGAAGAATACTGAAAAGTAACGCCAAATCCAAAAAAAAAAAATGAGGCACAAGCAACGTTAAGCACGCACTCATTTTACAAGAACGGATTTGTCAAAAAAAATAATCAGAGGCCAATCACTGAATCTTGTGTCTTTGTCGGTGATGAACACACTTCAAAAATTCTTTCTCTAATAAATACAACATTACCAATTAGTGGTGTGTGCCTAAGTCCAACTTCTCCTACACCATTCCTGTAGGAGATAACCAATATAGATTGAACACACATAGATCTAACTTGTAGAGGAGCAAATCTTCGTGATTCAACGAGATGCAAAACTCCTATAATCGTCATTGAAGTTGGATGCAAAGAACCAATACACGAACAAAGCATAGAGATATCGAATCCCCCAAGCATATTTATTAAATTCCCAAGTCGAGATTAGGAGATGAGAGCACCTAGATCTAGTACTAAATTGGAAGAGTTCAAACTCTCATATTGAAAACTAGACCAAGAGAAAAGAACTACCAAATCTAAATCAGGAGAGAAGAAAAAGCAAAAAAAAAAAAAAGACAAACATAATCAACAGAAAAAAGGAGGGGAGGGTGAGACTAACTCAAATCCTCCTCTGTGGATAAAGGTTGAAGAAGATGATGGAGAGAGAAGACTTTTCGGCTTTCATGCTTTTAACCTTTACGAAAATCCTAAATGTAATCTTTCTAATCAATTTAATCCTACAGGCACACCATATCGTCAACAATTCTCGACAAAAATTGATTAAGAGGACTACACTAAAAATTTCGCAAGAAAATTTATAATAAATTAGCAAATTTGGAAAATTTAATATTGAATTAGTATTTATACAATAGATTTAGAACTTATTGAACAATTTCCCTATTAACAAATGTCCATTTTTTATGTACAGTCATTGCTTTGAAAAGTTAATTGTTTCTTTTTCTTGTGTTTAACGATGCCCTCTCACACATACATACATACATACATACATACGCATATGTATGTAAGCACACAAATATGCATGTGAAACGACTAATTTTATGTGGTATGAACTCTCAAAAGATTTCAACCAAAAAAAAAATCTCAAAAGAAGTAATGTGATTGTCCACACAAGGTGTCACTATTATATGGGCAATCGTTTGCTTACGAATCACTCGAAAAAATCTCTTCAATGATATCAGAATGAAACAAAACTTCTCCACTTAAAGCAATGACACTTGATACTTATATGACCACGCAAGATAGGGACTATTTAAGGCCGGCCTTTATCGCATATTGCTTTTAACAAGATTTCTACTACGTGATGTAAGACTTTGACATGCTCGAAAATCCATCTCGAGTTTTGACAATCTTACCATTGCAATCTCCATCTTTCGATTGAACGGTACTACAGTCATTTATTTGCCGTGAGGACTCCTCCTTCAAAGCAACGTGCGGCATCTTCTTAAAAGCCGTTGAAATTGCTGTGATTGAACGGTAGTACGATTAAAAAGAGTTTGTCAAACACCGCCACATCAATTCTATAATCGCGACTGTTATGGAAAAAGCCATAACTAAATACGTTCCGCAAGCTCCAATCCAAGGACTCCTTAGTCAACCATTTCACACCTCACCATTGCTACCTACCGCGGCGACATCCAAGCCAACCGCGCCCCGACCACCGGACGATGCACACTCTCTCTCTTTCTCTCTCACGCAACCTCAATCCGGGGTGGCTTCTTCCGTCGAGAGTACCCGGCGTCCTTAATTTCGGTCACTCGCGTGGAAAGTCAACTCTCCTTTTCATTCTCCACCGGAAAAAGCCGCGCGGTCAAAGGAAAAAACAGGAACGCCGGACGGAACGTTCAAAGGGAGACTTGCAATGCTTTCGAAGCATTGAGTCCCACGACAACGAAGGCCAGCTGCAAAGCAAAGGGCAGAGCAGTAAATCGGGGGGGACCTCGAGGACATCTCACGCAATCACCACCGTCCATCCTAACACGACATTCTCTCTCTCTCTCTCTCTCTCTCTCTCTTTTCTCTTTTTAATTACTATAATTATTATTATTTTATTATAAATATTCACGAGCATAGAAGAGAGAGAGAGACAGGGGAGGATACAAAAGAAGAGACCCCCGAAGGAAACCTAAAAGATCCCGACGTACAAATGATTGCTGCCGCTCGATTTGTCCCCGCGACGGTGCACGGCAACCCCTCCAGCGGGCCCCACCCTCTCTCTCTCTCTCTCTCTCTCTCTCTAGAGTTCCCTTTTTTTCTTTTTCTTTTTTGGGTTTTAAGGTCATATCTGTCTCTAGAGTTCTGTATACTATAACTCTACTACATTACTCTCGTCACGTCGCTGCCCTGACAGCTGAGCTGGCTCATGCATCCGTCACGTGACTCGCCCCCTCGGCCCGCTTCATTGATTGCCCCGTCCTCTCTACGTGCGGTCGTGTCACGTGCCTCCGAGAAGCAGCTCCTGAGAATACGGTCCATGCACGTACAGCGCCGCGAGGGACACCGTCTCTATAGGAGACAATGTCGTGACTCGGTTAATTCAAATTCAGCGATTTTATTAAATATTTTTTTATATAATTTATGGACTAAATTGTATATGTACTAAAAATTTATTGATCATATTGAACAATTTAAAGATTCAGAAATTATATTACGCTAAGCTAAAATTTAGAGATCATGGTGAATAAATTTAAAAAAAAAATTGATCACATTGCATATTAGATCGGAGTTTAATGATCATCTGTATTATTTTTCATTTTTTTATGAACTCTTGATCACTCTTGAGTAATCATTGACATGGATAGTCAATTAATCACTTTTTATTGTTTATTTTGATGGTTCGACTCAATTGGTTACAGTTTCCCTTAAATGACTTATCTCGATTTCATTTCACTGACATCATGCTTACTAAAGCCTTGTGACACTTTATATGCATACTTAGGTTGGAATAATTTAATTTTTCAAGTTGTTTATTTCACATAATGCTAGAATGTTAGTGTATTGAAGGCTTAAAAATTTCCTTAATCGATTGCTTAACTAGTGTCTACGAGACATTCGTTTATAGAATCATTGTTTATAGAAATATTGAGGTTTTTTTGAACCATGATCCTCCTATCTCTTATAATGCATTTATCCCTTGATACATGGAGGATTGCCGACATGCATCATTTGCTTTTTTAAGATAAAATTCAAGTAGGACAGCTTGGGAGATTTTGCATATGTGGCACGAATAATGACATTATAAATTGACGGAAAAGTGCGTCACTTATCTCGGTATTTTTTTAAATGACACAAAAATGACACAAGTGATTCAAATTGTTCAATCGGGTTTGAAATTTTTTTGGTGAATTGAGTCATAAAACCATATTTTTTGTTTCGTGTACGAAAGTGTCTCAATTAAACCTGTAAACGAGATGGTGACGTGGATGACACGTCCGTGCCTACAACTAATGCTGCCGGGACAAAATAATGATGTATTGTAATTTTTTATTTATTGTCCTTCCAAGGAAGATTTCAAAGATTGAAAAAGACTCGAGCTTTAATAGAGAGAAAGGGAGGCCAAGTGGCAAGGGTGGCACCGTCGTGGCCTGGACGCCGAGGAGGATCGCCCGAGCCCTGATCGACCTCGAGAGATTGTGGTGCTCATGCGAAAGTGAGGTCATGCGACTTTAGAGGCGAAAAGTTCACTCAATTACATTATAGTGACGGTATATTCTATAATTGACATTTGGTTCTAGATGAGGCCAGTTGCCCTTTCCATCGTGCTATTTGTTGCAAATTAACCCACGGGTCCAATCTCTTTTTATCAAATTTTATTTTAAAAGCGCTTTAAAATATTTGACTATTTATATAATTTAAAACTTTTTAAAAACCATGTGGGATGACATGTTTTCATTTAATGGCAACTTAACGATCACATCAATATTTTTTTGTTTTCTTTTTGAAAGACTAATTTCAAACAAAACATGTATAGGCTTGGGACTTGATTGCACATTCTTAAAAAGCACATAGAGAAATAACGATTGTAGACAGTAGATCAGCATTCACTTCATGCAATGCAAACGCATATTATTGGGAGGTCAACTAAAGATTTTGGTTACTATCTTTATACTCAAGCATAAACTTTTATTTTTACTAATTCTATAAGCAAGTGTTCTCAGACACTTGTTAAACATGCTTATTGTAAATATTTTAAATTTCCAGATAATGACAATACATAATATAAGAAAAATAGTGCATTGAAAATTAGTGCACGCGATCACTCCCTAACAAAATCCTATATTTATAAGCAACACTAGATCTATTGAGAAATCTCAAAAAATTCCTCTACTAAAGGACGTGGCAAATTAGCTAATCATTTAGTGCATGGATCCATTTTTTTTCTCTAAAACTAGTCATGCCACTTTGTAGATAAGTTTCTGCTAGATCTTGTTAGCACTAGGTTTCTAATAATTATAATAGTCAGTCTTGATAGCTAAGTGGGAACAATAAGAAAAACCATGAGCTAAAGGTAGGTAGTAGCTGCCCAAAATGCACTTTGCATAGTGCCAATCGATGGGATGGAGTCGACCAAAGTAATCTCGACAATTCCAAAGTTTTTTCTCATAGTCAATCATGTCTTTCTATTGCTCCCATCTAAGTTGGTCTACATGGCTTGAAAAGTTGTTCGAAAAAGGAGTTTACAAGGCTTAAAGAACCTAATATTCAATCTACCTGCACCAGTAGAGATGGACTAGAATGGGGATAAAGGGAGAAGCATTACTTGGTTTTGCTTTCGCTAACCCTAGTGCTATTTGGCCTAGAAAAGGGACCACCGATTGAATTAGGCGATGAGCCATATTCGAGTCTCTCCCCATGTGAATTTGAGATGACTTTCGCTTCTACTTTTTTATAATTTTTCTATCCCGTGCAGTATAGTTCGACTTTCATTTGATTTGGAACGTATGATATATTTCAATTATATAAATAATAGCATAAGAATCATATATAGTTTTTCATAATTTTTTTGGAATCTCGCATGCGCACATACATATATATTATTTTTCATTCTCAAACTTTGAAGAGAAATCACTAGTAAACTATTATGTAGGTTTTTTTTTTGTTAAGACCTTTAAATAAGAATAATAATATATGCACTTTTTCTTTGAGACACTTATATTTATATTTGCTGTGGATAGAGCTAGGAACTAGGCGTGCATGATAATTATTCTATTTTTTTATTTTAGAACTATTTTTCTATTTCAAATTTATTTTGGAATAGAAATCCATTTAGTAAAATTATTTCGTTTTTTCTATTTACTAATAGATTTCTACTCCATAAATAGGTTTGCAAATAAATCATAAGTATTTTTTTTTACTTTTATATTTTTTGAACATAAATGAGAAATAAAAAGTTTTCTTATCATTCGTCCTTACTATTAGTTGCTTGTTCATCCGTCGTCACCGATTGTCGTTACTTAACCCGTCGTCGAAAGGGAGAAATTTTGTATTGTTATTAAAACGAATTTCTATTATGGGAATAGAAATTTTTTGTTGTTATCAAACTTGTAATTTTACTTAGGAACTCATAGAAATAAAAAAAATATATTTCTCTATTAAAATCAATTTCTTGTCAAAATGGTTATCATTTGTGTCATAAATCACATATTGAGAACTGTCCCTATAGTTCAGACATCCTCGTATAAAGGAAGGATAAAAAGGAATATTTTAACCACCGCTTGGTGGCCGCGATAAGGCGCGATGGTTTGGGCTCTCTCCTTCTCACGAAAGGGAGGAGTTCCCGAATCCCCTCACGGTCACTTGGGGTCTTAAGTGTGACGTCGGGGTGATAGATCCTCATAGCGTAACCCCGGGTTTGTTCCCGCCGGTATCGGTGCTCTGAGTTTATTTGGTCGTAAAAAAAAAACCAATATTTTAGGTTTGTCAAAGTTTTAGTTACACTTAAAAAGTATAAAAAATAATTTAATTTATGAAATTAATTTTCATTATATGTTGGAAGAAGCTCATCTTTTTATATTTCGAACTCGTTTTGATCAATCACATCTTTAGGACCGAAAATCACTTCTCTACCAAATGACTATAGCAAATCAAACAAATCTCCATGAAGCAACATAGTAAATGTAGCAAATCCTGTCCTCCTATAAATTTAACATATTGAATTTCCATAAAAATGAGCAAATCTCCCAAAAGAAGAAGAAGAATGAGAAGACTGAAAAGAATGAAAAAGAAAGGAAGAAAGAAGGACTCGAAAGATTCAAGAGTCAAAAGACCTCGTTATTGGGAAGAGAAGAGATAATGATGGGGACCATTCACCAAGAAACAGTTGGGTACACAGCCATTTTTTCCTTTACAAAGTACACATGCAAGATCTCATCGACGCTGCTGTAGATCTGTTCTTGTCTCTTTTCTTTTCCTGCGTGTTGTTGGGTCAGAAGGCCCCCCTCTCCCTCCCCTCGTTAGCTTCAAATCTACGTTCTCCCATCCAAACAATCAATCAATCAGTCACATGGTGGAGAGTCACCTTGCCTTCTCTTTCCATCTCCTTTCGTTTTAAAACCCTAATTCTAGGCGACCTTTCCCTGTGCTTTGCGAAAAAGATCATCTTTGAATTAGTCAGCGACCGTTTCCCTTGTCTTTTGCGTTTGTGTTTATTGATCTGTGCTATAGTCTTTCTCTGCTGATAAATCTGTCCATGCCCTTTAATGTTCATAAGCTTTTCCCTCGGCCGTATGAGGGCAGACTATTGATACTTATGTCGATGCACATGTAATGTGACTAATATATATGTGATTTGTTAGATCCTATCAAATTTAAACTCGGGCCTTTTGAAAGAAGGAAGAAGAAAAAGAATTGCGCTGCCAATTGTCTCCATAGAAATGGGTCTTGCTCCTCTTGTTTGATAATGAAGATATAAAGGTTTCGAGCTTACTTTGCTAGAGTTTGACCAAGTTGGAAGCCTAGAAGTGCCTCTTGTAAATGTTAGCTTCAAAAATCTACGGTGCCAAGTAGGGTTTAAGACAACGCTATCGGATTATTGGTTAATGTGTCATCATCAAGGGTAGGATAATATTAAATAGAATATGAAAATGGTCCTCTCGCACCCGGAGGCATGCATGCTCACACACAGACATAAATATGTGACATCATGAAAGAGGAAAGAACAAATTTAGGTGAGACCATAAGAAGAGTGACATGGTGTGTGCAATAGCAATGGGCGGTGCCAACCATAGTGACGCTAATTCTTTCTCCGAATGAAAATGCTTCACTGTTGTATATTCCTTCAAATGCCATTCTACTTGGGCCGGGATAGTTTTTATCCTATTCATACAACTAAGGAGTAAATTATTCAAAATCTTATTTATATATATTATGACTCATAAAGTCCACACATGCACCATCAAATACAAGATAAGATAACTCCTTTTATCTTATCCAACACCCCGATCGCGCTACCATATAAACCCTAATGACACGATCGTTCTTTCTCAAGATGCAATACTAAACAAGTCCTCCTCCATGGCTTGCTTTTGAACTTTCACCTTACCTCGTTTCAAAAGATATAGAACCGATTTTTTCCATTCCATAAATAAACCTGATTCGAAACCACACAAGCATTTCCTCCGAACAGGAATAACCATATATTCTCTCTTCCCTAATCAATAAGGGGCACGAACAGTCTCACCTTAAAACACACACACCTGCCAAGCGAAGCCAAAACAAAACACAACAAAACATAACATCCTCTGTCGCTGCAAGAACTACTATACACACACATACAAAATCCACAGTCGAAACATCGAGCGAAAGCAGCAGAAACGGTGCAATAAATGTCAACCCCGACTGTTCAAAAACACAATATCGATTGGGGGGAGGGAATTTACGGAAAAGGAAGTAGTTGGGATAGGGCGTTTTCTCTTCCCCCTCCTTTTTCTACCTTGGTCTCATCTTCATCACAAGCTTCCAAATGGGTCCCGCCAAATAATTCAACACATACCACACCCAAGCCTATCATTAAAGCATGCATGACTTCAATTATTGCAATGATCCCAAAAGCATGACATATCTGACCTGGTCACATCCTCTAGATGTGGCATTTCAATTGCTTTTGGGGAGAAGAAAAAATAAAAAAGAAATTTGCCCCCCACGCCACGCGCGTGGGTCACCACCACTTCACTCCCTCTTTATCAATCTCATCCACCAAAATTCCATTAAAAAAAAAAAACAAATCAGAGAGGAATTCGAATTTTTCTTTTTTATCTTTTCGAGAGACCCCCTACGTGGACTATACTTGAAAGTTAGACCCACCTAGCGAAACCGAACTCATCGGATACCCGGAGTTCCCTTCTGGTCTCTCTCGCGAAACTTTCGAGGGCTTTTAAAAAGACCCACGAGCAAAAAGAATTGCACTTTGATTTTGCCTTTTCCACTGCGGAAATTAAACCGAATAAAGATTAAATAAAAAATTGGGGGGGGGGGGGGACACTTTCCATAAAATAGAACGAAATTATTAAAAAAAGAAAAGACGGGTCGCTTTGTCTGCCCAGGAAAAACATGGGGGGGAGGACTGTGTTCCGGTCAAAATCTCGTGCCCATCTGACCCAATATCTTTCCCAATGTCTTCCTGTCTGTGCGCACACATCACGCCCGGTCGCC